>OZ014442.1:8210739-8343147 GCA_963966035.1 Acleris laterana | reverse complement strand
GAAAAAGATAATCTAAAAAATCTAGAAATATTATCGTTTTTAGTCTCGCATTTTTAAATTTGGACCGGTAATTGTTGTTTTAATATTGATAAATAACCAGAAATTTATCGATTTTATAAATAAGAAGAAAAAAATAGATTTAAATTGATACTTTTTTTTAAATTAATTTTTGATGCTGCATTTTTGACTTATTTTGAAAAAAGCTAAAAACCATGATAACTCAAAAATGGATAACTTTTGCATAATGCATATGGGGGTTAAAGTTAACGCAAATAGTCACCCCTATCACCTCCTAACGGGAATACGTCGAATTACCAATAACCCTGTATAATAGTAGGTATGTATGTAGTACGACCCAGACCCGCCTAGCCCCTTCCCCACTTCTCCACGAAATACCTTTTGATGGGCTACAATTTTTCGTAGGTCACTCAGGTATATCTACTCAGGTATATATAATTTATCTTAAAATAGTTATAAATAGGCATCTACGCATATAATATATTTATTATTATACAGGGTGTTAGGTAGAGCGTTGTCAAAAAGAAACAGGCGAGTAGAAGAGACTATTAGCTATCCATTTCAGGTACTTTAACCCTTAATTTGTCTAAGGGCTATTTAATACCTTTTTTTTTATAATTTTATTACAAGACACCGAAATTCGACCTTCAAACCCCGAAAAAAAAAGGAAATACTTGGTGTATTGACAAATTTTTAATTTTGATAGATTGTTAAATGTTGTGGTGTTCAAATAAAACTGTAACTGGAAGCGTAAAGCTACTTTAAAAAAATAATGGGGGCTCCCAAAGTTTCAGAAACCGATAAAGAAATCTTTCAACCTCAACTTTACAATGAAATTTAAAAAAAACCAAAGTGATTACAATTCTTCCAATTTCCTAAAAACATCTCCTGTTCACGCCAATTCTAATGGTATGCCACATGCATAACGAAACTCTTAATAATTCGAGTTATTTGCTAATAACTTGTTGAATGTGGCGAATTCGATGTTTGAGAAAATTTACTTCTCTGTTCATTTACCACGTCTTACGCAGTTAGATAGTGTTTTCTCTCTCTAACATCCTTCTAACATATGGAAGATAAGGTTAGGTTAGGTTAGGTTAGGTAGTAATTTATTTAAATTTAATTAGTAAAAATCTGAGGATATTGACTCAGGATCCCCAAAATGGTAACTTTTCTAATACATAGTCACAACACAAAAAAAAATTTTTTTTTACAACAATTGCTCAAATTGATGACCATTTTGACCAATACAGGCACGATATCTCTTCCGTATTTCGACTGTCGTCGTTTTTAGTTGCATTTCTTCTTTCATCACTTGAAAAGCATGTTCAATTTTCTCAATTAAATGATCTCGGCTTCTGACTTCGGTGGCATAAACCAAATTCTTTGCATGTCCCCAGACATAAAAACCATTTTGGGGATCCTGAGTCAATATCCTCAGATTTTTACTAATAAAATTTAAATAAATTACTACCTAACCTAACCTAACCTTATCTTCCATATGTTAGAAGGATGTTAGAGTGAGATAACACTATCTAACTGCGTAAGACGTGGTAAATGAAGAGAGAAGTAAATTTTCTCAAACATCGAATTCGCCACATTCAACAAGTTATTAGCAAATTACTCGAATTATTAAGAGTTTCGTTATGCATGTGGCATACCATTAGAATTGGCGTGAACAGGAGATGTTTTTAGGAAATTGGAAGAATTGTAATCACTTTGGTTTTTTTTTAATTTCAGTGTAAAGTTGAGGTTGAAAGATTTCTTTATCGGTTTCTGAAACTTTGGGAGCCCCCATTATTTTTTAAAGTAGCTTTACGCTTCCAGTAACAGTTTTATTTGAACACCACAACATTTACAATCTATCAAAATTAAAAATTTGTCAATACACCAAGTAGTTCCTTTTTTTTCGGGGTTTGAAGGTCGAATTTCGGTGTCTTGTAATAAAATTATAAAAAAAACGGTATTAAATAGCCCTTAGACAAATTAAGGGTTAAAGTACCTGAAATGGATAGCTAATAGTCTCTTCTACTCGCCTGTTTCTTTTTGACAACGCTCTACCTAACACCCTGTATATATATACACGGTATTTCGTGGAGAAGTGGGGAAGGGGCTAGGCGGGTCTGGGTCTTACTACATACATACCTACTATTATATACTATATATTTCGTAGCAGCTGTTACAACCGTTAGCCTAACCAGTATTCGATATATTTTTAATAACAAACTTTTGGCCGATTTCCATATATATTTTATACATTTTAATAGATTTATAATATTAATATATTTTTTATACATTTTGACATTTATTTCTTTAATTTTTTTTTTTCATGGGATTTTATTAGTGTCCGACCGAAATTTCGGTTTCGGCCAATTTCGGCCAAAAAATCAAGTTTCGGCCCGAGTTTCGGTTTCGGCCAAAAACGGCCGAACCTTTCGGCCGCGCCGTAACTTACAACATCGTACCTTCGGGTCGCGCTCGGCTAACGTCGGGCGCGCTCGGCACGGCTGGCAATATGGCGTCGCTCGCCTGACTCCGCCGGCAACTACCTAAATCAGTGCGCTTTGCTCGTGTAGACGTGTCAATATGTGTTGTGTTTTTTCACTTTATAGGGTAGTTAAATTTTCAAACAGAACCTCTGTAACTGTGCTGAAATTTCATTGTGATAAATCTTTGAAAGTAGAAACCTGTAATTATAGGTCGGCGAGATATTAATTTTAGAAAAAAACGGGCTTACTAAATTTTTTTCGACTTTTTAACTTTTTTTTATTTTTATAAAAGGTTCGGTTTCGGTTTCGGTTTCGGCCGAAACTACAATGAAACCGAACCTTCGGTTTCGGTTTCGGTTTCGGCAAAATAACATGTTTCGGTCGGTCACTAGATTTTATTCACGATAAAATAGTGAAGGCATTATTAATTCGATTTTGTCTTTTCAGATTATCAGTATGGATGATTGCATTTTCTGAGAAGATTTACTGTAGTAACATATATTTTTTTTTTCACCATCGGAAAGTAGAGATTTCAACGAACAGAAACCATACCAACTTTTTGAAAAAAGCTGATATTTTGACGGGTGAATTTTCGATTGAAAATTAGGGTGTTTTTTCGATATTAATTCAAAATAAGGTGAAAAAATAAATATTTTTAATCAAATAAATTACAGCGTATTTGGGACATAAAAAGGTAAGTTTTTACCAAATTTCGTTAAATAAAAATAATTTTTGTAAAAGATAAAAATAAAAAACCAAAAACTTGGTTTTTTGGATTTTTCACATAAATTTTGAGGTTATGTGAAAAAAGTGTAAATACAAAAGTTTTAGATCTTTTTATTACCTACAACTTTGCCATTTGCTTTGACGACGCGATAGCCTAGTTGGTAGTGACCCTGCCTACGAAGCTAGAGGTCCTGGGTTCAAATCCCGGTAAGGGCAGATATTTGTGTGATGAGCGCAAATATTTGTTCCCGAGTCATGGATGTTTTCTATGTATTTAAGTATATATTTCTCTATATAAGTATTTATATCGTTGTCTAGTACCCATAGTACAAGCCTAGAGCTTAGTTTGGGACTAGGTCAATTGGTGTGACATTGTCCCCTGATATTTATTTATTTTTATTTATTTATTTATTTGACTTTTTTCGATAGGACTTTTAGTTTTGCCGGAAATCGAGAAAAACCGTTTTTACCCTTAAAAACTCACCCCCATCCCCTTCCCGACCTCAGATCGCCCGTAAATTATTTTTCCTTTTATTTTTATAATATTCCCCTCCTTTTCTAATGGGTTTCATCCTACTATTATTTTTTTTGGTTTTAAAAATTATCGACCCTGGTCTACAGTATGTAAACTTACTAAAACCATCTCTTTCAACCAGTTGCTAGGCTAGTTGAGTTAAGTATTTTACCACATTTTTTGCTAGTGTGTGTCGAATATTTTTAATTTTATCATTGCATAAAAATTATAACATCTCACCTTTTTCAAAGTCGGTTACCCCTAAAAGTATCATCCCATGTGTAATGTTTACATCGTTGTTCAGTGCCCATTATAAGACCCATATGTAATGTTTTCATCGTAATAGATTATTGAACTTGCGTTCAGTGCATTCTTTATTTAAATTTGAAAAAGTGTTAAGATCTAAATAATTTATATATCCCAAGCTTATCTATGGCCTAGACATGCTCGGGTTCAAATAAATGGTTTTAGTAAGTTTACATACTGTATAAAGTTTACACCTACAAAAAACTTGTTGTTTTTCGACATACTTTTTAGTGTTTGTACTAACCCTTTAACCCTAACTGTTGGAACCCTACTCTGAGCATGGTCCGTCATGCTCTTGCCCGATTTTAATGCGCATTTCTCCTCGTGCTCGTACATATTTAAAAACAATCAAACAATGAGACCGTACAGTTGCCCTCAAATATATTAGATCACGTCCTTAAAAAAAAGTTTAGTTCAGATATTTTTGAGTAGGTACCTAGTCTGCTCCGATATATTTGGTGACGACTAACAACTCGTGCGTTTTGTTTTCAGGAACTGTTCGAGTTGGTCCTTCTCGAAGTGTTTCCCGAACTCAAGCGCTACCACTAGCAGCGGCCGGTAAGCGACGCCCATGACAATATGATATCAAATTACAAACGTACAGGGATTTTACACAAAATTAATATACTATCTGATATTTTGCTACTCTCAGAAACATTCCGATTTATACTCTTCTTACTGAAATAGTTGACTGACAACAATTTAGATTGATTTTAATGAATAAGATTATCTCACATTGATCTCACCTTTGTGTTCATACATTATTTCGCGATGTGTTTTAAATAAACATTTATGTGTAACATACCGAGTGTCTCAGAGATTATAATTTTTAAACAATAGAGGTGATAGGGTAGGTTATACTGTCAATGAAATACAGTACAAAATTCATTGTAAAAACATTTCAAGTTAAAAATTTAATAGTTTTACTTCTAACAAAAGATTATTCAGTAAGATGTTCTAAACTAAATGCAAGAGCTACTTGCCGCAAAATTTACACATTTTGTGTTGACAATTAAAAGTTAAGTTTAGTAAACAAATATAATTAATTCGACTTGTATTACGATGAAGATTTATTTTAATTATATAAGTAGAAAAGTAGTTTGTCTCCTGCTCTTTAGGAAATTCTGAAACCTATTGCCATGCCGTTCGGGCGCCTTGGGTTGTCCAAAGTTATTTTAGCCACCTACACTCGGCCATACTTTGATCTATGATTGACCTTGATGAACCTGATGTGAGTATAAATGTTGTTAGGTTAGGTTAGTATTTTTATTTGTTTACATACTTTTTAACTGTTGACACAAAATAATAATATGATTATAGGTGTGTGATATGGAAAATTCTTTTCGAAGTCTTTTAATCATGCCATTTTTGTATGCGACCCTTTGAGTATTGGCAGGACGCGCCGTGCGTTATTACTCAACTCCTGTAGACCAACCAACAAAGCTAAGAATCATCCTGATTGAAGTACCTTTATTTAAAAAAAACCGTGTCCAAATCGGTCTTTGGAGGCTACGATGCCATAGACAAACAGGTACTCACCTCCGGCGCGGCCCTGACCAAACCTACAGAGACCGAGCGAGATTTAGTACCAATTTCACCAAACGATTAACCACTTAACAGACGAATAGAGCGTTAACAGCTGTCAAAATGTATGAACTAATAGTTGATTAACATTGATTAAATTTAACATCGTTTGGTGAAATTGGTACTTAATGTGCTTGTGGTGGCACGCGCCGTTCGGTCGCGTACGCACACATGCAACCCGCACGATATAGTTTTGTTTGAAGACGAACTACTGTTCTATTTATACTATGCTAATATGGAAGCATTCGTTCAGCAAGCAGATGTGACAAAAAAGGACTTAAGCCTATCCAGTTTCGCCAACCTTATCATTCCGGAGTATAGAAGTTATTATCTCTTACACACCCCTTATCTCTTAGTTTTACGTGCCAAAGATTGCACTGTAAATAGCTTATTAGTTGTAATGTAACGGCTTAAACTTTAACAAGTACCTGAGTTTTATATCAAATCTATTTACCTAGACATTTATCTCTTTTGTACTCCGATTATTTCTATCATTTTTCTAGTCTTTGAACACTTTAGAACTGTAGACGTAGGTGTTGAAATGTTGCTATTGACTTAATGTTCGATGACTTCGTGACTAAATGTCTTATGGCTGATTTGCATTGGTCCAGCAAAAGCATTCCAGTAGAAGTACATTGCGTCGTTACAATAGCTCTCGCGTCAAATGTGAAAACTAACTCGTAAATGTATTCGTACTGGCATGGTTTTGCTGGACCAATGTAAATCAGCCATTAGTTAGCTTGGCTGTGGTAAACGGTGCACCAAACAGTTGTTACATAAATGCACCGTGGGTTACGTAAAACTGTAATATAAAATCTGTTTTACCTAATTGATGACAAGTTTTTAGTAGGTATCGTAAATTGAATACGTTTATGCATAAGTTTTAGTATAAAACGTTTAATTATATTTTAAATATTGTCATTATTTATTGTGCTATGTGTATAATTATTATGTATAATTCTTAATTATTATTTACCTAAGTAGCGCTTAAATCAGATTCGGCCCGAAGTTGCTAGCTGGTTAAAATATAATGATCGTCGCCTAGACTAAACATATTTTTAATAATTCAAACGGGTGCCATTTAGGCCTTATAATTATTACGTAAGAATGACAAAATTGTACGTTATTTAACTTAATAATAAATATTTATCTTCATGTACTCTGGCAAACTTTGCGTTGGCATAAATATGCATGTACTTTTGGCTAAACAATTTTATTGTGTTTATTGAGAAATATATAAAATGTAAATGATGACCACCCGTTCGTTGGGAACATTTTTATTGTAACGCTATCATCTATTTAGTATCAAGATTAAAGAGTTTGATATGAAATATTGTATATAAATTATTGTTATAAAAAAAACAAACGTCTTCGGTTGACACAACATGATAAAATGAAACGAGATTAATTAGTATTATGCATCTACAAATGGTTACGCCCTATAAATTCAATACATTTTTTTATGGGTTTAGTTAATTATTATATAATAAACGGAAAAAAACTCATTTACGTAGTGATATTTTATTACATTTAATATTATGGTAAAATTCATAACACCTTTCACCACAGAAAGTTAAGATTACTACAAATAAACGAGTAGTTTGTATTGTACAAGAGGCTATAAGTCATTGGTGCAAGTCCCTAACTTTACAGTATATTATAGGGTACTTTACAACGGTGCACCCCGGCAGTCAAATATAAGTCAAATAAAAAACCGACTATGTGAGAGTCGCACAGGAAGGGTTCCGTACCATTCCGTCCGCCTACTACGGTTCAAGGGATACAGCGATGGTTAAGGTCAAGCAACAAACGCTGGAAATCTCACGTTTCTTGCTCCCTGAAGCTTCTGGGCTCCCTTTTATTTTTATTTTTACTTCATTGTTATGTTTAATAACGGCAATAGAAAAACTCAAAAATGTCAAGTATGTAGCTATTACGATTCATGAGATACATACAGCCCGCTGACAAATAGACGGACGGACGCACAGGCTTAGTAATAGGATGCTTGGCACCCTTTCGGTACGGAACACTGGACATGACGTAGTGTTGTGCGACGCCGTGGATTGAAAACACTAGACCCACCACATGATGATGATGATGATGATGATGATATTTAGACAGTGAAGTAAGGTCTTCAAATTCATACCAAATCCGTTCAATTTCTCTAAGGCTATATTTAAACAAACCAGTGTCCATGCCACCCCCTAAATAAGCTACTTTTAGAGACGTTTAATGTTATAAAATTGAGTGGTTTAATAAAACCCGGGGTCTGTTTTTGAAAAATGTTTTAATACTCGTAAGCACAAACATAAATTACTCTAAAACTGTTATTAAACGATCGATTGAACATAGTATTGTTTCACTTCCTATAGTATTACTTTCGTAAATTGACATGTTTCATATGTCCCAGTAATAAATATATGTATATGTACGAGTATAATGTAATGTATTAACATACGCAAGGTGGTTAATTTGAAATATTATATTGTATGTTATCCCATTCAAGGGGTTTCGAATGGGTTTTTATAAAGATTTATTTAGCAAAGCCGTATCGCTTGAAAGCTGTACGATTTCCTTTTTAAAGTGCTATTTATAAGGTTACCCGTTTCGTGTACGTCTTGCTCGATTTTGCTTTTGTAGCGCTATATTTTGAGTGATATCAATATCCCTTTAACTTAAAAAAGCCGTTCGAGTTTTTTAAGCGCTATTCATAAGGGGTTACCCTTATAAAAAGCCGTTATATTGGCTTTTTAAGGGTTACCCTTATATTTGGTTATACAATAAGAGGGATATCAATTTACTGCTGCTCTTTACGTTTCCCTTATTTGAATGGCTAGTTTAACAAACAACTAAGTCGTATATTTCTTCCAAAGGGGTTATTCTTTTAGTGGATTGTACTTCGAGAGGGGTCTTTCCCTGCAACATTTTTCCAGACTCATTATATGTTTTGAATTAAGTGTAAACTGTAACGTTAAAAATTTATCGAACATGCCAATAATTACTACTTGCAGTAACTTGTAATAAAATTGATTATATTATATATTTATGTGTTGGTACGTCTTAAGAGGTTAAAAATAAAACAAATGAATCAAATGAATTCTATTTTATTTTAGTATATTTATAAATTGTAGAACAGCTCGATAACGCAAGGAGGCTGGTCGCCCAAGCTGTTCTGATCGTTCCTTAGATTTACATTACATACAACAATGCGAAGTGACCTTCAAGTTCAAGAAGTCATCATGATGTGACCACACACAAACTGCTAAAATTATCCTTTGTGCGCTCATTATGCTTGATGCACGACTAGAATGCTGCATTGAACAATTTCATATCTGTGAAAATGGCTTATTCAAATATTAAATATTTATTAATAAAGTAACTGCCAACTCTAGTACTCTATCCCAAATCATTGGTATCACAGCACAGCATTCTTATATCGTCAGGTGTCATTAAAAAACTCAATAAGTACAATTTTCGATCATTTATAATCTACTTGAGAAAATGTTTTATCTGCGTTGAGTAAAACTTTGTAATTAATGAGTTTTTATTATTACCCGAGACGATATTTAACGTTCTCTCCCTTAACAGCTACATATAAAAACAATCTGAGTCACCAAAGTAAGTATATCAGAATTATAAATAATATTATAAAAAGGCCTTTTATTTCCCTCACCACCAAATCAAACGACTGTGTGAGAAAATTGTGTACTACCAAAGTCATGCATACATATTTTAAATGATGTCTGTTTGCTAACAAGACCACTTCTAAAATTACTGGCGGAGCAATGCCGCCCAATAATAAGGATCGCATCATTAGAGATACTCAGTTAGAAACTGTTATAAGTATATAAGTTCAAGTATAAACCTTTCACATATAGCTACTCTCCATTGGGACAAATAAGTATATAAATAACCATGACTGTCTTCAATATTTTATTTACACGTTTTAATTTCAAAGTAAATTGTATAACTTCTCCCTCGGTGATTTAATGTTTTCCAATAGAGCGAAGCAGGTCATGTATAGATGTATTAGCGAGAGCGTGGGATTGCATACGTAGTGGTATTGTGTGTGTATAGGCAAGAGAAAGAGAGAGAGAGAAATACTTAAGTACCACTACATATGCAATTCCACGCTCTCGCTAATTCATCTATACCTGTATGTCATAAGAAACATTTAAATGGGTGTGGTTGTATATATAAGCGTAAATTATAAGGTACAGGTTCAATATTCGGTGTATTGCACACTGACTGCCCTCGTATTCGTACTGTTATAACTATTGGATGGATTAAAGCATCAATATAAAAATTGAAAACATATTGAGCAAAAACATTGGCTGTTAGTGTTCTTTTATGTCTATGATTTGAATTATTTTTTTGCCTTGTCGCTGTTTTAGAATTGATATTATAGCGAAGTAACTTTTAAAATTAACAAAGAACTTTTTTACATTTCTTTTGTGTATAAGTATTTATTAAGATTATCACGGGTGCTTACGTCGTACCCGTGTATTTCAGTTTTAACTTTTCACTTTTATCGTTTGGATTCCGTTTAATTGTCTCCCTAATTCTACCTTAGATTTAAACACCCTGTGATATTTTATGGGTATTGACCAAAGACCTAAATATGCTACTAGACCGGCTATCCAGTGTCAATAAACTGCGCACCAAGTAAGCGCTAGCGCGCACGAGTAACTTTTGTTTCCGCAACTATTTTGTCTCTCACATCAACTCTACGGGTTAGAATGAAAGTGCACGCATGTAGCGACGCGACTCCCGGGAGACTTTCGCCTTCTCTATTGGGTTAAGTGCAAGTGCAATCACGGGGACAAATAAGTTGCCGGTCGGCCAGTTGCCACTCAACTGCCGTGCCGATGCCGTGTCTTTATAATTTGGATATGCTCTCAATTTCATATTTTTTTTACAAAATGTTCCTATTGTCAACCTATAATAGATGCACCCAATATTGTTTTTTTAGTTGTCGTCTTCGGTTTCTAAAGAAAACTGCACAGATGAGATCACAACCGTCTCTTCGAAATCAATGTTGAGGACGGCGTAAAATTGTAATGAGAAAGTTGTGTTGCTATCGCTCTGGTGTGCGCATCTTTTTTATCGCGGTGAGGACACGGCGACAGAGACAAATAAATTGCCGTGTAACTACTTGTACTATTACTTATTCTGTGGTGTAACTAAGTTTAGTTAGTCGCCCGCGGTTCGGCCAATGGAGAGAGCCAGCCTTCTGTTAATAAAAATCGCGAGCGTTTTCTTTGACGAACTACCGTATATTTTGATTTCAATTCCGCGCGTTGACATAATTTAAAGTTTTAGTTAATTAACTGATAGTTAACTCGTTTCTTTGACTCGGGTACATTTTCAATAGGATTATTATAATAACAATTTTATTGTAATACTACAATACAATCGTATCTACAATTCAAAGTTAAAAACTAAACTTATTTTAATTAAAATAAAACTAAGCTACTGAAAAATTAAAGAAATAATAAATTAATTAATTAACAAATTTATATTATTTATTCTTTCGAAATAGTATTTGTCGAAAATAAATATTCGGAAGCGCCATCTTAGATACCTATATCATTTGACAGGTCACCTCATTTCGGCATTTCGTATCTAATGAATGTTATTATGATAATTGGAATTTTTAACCTTTTTCGTAAACTAAGTTATTTTGCCGACCATATACTGTCACACACACAAATGATAAGCATTTCAGTCCCTCTTACTAATATGATAGAGCGAGCGGGTGCACCCACCGACTTTTTCACGCGCTAGCTGTCACTTCAGCCGTCATGCGCGTAGCGACAGCGGCGGCACGAGTTTTACTCTGCATTGCCGGTCTAGTGTATACATAGAAGTCTCTGATATTGACCAATGAAAGACGTATGCGTTATTGATTGTTAGCAAACATAAATTATCATACAAGTTCCCATCTTCAACGAATCGTAGCGTTCCCATTTAAATGAAAAGACTTGGCTCAATTAATGTACAATAAATTGTTTTTATTTATTAGGTAATTATATTTGACTGTTTTTTACATACTACCGTGATATTTACATACGAGTATACAATGATAATAACCAAATTTAATAAGAAATTGAGCACCAGTACTTATAACGTTTTGAACTCGCGGTGTGGGAGCACCAGTATACATGAAATATACCTACAGTGGTTGGCCGCGTAATTAGGAACGCTTGCGTTTATGTAAACATTTTTAAAACGTACCTTTAATTACTTAAGGATTGAAACCAACCATTCACCGTTGTTCATACAAAGTAGAAGTATTTTGCAAAGATGCTTGAACGTTTTTACATTAACATTTACATTTATATGGTAAGTAATAAAATAAAGAGGTCAGTTTTTACCATTAGCGAGTTACATGAGTTAAACCTTGTTAATGATCTAAGTAAAGAAATACAACTAGCAATAAAATTGGTCAAGCACTTTTTGGCTGGTGGTCAAATTCGACAAGTCATATTGGTAGGCAATTGTATGGAAATAACACAAATGTTCCTGGTTATATGGCCACCACTGTATCTGTTACTAATACTTAGTCTTATTTAAGGAAACCGGTTATTTTTCATAAAATTCAATTAAATTGACTGAATATTCAGTTTTGTCAACATCATTGAAAGCCATCTGTACAACGTTACACGCGTAAATTTATGAGTATTTATTATTTTTAAAGTATACAAAGGACCTAACAAACGAATAATCTGATATGAGTTTCTATTTCGCAACGTTACACGTACATAAACGTGCCATCGAGCAGCGACATCAACGACGGCGGGACAATCAATCCGGATCGACATAACAGAGGTATCAACTGTCATTTTTGTCGACATAAACCGTCATAATTAAAACTAGCTATGTACAATGATGAATTATTGTCACCATATTAACTTGGTGAATAACCTAAGCCCCTTTACCCCAGATACTTAAAAAGTAATCCCAAAATTAAAAAATATATTTATACCTATAACAATTTAATTGTTAGCTGTTTGTGCTGCTTAAAGCACTTGTAATAAATTTGATTGGAGTATTTATGTTTTAACATTTTCCCTTTCCTATAGCGAATGCAGAGTCCGCGATTCGAGTTGATCGCTTCATAGGAGGCGAGTCGCATCTCATCCCGGATACTCTTACACTTTTAAATTAGAACGGCTATCAGTTGGGTTCTCCTCTTGAGCCATCGAGGGAACACTTTGTTCATATAAAGTACTTTAATTTCCTAAATTAGGAAACCATCTGGTTAGTATTCAATGTAGAAATGATTACTTAAAGTGAAAATTTAAAAAAAATGTTATTATACTTTTACTAACAACAAATGAATCATTGTTAGTTTCATGATAATTAATAATCCAATTGTTAAACAGGATAAGTACTTTTTGCTCCATGTTATTCGGATTTACATATAAAGCATGGTTTTATCTTTTTGTAAATATAATGCGTTATGCGTTATATAGCCTAGTGGATTCGTACAAAAATAATACATACCTACACATACATATCTAATGCTTTCCCGTATAAAATATTTTTAAATATTTTACCCTACCGGTTTGTCACGCCGTGATCTTTTTACAAAACTTGTTTTCCGTTTTAGTGTTGCTAATTTTATATTTTAATTAATTTAGTATTTTTAAAGTTAAATGATTCACATATAGTTAATTATCGTATATTAAATTATATTATTATTCTTTTAGAAAGATATTCGTGTAAGTAATGACATTGAAAAAAAATAGTATTCACGAGTATTATGTATCTTTTTTCAAATAACTGTCATAAAATAACATTTGTGTTACATACTACCTTTCCTACTTAATTAGAAGTATATCGATAATAATATAGTTTTTTCTGTACATTTTACCCTTTTGGCTTCTAAGTTAAAATCTAAACAAATTATACCATACCATACCATAGTATTTGTAAATAATAACAATAAACACATACTTAACAGGTATATTCTACAAATTAAATATCATGTAATTTAGACTTAAATATTGGAAAATGCTTGAGTACAGTATAATTAGAGTATATTTTAATAGTACTCGGGTGTCTATCACTTTCACACTGGCATAACAAATAGACTGAAAGATGCCAGAGACATTGTCAAAGCGAGAGACAGCAGAGTCCTATTTATACTGAGGTCTCTCTGTACATAGATTTCCAATTATTTGTAGTTTTATACACTATTTCTACGCGTACTTGGGTATAACACCTCCAATTTTACCTATTCGACTTTTTATATACAAGACACATAATTAAATAAATAATCTATTTATACCTAACTTGCTTTCTGCATTAAGTTTTTTCATTACTTGAAATTGACTTTATTTTTTCTTGTAGACAGAGGCAAGTAAAGTTCTTAGTAACACGTGGTATTACATGGTAACACCATAGACTTATTTATTATAATGTGATGAACTTTTATAGCCTCGTAGAAAAGCCGAGCCAACAAAATGAGGGCGCTGTTTGGAACTTTGGAACGAACTTGGCAGCATGATCCAAGGTTTACGCTAAACTATTGGGGTTGCCGTTTGAAATATAGTAGTTCCAGGTGTCACCCCTGGCTCGACTTTTGACCAGGCTATAGGTAAGTTTTAACAGTTTATTTCGTGTTTGTGTGTTAAAGCGACTCGTGTGTCTCTTAATACTGAGAAATTATTGAGTAGTTTTCAGTTCAAGTTTTGGCACAATTGTACCTACGTTAGAAATTACAACCATAATTATCTACTATAAGTATAGTTTAGCGATCTTTAAAAAAAAAAACTGTTAAGTCAGACCTCTTTTGTGCTTTCTTGCTGCGAAATTTACTACTCATCCCGATTTAAAACCGGTATCGGTATCTGTGCCTAAAGATGTCAAGGACGGTACATCGGATAGTTGGATATTGGATAGTTGAGTTCGGTACTGTATATCGTCAGATGATAGCCAAAACTAGTGAATATAGTTGACCATAGTTGATGGAGTGAGTTTTAGCATTACAATATCATAATTTGTATTTTGTGCTTTTAAGTGTGTGTTATTCATTGACTAGGTATGCCCGGCAAGCTCGTCCTATTATTAGTATTATCTCACTCAACTCTCTCCAGCTAAATATGAAAAGTAGGTACCTCATACAGCTTCCAATTCACTGTTACCTTTTTCTAATAATAATTCTGAGGGATGGGCTTGAGGGTACCAGCGGAGTAAATTTATTATTATTATTATCATACTTAGTATGATTGTTATCTGTTGTTTAAAGTCGCGTGTGGAAATGCGTCTTCGTAATGCACCTCCGCTAACTCCCGTTCGTGGCCAGCACGTTTCTCTTTTTTAAGGCATATATAAGACAAATCAGGACACAGGCCACCAAATGGTAAGTGGGTTCTGTGACTTTTACCCTCTTAGTAAGCTGCTAAGCTTGAATAATGCTTTGTCACTTTCTGTCAGATGCAAATGTCACAATTACAGATAAGGACAAAGCATGGCATAAACTATTCCAAGCTTATTCCTCGTTTATAAATAAGGGGGAGAGACATTTGCATTCTCAAGACTACAATCATAAAACTGCAATTCTGAGAACACTGCCGTTTGGCGGTAGGTTAAAGGTAAAGATGGCGGTAACGATGTGGGCTCCGCACGAGGTGCTATTAGCACTGCGGTCTTCTGATTGGTGTGTTTAGGTGAAGGAGTGGAGCGTGACCGGCTCGAAGTCGTCGTGGGTGGCGGGGCGCTGCGGGCGGCGCAGCGGCGGCGGCGGCGGCGCCGGCGGCAGCAGGCTCGTGCCCTCCGGGATGTATACGTTGGTGACGCGCTCCTGACGAACGGTAACTCAATCATTGAGACGATACTTATTTCGAGACATTTAGACGGGAGGTAGCGCCCAACTTAACGGAGAGGGCACTTACGATCATTTCGAGTATGTATGTATGAGATTCTATGCTACAAAACTAAATTATAGGTATAATATTAGGTATTAAAAAATAAAGTTTCATAATTTTGCAGCATTAAATCTCATGTTCTTACATCAAAAATGCCCGTGTTCTTTGCAAAATGGATAGTACTATGATAGTATAGAAGGGAATCAACATGCCTAATGGTATTGGTTTAGCTCTATTCATAATTATAATTCCGAGTTAAGTAATGTCACTATATAATAATAAACTTAATAAATAACGGTACAGTCGACATCATGAAAAGCTTAAAGATTTATGTGAATGCAGCTCACCTGACTCTTGTCATATTTGAAGATGCCCTGGAAGCGGTTGGGCCTCCGCTCGGCGGTTTCGGGGCCAACGCCCGAAGCGCAGCTATAATTAGGGTTGTGGAAGGAGATGTGGCCGCCTGGTTCTCGAAAGTTCTCCTTGGAAGCATCACCAGCAATACGGCGTTTGTAGGCTACTAAAAAAAACAAGATTCATAATTCTATTATATTCTATTAGCTAGTCTTCTTGCGTGAATAATAAATACGTTTACAGTTAACCCTTCGGGGACTATAATTTTTTCGGGGTAACATTTTTTTATCAGCACACCTCACATATTTTACATTTATGGTATTTCATTTTGTGTACCCATGTCGAAAAAGACGCTGTTTATTATAATCATTAGATATAAAGACAGAATACAAAGTTACATTTACGCGTTTTTTGTAATATGGTAGTAATATATAGGTACTTACTGCACATAAACGTAACGACCACTAGGACCACGACGATAAATATCAGGACTGCGATCAGGGCTTTTATCAAGTAAGAGCCGGAGCTTGGCGCTTCAGTTGGCACGGGCAGCCGGCCGTTGGGCATCGCATCGTCGAATCTGTAGTACGACGGGTAGCGGGATGGCATCACTACATCGATACTTTGCCTTGTAACTGAAAAAAAAACATGGTTTAGTCTAAATATCTACGAAACTCAAAACAAATAAAAACAAAAGTTGAATAAATTTTGTAAGATTAAATGTGCTAATAGGGAAAGAAAAACAATACCTTTAAGTAAATGAAATTGAAAACCTATTGGTAAAAATTACAATACCTACATCTAGAGAAGATAAAAAAGTAAGTTCTCAAAGTAAGGCTGGTTAAATGAAAACAAAGCGCGAGATAAGACGGGAGCAAAATAATTTAAAAATTGAAAGAGAACCACGTTTATCCCATTGTTTAATTATGGAACCTTCTTTAAAGTATACTTGTGTCATTGTGTCAGAAGGTCCTGCTACTTTAGGAATGTACCTGGTGTGCATGGCTTCGAATCCGCTTCATCAGGACAAGCGCAGACATACTCGTGTCCCCTGTACAAGCAGAGGTGCGAGCAGCCGCCGTTGTCCTCCTTGCAAGGGTTCCATCCGTGCTGCTTGTCCGCAGAAACCGCTTTAATCTCCATGGCCATCTCCAAGTCAGTGCGCACAGCCGTTATGTTCTTCCCCGTTTTCTTGTCGGCTCTCATGACGGATTTCTTGTACCAGTCTGTCCAGTAAATGTAGTCTTTAAACTGAAATATATAAAGCAAATCTATAATTGGCTTGCCTATGATATGCGCATGCAAACGGCTTTGTTTCTTGATTAGTTCATTAATTATAAACTCGGTGTAGTAGTGAAGAAGAAGAGTCTTTGTGGATCGAAAACACTATGTTTGTCCTGTGCATAGGTAGGTACATAGTGTTTTTAATCCACGAAGACGCTGTCCCCGAACTTGACGTATATATTAAAGCATAAGGGAGCCCCTTCTATACCGGCCACAATAGTAGTTTTAACTTTCCAATATGTTTATTATTTTAGTAATTTAGTTGAGATTTTTCATCTGTGTCTTTAAATTTGCATCAATTATTGTCTATTAAATCGATCAACCGTTTAATTCAAAAGGGTGCGAAAATTTACCGGAATTAGTTCACTTGGAAGAAAAGCAGCTCTAACTTTGTTTTCACCATATTAAGCACCGAGTATTTTTTACACAACTTCGAAATCTTGATTAACTGCACCAACTTTTGAGACAACATGGCCTAAAATATAATTTTTCAGTATGAAAAGTTCTTGAAAGAAAAACGAGAAATGCTTTTTAGTGGCTTAGAAAGTATGGATTTAATTCGGAAAAATGTTGTAGGTACTTAATTCAGTTTATTGCTACGTTGTTAAGGATTAGACATGTAGTTTCGGAAGCAAAAATTTGCTATTAGCTAATTCTAGCCAATAGATCCATATGCGTACCGAGAGATAGTGTTCTTCACTATTATCATTAAAACCTTAATAACTCCCAAACTAATTAACGCATTGTACAGTTAAAAACATATTCTGGACCAGTATGAATGGCGTTTTCTTTGCCGTATATTACTTCGCTTAGCTTCAAGTTCTTGGACACCCTGTATCAACAAACTTAAAATTTTTTTCCTTACCTGTGTCATCCCAAAAGGATTCTTAGCTTCAGGAATAAGCTGTACCCTATGATTTCCGTGCAAATCTGAAGTATCAATCCTATCTTTCAAAGCATCAGTCCAATACAAACGTCTGTCATTAAAATCTATGGTGATACCATTGGGGAAGCCTAAATCCTGTTTTATGATGTCCTGTCGGTGGGTACCGTCTAAATATGCTCGCTCAATGCTAGGATGTTCACCCCAGTCACTCCAATATATGTATCTGCAAGCGGGAAATATAATTAGCATCTACTGTTGCTGTAACATTTTCAATCAATTAAAGTGGGGCTTAACTTACCCTTTAGCAGGGAATAGAGCTAAAGCCCTAGGTTCTGTAAGACCACTGATTAGAACTTTTCGACAGGAACCATCCAATCGCGCCACTTCAATCACCTGCAAAACGTCTACTGTTAGTTATTGAACATGGTAACCATCTAAATTTAGTATTTTATAATATGCATACCTTATAGTCGTTGTCTGTCCAGTATAGATTTTCTGCAATCCAATCCACGCCTAAACCATTGGGAGTATCCAGCCTACCCTTCACTATAACTTTAGTTTCAGACATGTTCAGCATATTGATAGATCTAGGACAAAAAACTCGGTCTGTGATCTTATTTTGATATGGTAACCACCATAAAATTAAAATATCCTAAAAGCCAAAACTTACCTGATGACATCGTTGTTAACATCAGTGAAGAAGATGAGCCTCCTATCCCAATGATAATCGACTGCAATGGAGTTCTTAACATCTGACACTGGCAAAGTGACATCCCACTGCTCTGGAGTGTCCAGTGATATGAGGGCCACGCTTCCTCTTGTGGCGAACACGAGGAAGTTATCTGGATGATTTTTGCATTTCTTAGGGTTAGTTTCCGTTTGGTTCTCGAACAAAATACCAGTTGGGCAAGCGCAAGAGTAGCCTTGAGGAGATCGTAAGCAGAGGTGAGAGCAACCACCGTTGTTAGAGCTGCAGGGATTGTGATATGTACGTTTGCCCTAAAATCAAATGTATATGAAATATTATTTTGGTCTTAGAAAATATTTATTGATTGCTACATAATAACTTCATGTAAATTCATTTACCTGAACTGCTCTTATATCCATAAGCCCGTCTAAATTCTCTCTTATAACAATAGGATTATTCCCGTTAGTTTTATCAGCTCGATGCAACGCTTTGGTCTTCCAATCGGTCCAGTAGACATGTTGGTCGACGATCACGATGCCGTAAGGATATGGAACCTCGCTCAGAATTGGGCGACGATCGTTCCCGTTAAAGTCCGAAGTCGCGATGGTAAGGAGTTTAGCGTCGTTCCAGTAAAGGCGTCCTTCCATGCGATCGATGGCCAAACCGTTAGGCCATATTATATTGTTATCGATAATAATACGCCTAAAATAAAATGTGGTATCATTATTATCGGTATCATCTATGGATTAGAATAGGTTTTTTAGTTATGTTTAGACCTGTTTTTGCCATCCATGTCAGCCCTTTCGATTTTAGCTGTTGTTCCCCAGTCTGACCAAAACAAGTAGCCTAGTTCGTAATGAAGTGCTATGGCTCGTGGGGAATCTGTGAACACAGTAGATATTGTTGTCATGTTGATCTTTTGCAGTTTATCAAATAATATGCTGAATTTTATTTACCAAGTCCAGTCCATACAAGAACTTTACGGTTGGTGCCGTCTAGTTCAGCTACTTCGATGCTGTTACGTCCTCCATCGGTCCAGTAAATCTGTTTGATGTGAATAATTTATTTTATGATAAAGGGAATTGACATACTTTTTATTTCTCATTCGATTTGAATTATCTTTAATACATACCTTACGTCCACTGGAGTCAATCACTATACCATCTGCAGAGTGCAGGCCTTTGCCAATTATAGTTTCTACGTTTTCACCGTTTTTATTAGAGCGTTGAATCTTCCCTTCACCGGTGTCACTCCAGTATATGAGGCCTGTTTCAGTTATGATTATTATTTTATTGATACATATTAATTCAAATTCAAATTCAAAATTTAAATTCAGAACATTTATTTGACAACAACACACTACAACACAACAGACATGGTAAAAAAAGTAGAAACAAGATAAGAGCAGAGATAGAATCGTTGCACAGTAGTGTGAAGTCAAATAGGACTCAGCTCAGCATGTGCTGCAGCAGGAGCCACATAATGTGACGTCGTGATATTAATTTATTTTTGGGAATGTCATTAGTGCAACGAATATTTTTCTTGTGTCCTTACCTGCTTTTAGGTCGACATCAACGCCTAAAGCGTTTTTAAGTGGTGGCAAAGGCAACACCACGTCAATGAGATAGGGCACGTCTAAAGAGACCACACGTATGTCCATACGATGCGCGAAGATTAGGTAGTTTATTGGACCGTTAGTGCAATTATAACGGTCTTGCTGCAAAAGATAGATAATACGTTTTCACTGCTGGATATATCCTCCCCATTTGCCGTCTCTACTAAACACGATTTACGAATAAAATTTTACTTACGCTCAATTTTATTCCTATTGGGCAAGCGCAAGAATGTCCCTTATGTTTTAACAAGCACAGGTGAGAACAACCACCATTTCTATCGGAGCACCTGAAAAAGTAAATGATTTTATCGCATGTTATCTCTAGTAACAGAAATTTTCGTTTTTTTATGAACATATAATTCTCCATGTTTTTTTATAAGTTTCATCAGGCTATAGCTAATTATTTTATTTTAAATAAGTATGTAAATTGCTACACTTAACATAAGGTTCTTCCATACGCTAAGACTACACTTTTGTGTTAAAAATTGCTGATAGTTCTAATTATCAAATATCAAACAATGAAGTCAACAATAATTGTATTATTGTTCAATTCTGTAAATAAATAATAATAATGGTTTATGAAGTCATCAATCGTTAAATATCACATTAGACATAGGGAAAATTTGGGATTTCGACCATTTCGGAATTATGACTCATCGGAGTAACTACTAAGTGTCCATTTTAAAATATTAATGTAGATATTTCAATGTTTTCGAAATAAGGATGTACATTTAATAATGTTTAAAAAAAAAGTACGTACTCGCTAATTTCCATTATCCTTTCCTTATGGAAGACCCTAACATCCATTAAACCGGCCACGCCAGCTCCAAGTGTTCTTCTATTTTTACCGGTATGTTTATTAGCTGCCTGAATACTTTGGGTGTCCCAATCAGTCCAAAATACTTCCTCACCGTACAAGTCCAGACCGAAAGGATGGGGAAGATGTTGTCCTGTATAAAAGGTGTTTTGATAACCAAGAAGAAAATACTGCTAAGTAATAAACGAAGTTATTTTTTCACAATACGTGGACGATATTTCGATGGGGAGTTACCAATAGGTGGGCAACTACACGATAGTTATTACTTACCTATGAGGATAGTTCTCCCAGTTCCGTCTAGGTTAGCATACTCGATAGTGCGGTTGCCGCCGTCTGTCCAATAGATGCGCCCATGTGCGAGATCCAAGGCGAGCCCGTTAGGCCAGGTCATCTCGCCGAAGATGATGCGCTTTCGCCTGCCACCGTTCATGTCCGCTCGTTCTATGCATGGAGTAGCACCCCAATCCGACCAGTACATAACCCCAGCTGCAAAAGTTTAATTAGATTATTTAGAAGAAGGGTATAGTTAAAAGTTGTTGTGATTCTATTATTTGAATAGGTGACGAAAACTATTTTCAAATTAATTGGATATAAATAACTTTACCTCTAGGATCTACGACGATGTCTCGAGGTTTGTCTATGTTGTCCCAAGCTAAAAGGGTTCTCATTGTTCCATTCGCGTTAGCAACTTCTATTCGGTTGGTTCCGGCATCCGTCCAGTATAATTTGTCGGTTAACCAATCGTATGCTAATCCAGCTGGCGATACTGAAATAGACAGCTTCCATCAGTACAATTCATAAACATGTTTTTATATTATGTGATCAAGTACAATTATTCTTACTGAGATTTGACCCCACGATTACAGTTTGATGCGATCCATTCAAATAAGCTCGATTGATAGTGTCTTTCTCCACGTCGGTCCAGAAAATTGAATTTGTATTGTGATCCCAGTCCAAAGCCACAGCTGATTTGATGTTATCAACAGGAATCACCTGAATCGAATCCAACAATTTAAGTGATTAATTAGTAAAAAAGAGCAAAGCTGCTTGTTTAAGAGGCCTACAAACCATACGATCTGAAATTACATTTATAAAAAGAAACGAAAAAAATTTAAATCAAATATTTTACCATGTCTAAGGAATCCATTTGGTTGCGTGGGTACAGTTGTTTTAGTCTTATGTCTTTCCGTCGGGCGTATAGCAGTAATTTTTCTGGAGTTTCTTCACAAGTTCGACTGCGAACAGGAAAATATAATATGCAACCTAACCTTTCAAGAACGTTACTACGCTTTTTTTTTCTGTGGCTTGGTAAAAAAAAATAAGAATGTTTTACCCGTTTGAGTTCAAATTGAATCCAACAGGGCACCGGCAGGTGTAGTCATTGCTATTAGGCAGGCAAAGGTGTGAGCAGCCCCCGTTGTTGGCGCCGCATCGGTTTTTGTAAGTTGTTAGCTGTCGCAGGGGGTGGTAACTACAAAAAAATATATGTAGTTACATAAATGACATGTCACTGCATAAGTTTTCCAAGCTAAATGTTAGTTTATTACCTTTGAATATCCATTGGAACGTTTAAACCAGCGTGTACAGTTTGTATTCCCATTCCTGTATTCTTATTTACTGTTGATATGCTCTTGGTATGCCAATCAGTCCAATAGACAGCTTCTTCAAAGATAGTCATAGCATACGGATGCGGTAAGCCTTTGTTGGTAATCTGTGGAAAATAAAATAACTATGTGTTTTTGCTGTATTGGCACCCAAAAATATAAGAAGGTCACCAGTCTTTAAACTTAGAAGTAGATTTAGAGTTTATAAGACGCATACCCGTCTCCTATTTCTTCCATCTAGTGAAGCTTGCTCAATCACGTGATGCTTGGCATCCGCCCAGTAAATTTTGGACTCCATGTAATCGATAGTCAGTCCATTGGGCCAGAATATCTGATTCACTATGACACTCTTACGCCGGTTACCGTCCATGTCTGATCGTTCGATTTTTGGGTTTGGACCTGAATTGGCATAAACGTTATTAACAAATGATACACTTTATCCAGTTTTAGATTTAATGACAGATAGGCGTGTTCATGTCAGTAATAATTATTTTGACTTAAAGCAAGAGTCATTAACATGTTGCAACTTACCCCAATCAGTCCAAAAGACCAACGCATCTCCCGGGTGTACGGCTATAGCCCGCGGTTTATCCAAATCACTAGCTGCTATGACTGATCTCTGTACACCGTCTAAGGTCGCCACTTCAACGCGTCTTGTTCCAGAATCAGTCCAAAATATTAGATTGTGAATCCAATCGACAGCTACGCCACCCGGTGTTTCCAAACCCCACCTTATCACATCTGAAATTTAAATGTTGAATATGAAAGTATGTACTTTATTGGAACGATGGTTTTGTGGTGAAAATAAGATCGTCACTATAAAGCAATTTACCTGATATATTATTGTTGTTCATTTGTGCAACTCGTATCACCCTCAAATTGTTTTCTGCCCAAAATACAAGTTTCTTTTCGTAATGGTAATCCAATGCAACTGCGTTATGGAGTCCTTTAACAACGGACATGTAATTGTCTCCCGTAAGCCAGACCTGAAAATCAAATACATATTATAGAACATTATTATTATCCTAACAAGTATGCTAGGTGTACTGTATGCGTCTCGCTTCATAAACCAGTTGTATTCACCTGTCGTATCCCAATGCGATTAGAAAACAGCAGTGTAGGTGATTCACCAGTAGGTTTACAAGACCTGCTGTCTGGTCTTAGTACGTAGCCTGTCATGCATCCGCAACGGAAGCTGCCCACGGTGTTGGAGCAAGTCTGAGAGCAGACTGGATCCTGCTCATACATGCACTCGTCGATGTCGCGGCAGCTAAGGAAATAGTAACTTATTTTAAAAACCAGAGAGTGTTATTCTTATTGTTATGCTCAGAGTTTTCTTGCGATTAATTTTAGTAAAAGAATGAGGGTTATGTTTTTAGAATTATTACCTGAATCCATCATCAGCCAACAAGAACCCAAGAGGACAAGTGCAAGCCGGCAAGTTGTCATATGTCGTAATACACAGCTTTTCACATTTATCATCAGGACCACACTCCCTTTTTACGGGGCATTTCTCCTCGTCATCGCCTTTAGGGCAGTCCTTCATTCCGTCGCACACGTGTTTCCGGTTCACACAGTTCCTAAAGGCGTTGGTCAGCAGATTCTCCTGAGATTTGCACATGTACTGGTCTTGCTCGCAGAATACCTTGCAGTTCATCTCGTCTTCACCGTTCGTGCAATCACGAACACCATCGCAGAGCCAGGTTTTCTAAACAAATAATGTAAATTATTGTCGCTATTTATAAGAAAAAGGTGATCGACTTGTTGGCAGTTATTGTGTAACTGCCTATTTTGCCGTAGGTATGGGGGAAAACTGTTATTTAAACATTCAGTTGTCTAGTACCCATAGTATTAGGTAAATTTGTGTGAGATTGTCCCATGATATTAATTTATTTGTTCAATTCATCTAGGAATTCTAGTTCAAGACTAGATCCATTTGTATGGCACGTCCGATATTTTGTTTACCAGTATGCAACGGTGATCAGTGCAGGTAAACTCGTCGATCGTGCAGTTCCTCATGGCGTGTGGTTCACAGTTCAGTTCATCGCCGCCGTCCGGACAGTCCCGCTCGGTGTCGCAGCGCCATCGTTCCGGGATGCATTTACCGTCGCTACATCTGTAAGAAACAAAGTAATTAATGTTTGCCTTACCCTCAATTATTTACGGACCAAATAAGTTACAAATTACCAAATCACTATGACTTTATACCATCCTTATACCTTTCTAGTACATTTACCTATTACCAAATTTCATAGAAACTCAGATTATGGAAATATTTGTATGAAAATAATTGTAAATATCCAATGCAGTCGGGTAATGAGCATCTGATTGGAGTTATCCGAAGCAAACAATGCACTACATTCAAAGCCATAGTACTCAATACTTAATTATTCATTGCTTCTATAATTGTACACAATACAGGTGTTGGGTTATTCACAACTGATTATAAGGTATGAGATCTTAATGAACCCTTGTAGGGTACAGTATCGGGTAGAGAAAATTAAATAGGTATATAATTAATCAGTACCTACATCTGTGTGA
Organism: Acleris laterana; assembly: GCA_963966035.1. Taxonomy (NCBI): domain Eukaryota; kingdom Metazoa; phylum Arthropoda; class Insecta; order Lepidoptera; family Tortricidae; genus Acleris; species Acleris laterana. Next base: position 8,317,846 of record OZ014442.1, on the reverse strand, counting down.
TGGTGTCACACAGCAGTATGACCAGCATACTGATACCAGCCCGAGATAAACTGACCTGAATTCACCAGCATTACAGCTGCCGGGGAGCATGGGACAGGAATCCTCGTCGGTCCAATCGCCACAGTCGTTGTCTCCGTCACACTGAAACTCTTTGCGAACGCACTTCTTGCTATCGCATTGGAATTCAGTTTCACTGCATCGGAGAAGGTCCACAGCTGTTTACAAAATGACATTACTAAATAGTTGCACATCTGAATGCCTGATTGGGGCTATGATTATGAATCACGTCAATTTTATATTCGCGTAGTAGGTACTGGTCTAGTAGAAGGACGTGAAACACGGGACGGAGTTAAAAGTTAAAGCAAGAACGATCGGCCTTACAAATAGCCGCAGACTTTAGTGCTTTGTCACTTTACCGTCATGTTCATATTGCTGTACGAATCTGTCAAAAGCTTTAAAGCGACAAGGTACCAAAGTGTGTACTGCTAAAAAGGCTGCCTGTAACATATTTTGTAATTGCGTCTCGTTTTTCCTGGTATCGCGCATGTTAAAAACTTAAAATGCTCTCGATCATGGTGGGGGGGTACTGTCATGATCCTACATTTGAATAGGGATCGACAGCCACAATTTAATTTCATGATATTCTTATATCCCCATTTATTGATTTGAGTGTGTGTGTACAGTCCTTCAAGAATACCATATTTCGTTAAAAGCGTCATAAAGCAAAAATCAGCTTTTTTCACAGCAAACATAACTGAAAAATTCTAATAACTGTGGCCGTGGCATCGAAAATGGTAAACCAGGGTACCGCATTTCCAAAAAATTTAAAAGTTGAGATTGAGATATCTCGTTTTCGGTGCGACTTTTACTAAACATGATTTATCATATTTTGGACACTCCTGAGTTGAGCTATCCAGCCCTGTCAGGTTGGCCACTATCTTTCGGATTCCCTGTATAATACGTCTTTATGCCACCGATAATAGTCTGTGTTTAGGTAGATATATTTGGCGTTTTTGTTGGGTGTAAATATTAGTACTTTTGACTGTACCGTCGAATATATACGTAGCTGTATCTACATGTTATAACCGTATCGCAGTAACGTATCAAAGTGAGTGTAATTTAAATGTAGTATATCAATAGCTGTGACAAGGTGTTAAATTGACTTCCGGGTGCGACCGTACCTAAGCAGATGAATTGTCAAATTGGCTTATTAGTATCCAGGTTCACTGGCCTGGACCCCCCTTGGTGAATTCATTAGAAAGCGACAAAATTTAGAGGGGACTTTGTTTATATTTTTTACTATGAAAATATAAGTCAGTTGATCATGTGAGAAATGTACTGCATGTGACTCATTGGTATATTGTGTCATCTACGTATTAAGTAATTTTAATGTAAACGTCAAATTCGACTCTAGTCTAACAACAATAGAGATGAGAGTTTATAAATTGATGTTCACAGATGCTTAAAATAAAATGTCCCTGTACTTACGGCATTCTTGTTCGTCAGATCCGTCAGGGCAGTCGCCTTCTTTGTCGCACCGCCAGTGCAGGGATATGCACTCGCCCATCCCACACATGAATTGGTTCTCCCTGCATCTGTTATACAAGAAGGCCATAATAAATAATCGGATCGCACTTGGCCGGTTTTGTCATATTTTTGGCTATAAAATCTAAAAGTATCTACGCTACAAACAATAAAAATAAAAAATGGAATGCCAAGGTAAGGACATGATGTCTCCGATACCGGTAACAGAAAACGGTTCACAGAACGTTCTAAATATAGCCTGCTCTAGACCAGGTCCACCCTAGAGCGAATTAAGACCCCTGCAATTGCGCACATCTAAATATATAAGTGACTTTATTGCTACATTTAAGTGGGGCGAACAGAGCACATACTTATAGATCGCTCAACAGCTAGCCAATAGGGCTGAAGAGTTTTCAAATGGTGACCTTGCTTCGGCTGACATGATGGCGAAGATGATAATCTAATAGAGGAACCCTACTCAGTAGATTTAATAATTTAGAAGGATGAATACAATCCTGCTCGAATGCGAAAAAATAAGAGTATTGCGTCTAGTTAGTATGTATGCATATAAGCAAAATAATATGGATGTTCTGCTTTAGCTCTTGGACTATTGGACTATTTAATGGGGCACCGTACGATTCGTGGAGAACGCTGAGCACGTGTGTGCGGACTATATACACAATAATACAAGGCTGCATTTATCTACCTACTAGGAGCAAAATTAAAGAGGGCCCAGGAAAAAAACAGGTGCATTTTTGATGTAATAATAAATGCCTACTAAAATCTTTAGTTTTTAGACACAGCATGTAAACGAGCCTGAAACAAATTCGCTTATTTCGGCGCCTGTGGTGAACTACCTAGTACCAGCGTATTGAATGAATTAAGAGCCCTGCGCTAAATCTACGACGTAATTTCGACTTTGACTGTTAATCGAGTGACGCAGTTTCTATTAAGTGTACATAGAATCAGGCGTGGGCCTCTGAATGTTAATCACATCGATGATTTCGTTCTATAATGAGGCCGCCTACGGAAGCGGGATATATCGGGCGAGTCTTCGGAGGCTGCGAGCGTAGGCGGGTCGCCATGACAACCGCCCCGCGCCGCCCGCGCGTATTGATCTACAGACCGCTCCGCCTTTTGCCCTCTATATACCGCGCTATGGACACAACAAAATAAAATAAAAATATACCAAATCATAATAATTATTGTTTCGAAATAAGACAGTTACTGAATAAATAGCGATATGTTTGTAGATCGATTAATCTTTGTATGAACCTTAACTCGTTATTGATATTGCACATACACAATTGAACAAACTAATTTATGTTCAATGGCGAAGTTATTCCTTAAAGAAATCTCTTACAGTTATCCTGACCATTATCGCTTTATTTTAATCGTTTCTGAATTCATTGATCAGCTGTATCTAAACGATAAAATCGAAGACAGCAATCTTAAACTACGTACCAGCGTAAAAAAAAGTTGCTATATCCAGCAGAGGAAAGTAAATTCGGTTAAAATATATAAGTTGATAATAATTTGTTTATATACCATAACTGCAATAACGCGTTAAGTAAAAGGTAATGTTTTTCTATGATTTGGATAAAGCTATGTATAAATCATAATGAACTATGTTATTATGCTTAACAGTTACTGTCGCTATTAATCGGGATACACCTGCCTATATGTATACGTAACTACCGCTGGCTGTAGGCCTTCTGATGTTAACATAACCAGAATACTCGTATTTACTTTCTCAATAAGTTTCATGGGGAAGGTCGTATACAAATAACTCAATTAGATGTCATTAAGGGGTTGATGTCGTTAATGTTAGATCGTCGCGCGTTATGGTAGGGCAGGGAGTCGAGGAGGCTTTTATAACGGGTTGTTATCGATTTTTGTACCTTTGATGAAACGACATAAAATAAAATGTAAATATCAGGGGACAATCTCATACAAGTTTTATAGATACAAGACAGTGATAATTGATAAACATACTTATATAGAAAATACGTAAAAAAACTAATACGCACTCGCATATTATTTGCTCTTACTGGGAATCGTACCCAGGAATTAACTTCGTAGGCAGGGTACCAACTAACTTATCGGCTCACTGTGGCATCAAAAATATAACCCAAACAATTTATGGAGTTAAACTTTTTAACTACTTAGCCCTTAAACCCTGCAAGTTGTAACGTATGCATGTAAATCCGGAAAATAGATATTACATAATTTGTTAGTGCGGACGTTATTCAACTTTCGAAATAAGATGGTTTCCAAACGTATTCACATACAAGCTTAGTACATAAATTAGAAAAACTCATTGTTTTTACTTCGCGAGTCGACACTAAGCAGCTAATTCGACACGAGCATTTCTGCCTGACTGATTCCTAAAATAGGTAATAAATTTTTTGAACATAAGAATTGAACGCAAATAATTTTTCGGGTTGGATAGGTGATCTATTTTTTGTTATGCTGGTCACCCTTTCGTTATTACTCTTTAACAATAGCCGCGTTTTTTGAATTATTGATACGATCAATGTCAGGATTCAAAAGGCGCACGAGGGAATGTTATTGTATTTCCTCGAGCTTTGGCGATGGCTGGCGTTCCGACCGAAGTAAGAAGGAGCAATGGTCTGTTGTCAATGTTGAAACTGCGAACTGTGGTCACTAGCGATATTCTCAAGCAAGGATTCAATTTCCTGCAATTACTTAATGTCTTTCAGTTTTTGATACTCACTTGCCCTTGGTACAGTTAGTTTCGTCGGAGTTGTCGCGACAGTCGTCGTCTCCGTCGCACACCCAGTCATTGTGGATGCATAAGCCGTTGCCGCACTTGAACTGCTCTGGCGTGCAGCTGACATTGCCACCTGTATTATACATTCGCAAATTATAACAAAGGGAAAGTTGAGAGCTTACGAAAGTACTGAGTGTGTATCTCGATGGTGTAGTTAAATCTCAATTAATCTAATGTTAGTGTAGGTACCAAAAATCCTCGCCATAGTGCGGAAAAGATGTGAACTATTTTTCCTATATGAACAAAAAATATTAGTGATACAAATCTTATCTCCCTTGCTTGAATACTGGTAACTTTCATTATACATACATGTCGGTGATGTCTTGTCATATAAAGTGTTGATTCATCACAGCGGACAGTTTACACATTCCTTCATAATTGTAAGTCGATCTTGGATGAAATAAATAGTCTGGTTCTCTTACAAGACCAAACGTAAATAGAAGGTTGTCTCGTAGAGTTCTTTATTAATTCCTCGTGAATCTAACGTAATGTATGCTTGATTTAAGTACCAAATAAAAGCTAAAAAAATATGTTTACGATGATGATTGAGTTGCGGCCCAGCGATCAGCGGTTATCCCTGCCTGGCGATATACAACCGATTTTTTAATCTGAGATCGGCCTGGTACCCTAGTAGTGATTAACTTACCACAGTTGGTCTCGTCTGAGAAATCGCCGCAGTCGTTGTCCCCGTCGCAAAACCATTTAATGGCTATGCACACGTTGGTGTGCTGACATAGGGTCCGGCCTTCGTGCTCGTCACAGGCCCGCGTGCAGCCTTGCTCGTCCTCCGCTTTCGCACAGTCCACGATGCCGTTGCAACGTTTCTCCATTGGGATGCATGTACATGAGATCTAAGAAAATATTTAAGGTTAAAAATGTTCGGGATCATAGGTAAACGTCATTATCATCATGGTCTCTGGTCATGGTCTCTGCGTGGATACAGACGCTTGACATATCCACAGCCAGCCTACGAAACAAAATCCCAGCCACACGCCAGCGTAGCGGCAAATAGTACCTAGTATATATAGTACCTGACTACCTGACAATCGGATAGTGCAGCGTGGGAAAAAAATTATAAAGTACCCGATACTCGGGTACTTGGCGGTGAATGTGTGAGTTTACGTCGGTAGCAGCAACTTTATCTTTTAAAGAATATGTCAAGAAAAACATATTCTATTTGATATGACTGTCTGTCTGTATTTTTGCCCACAACAGGAAATATATAATTTATTTAATGTTATGCAGCAGTAGAACTTACAAAAGAATTATGAATCACTATGAATACTATAATGATAGGGTATTTGACAAGAGTGAAATTAAATAGTTTTTTCATTAACAACAGATAAACATTATAAAAATACTAGGAAAATATCAATCTTTTATTTATGTTTGCTATTTTACGATTTTTAAATTCATAAAATCCAACAATAAGGACGCTGTTTGATTGTGATGTCACAAGATAGTAATCCCTATAAATTCCATAGTAACGGTGCGTTTTTGATGTTTCATAAAAAGAAGCTGGTTTGACTTTAGTCAAATACCGTATTGGAGAGTTTTCGTGTTCCCGCGCAACAGTTATTACATAATTGGTTTGCTAAGTTTAAAACAGGAAGGGGGAGTGTTGAAAATTAATAATAGGCTGGACTTCAAAAAACAATAAGCCATGAAAATGCTTTAGTATCGGTGTATTGTATACGTAAACAGAGCCTAAATTAAGGATTGGATAAGCACCAGTTTATACAATCATTCTTAATCGCCATGGTTAACGCGAACGATGTGCGAGGTTCCAAGGCGTCAAACCAATTAACCGAGACACAGAAGAAAGTTGACTGGATTAATGCAATTTTTTTATATATTTTTATGCAGGTAAAAACTAAAACATGAAAACAAAAACGGCAGAAAACGTCCCACGACGTCGTGTCGTGGGTACCTACTTATAATCCTGACACAAAAATTCAATGGTATGATGTTTTAAAGCTTAGGCGACCCCATGTTCCGCAGTGGGAGACACTTCGAAACAAATTATTGCCTCGTGTGCCGTTTATGGTATTAATACAACTACGCATTTTATAAATAAACTAGCTGTTGCGCGCGACTCCGTCCACGCAGAAAAATAAAACATAGCCTATGTCACTCAGGATGAATGTAGCTTTCCAATGGTGAAAGAATTTTTGAAATCGGCACAGTAGTTTTTGAGTTCATTCATTGCAAACATACACACACACAAAAATACAAAAATACAAATCTTTCTTCTTTATAATATTACTGTAGATTGTTCGGTATTTTAATAATTGTTTACTTACCTTTGTTGTGGATTATAATAACAGAATATAGTCAGCAGCAGCAGGTATATATCAGTCTTTATTAGTTTATTTTGAGCACTCTCTCAATGCGACTAATAATGTCTTCAAATTATGACTCATTTTGTGACAATATTTATTTGCGGTAAGTGCTTAATTGTTTCGTATCAGCTAAAGTTAATTTAAGAGCTCAATTGGACGTGACATCGAATGATACGCCTTTTCCTGCTCACTGAAGTTTAAATAACTGTCGTATTAACCCAATGGCATTGAATTGCCAGTTCAGTGGCTAGAAGCGGGTTATGAGCGTCACTCTAGTGACGACGTCAAATTATACTCGTAGTATCGATAATTTCACAACAACTTGCACGGGTGCCACGAATACTAAGCTTAGTAGGCTTTGTCTTGTGAATTATTTGACTATATTTAATACTTTGTTGTGGATTATATAAATGAAATATTAACTTGAAATTATAAAAATTGCTGGACCTTTTTATGTTTTTTTATAAAAAGAAGTAGGTACAGTCAAGGGCAAAAATATGTATACACTTTAGTACCTTGTCTAATTGTCGTCATATTTGAACTGCCATGTATGAACTGTCACAGTGGTTAAAGTGACAAGGTACTAAAGTGTATACATATTATTGCCCTTGACTGTACACTACATTATGCCGTAATAGTTATTAATGAGTATCCGAACGGTCGCGTCGAGCGTTTATGTCATTTACATATAAAATTGAAGGATTTTTAATTTACGGGTAGAGAAATTCCGAAATTTCTGAAATAGATAACTAAATGTCAACATTTTGTACAAATCATTTTCGATCAAACTGGGTGGCTGTAGGATAACCTTTTGAACGCCACAAACGGCCCTTGCCGTCAGCTGAAAGTCAACACTGGTGTGAGAGTGAGCGACACATTTTCTATTCGACGTAAGGCGTTCAAAGTTTAAAATAAGGGAGGTAGTTCATAATTCTTCTTTACCTGACACGAGAAGTTTTGATCCGGGCACGGTAAGTGGCAGCCACCGTCGTCTTCATGGTCCTCCATGCCCTCCGCGACTACGTCGAGGCTCCTGTCGTACGGCGGTCGATCTATCGGAATAACAAGCTTATTAATAATACATACATACAATCATACCTTCACGCCAGCCTCTCAATGGGGTAGGCAGAGACTATGAGACTATACATTCAACCTCTTTATTAGGTTCCAGACGGAGCCCCAGGGCTCCCATTTCTGGGCAGTTTGCCCTTCGGGCATCTAAAGATACCTATCGAACCTAACCTACCTACATTGCGGGGTTCCAGACTAGTGGTAAATGATTTTTGACCAAAGCGAATAGCAGTGGAACAAAATGAAATGGGAACACTACCTAAGCCTAACCTCTTTCAATTATACATAGTAACAACGGCAATTCCCACATCTGTCTGTCTGTAATTCTGCTAACTCCTGCTAAACTACGTAACGAATTTCGATGCGGTTTTACCATCAGTTAGATATTTTTTCACGGAAGGAAATTATGTTTAATGAATTCTGGTTTATGTTCAGGTGTTGCAGAAAACTCACATAAACCGAAGCAAAGTAAGGGCAGTTCGCTGGTTAAATATATTTATTAATATTTCACTGCATGCACTGCTTTGGATAATAAGACTCATTAATTGTTAATATGACTTGACCTGTGTTAGTTAAAACTAACCCTCTTATTCATAAACCGATAATAGCTAAAGTGTGCTTGAAATATGCTCTGTCCTTATCTCTCATTATGACATTTAAATTAACTAAAATAGATTTACTGTGCGTTGATAAACGAGGTGGTAAACATTTAAGTATTCAAACAATTATAACAAGAGTTACATAAAATAAAATATATCATATCATAAAATTATGTGCCTATTAATAAAGGTTTGATAAAGAAAATTTCAAAGGGTTGAAGTTTATCCGGAAGGCATTGCTCCATTATTAACAAAAGTTCCTTAGTCAAAAGCGTTTTTTTAACATGAAAATTCGAGCAAATGAATTACTTTTTTATGTTTATCTAATATTCTCAAAGGTATTATAAAATGTATTTCCTTGAAGAAAAGTCTTAATTTCCTTAATTAAAAAACGGAACATTTCGAGCTTCTACACAGGTCCCACTACCTACGCGGATTTGACACTCGAATGAAAATATTTAAAAAAAAAAAAAAAAAAAGGACTTACGACGCTCTTTCAGGCCCTTGGGGGACTTGGCCGCCTGACTGGTTAGTAGCACATCAAATGAATTGTATTTAAATTCAATGTCAGGAGCAGGAATTATCGCTTAATCTAACTTTCAACTGGTTGTAAGAATTTTCACAATTACACGGGTCAAGAGGTTTTTTTTTTATTGCTCAGTAATTTTCTTTGTTCATAGTTATCCTTGTTTTTCTTGACAGCATATATTTGTTTGTTTATGGTTCAGTGTACGAGTAGTCTTTTCATCTCTGAAACGATTCTGTTTCAGTTCGGGATAGGTACCTACCATTCAATGACTGATAATATGATTTTGTTACTTTCCTATGATATTAGTGTTTATTTCTGCTAATCGTCTACTGCCTAATGTGTTCTCCTTTAAACCGAAGAAAACTAAGTCATCGACTGTAATAAATGTCTGGCTACAGTAGAACCTTATCAATAGATTCAAAGATTTACTTAGTAGGGAATATTTTACAGGTTCAATAAAAGCTGACTCATGCAACAAACAGTTATGACAAATAGTTTCTTGAATTGCTAAAAATAACCAATAACCAAGAAAAATAAGCAAAACATAGTTTACATGGCCGACGTGTTACAAGACCGCACACGGCGGCGTATCGAATCTCTGTCTAATTATCAGTTTAAAATGCTTGTATTATCTATATTTCTTGGCCGATTTTAATTTTAATTTCTCTTTTGGTGATTTTTTAAGGTATTTTCATATTTTGTTTAGAAATTCTACTAATGTAAAAAAATCCGTGCACATTCCCTATTGGACTGTGGTGAAGTTTGTTCAATAACATTAATTATACGAGTATGTATAAGGTTCGATGTCGGTTGAAAAATAATACGTTATGGTACTTACTGTGCCATGGTTCGACGCGGGTGTAGGGGCTGTGCGGACGGAAGCCCGGCACGGGCAGGGCCGCGGCCGCTGGCGGCTGGTACGGCGGGACCCGCCCGGCGGCCGAGCGAGGGTCCGCCGGCTCCGACGAGGTGTTCGTGGGCCGGGATTGCCCCAGCGGCGGTGGCGCGTCTCCGGATACTGATACAAATGTAGTTAATGTCTTAGAAACTAGGTGTAAAGCAATCCTATAAATAACGACTCTAGTATTTGGGTGTCCAACAGAAGAGGACTGTCTCAAACTTAACGGAAGCTCATTTCATAAATTTGTTGATATTTTCCATTTATTCGTAAAATGAAAGCAACTCTACGTTAATTTAACCTATTATTTGTTGCTAAGTGTAAAGGAAGGGTCCTATAGTTCAGTCAGTCAAGGATGCTTCTTGTTACAGCCGTATCGCGTAATTTCAAACACTTCTATACCTATTCAGGCAAAAGTAGCTTTTTAATTATTAAAATTCATTTGCAAGGTTTTTATCAATGTAGTATTAATGAAAAATCGAAGGAACGTTATACACCGTGGGCCCGAATAACCCGAGGGATTTTAACCATCGATTTTAGAGCCCAATTGGAGTATATAAAGTAGTATAACATGTAGTCCAATAACGCACGATTCCCGAGATTTTTATTATTTAAAAATCAATTCCATAGTTAATTTAATTTGAACTCTTGTCACCTTAGCTTAAAGCATTATTTACTAAGAAAGATTCATGTTGTAAGTAGCACTATCATCAACATACAACATAAATTAATTAATCGATTTCTTAGTAAATAATGCTTTAGGTTAAGGTGACAGAGTTCAAATTAAATTAACTATGGAATTGATTTTTAAATAATAAAAATCTCGGGAATCGTGCGTTATTGGACTACATGTTATACTACTTTATATACTCCAATTGGGCTCTAAAATCGATGGTTAAAATCCCTCGGGTTATTCGGGCCCACGGTGTATATGGGTCATACACACTCGAAAAAACAAAAGTTGTCTCTCCTGTGGTCAATAGATAATGGGTTGTGTGCTTATAAGTTATGTTTTTATTTAACTATGCTACTTTAAATAAGATACATGTTGCTGTGACATTTTCAGGTAGATTTATGGTAATTATTATGCCTTATATATGTATAGCATTAATGTCGATCAGCAATCGTTAATCGGTTTCCTAAGTGGCAAACCTCGATAAATTATGTTCTACGCAGTTGTACGACACAAATTTTCCACTGCAAAGGATCTCACGATTGAAACAAGGATATGTTTCTCGATTCTATTCATGACATTGCATCGCGGCACTTACTCGTATAGCAGGGTCGCAATTGGTTACGCACGTGTTTAAGTCTTCATCAGTCCATTTTAAACCCTAGTCTCTATATCCAATACGATTGCATTCAGCCTGATCACTGGTGCAAATTATCTGTGATATCAACTGATAAAAAACAACTGTTACAGATTTCCTGATGAGTATTATAGCGACAGGGACCTGACTATATTCGTTACAAGTGACTTCGATGTAGGAAATATTCACAGAGTATTTTTTACGTTCTTGTTGGAAAATAATTTGAATGCGGTTTTGTACATTTTAACACCTCAGTATTGTGTAAAGCATCTTTTTAAAGTATGGTCTTTTCGGGTACACTTCGACCTTTTAGGATCTCTTCTGCAATAGGGAAATTCATGTTTTTTTTTCACAGTTTCAATAAAAGCTGAATCATGTAACAAACAGTTGAGAAACATAATTTTTTGTATAGCTATAAAAATAACCAAGATATAAGCCAGCAAAGATATGTTCTTATATCTTTCTAGCAAAACAGAATTTAACATGGAGTTTATATGGCCGACGTGCTACATGACGTCACACGGCGTATCGGATCTCTCTGTCTAATCGTTTTGTAATTAGCAGTTTAAGATGCTTTTATCATCCGTATTTCTTGGCCGATTTTTATTGATAATCACTTTTGGTATCCCTTTTACGGTATTTCCATATTTTGTTGAGAAATAATACGATTTAAAAATCCATGTAATGTATTCCATATTACCCTCTTACACACTCAGTTGTTCGAATGTGCAGATTTTCTTACGATGTTGTACCTTCAGCGTAAGAGCATCGGGTAATATATTCAAGTTAGAAAAACTCATTGGTACATGGTGACCACGGGGGTTCGAACTCGGTACCTTACTTTATTAACTTATTTAATAGTCTTTCATTCAGTAAGTCTGTCTCATTGTTATTATAGTGTAGATGTAGATATTCGTTAGGCAACTATTCATGTTTAGTGATGATATAAAGCAGGGGTCGGCAACCTTTTAGCAACCAAGGGCCACATAGTATCTAACGAAATTGACGCGGGCCGCACGTGTTAATAATTTTTGACTTTACAGAGAAAAGGTACCGGATTGTCGGTAGTCAATAAGGACGATTTCTAATATACATTTTTATGCAATGAACCCTTTTTACTTTTCCACTATTTAAGAAAAGTTGTTTGTGATTATTAGAAATGCGTACAAATTCCGATTACATACAAAATATCCAGGAAGGCTCGCGGGCCGCAGGTATAGGGCCCGCGGGCCGCATGCGGCCCGCTGGCCGCCTGTTGCCGACCGCTGATATAAAGGAACGAAAAGATTATACTTACATATACACGAAACGAAAATAGTAAGGAGTACTTACCGTATAGCGAAAAGCAGGTGAGCAACGCGATGTAATCCCATAGCTTGGGGCGCTTGGTCCCCATGGTGTCGTATATTAAATGGCTAGGTGTAGGTGCATAGTCTAAGTGCCCCGCGCTGCGGGGCTACTCCGCGCGCGTCCTATCATAGCGCTCCAGCACCAACCTGGGAAATGTCCGAACTAAGTAAATCGTTGGAGAGATGCGATGCGTTTTTTAGGTATTGACGGAAAGTAATCACAAAAATGATTCAGAGAAAAATTTATAGACACAGGTCGCAGTGGCAGTTTGGGAATGAAATTTATACATACCTACAGATAAACGAGAGAACGCAAGGTCGAAAATATAGTGGGAGCAGTTTGCGAAGTATTTAGCGATAAGGTTAGGTTAGCTACTATTTGGCCTTTCGTTTTAGAACTTTATCAAATTGTACACTTGTTCCCTAGGCCTATTTGAGCGATGTTGACTAGTAGAGCCATAATTTTCTTTCGTAAAAAACTGAGACCTGCCGTGAAATGAAAGGGCTCCGTAAACTGATTCTAAAAATATATATTATTATTGGTTGGTAATTTTTTTTTTGTAACATATACGGCAAATGACTCTTATATTTGACGTCAACGGCTCTACGACTCAAATCACTCTAACAGGCCTATCGAACAAGTGACGAAGTAGCACAATCATAATAAAAAAATCACGGGTCAAATAAATATTGTGCTCGCTAACCGCTTCCACTATTAGCTTTGCTTCTGTCCACGTCGTTTATACCTGATTCATTCGTGTCCTAGGCAGGACGCTACGTTGGATCCGCAGTCCACACTTTTATCAACGTGATTGTCGAGTCATATCAAGTAACAAGCGGGGTTACAGATACAGTCAGTGGCACGTGACATAGGTACTTAGGTACATTACCTATCCTTAATCTACTTAATAATTGAATGATTATACATTTCACACGACTTTTTAATCCCACTGCTAAACGATGTTTCACTTATCACGCCTTAAAACACTGGCTGGTAGTAAAGTGTCCACTCTACGGACTTACCTATCAATCGATAGTTGATTTTTCGTCACAACATTAATCTATAGTTTGAGACCTTCAGCAATCTTCGTATTAGCAGCATTTATATAAGCATATTAAATCAGTCCTCAATAAAAATGGAGGGTGACTACACCGTTGCGAAATGTATCTGAGAACCGTGGCACGCATGCGCGGTCCGGAGCCAGCATCCCTTACGAGCTACTTGTTGATCTCTTTTTCATTCACGACGCACCGATCTGCGCACTCTACGCAGTTACGGTAACGACTACGCGGTCAGATTTACATGACTTCATATTAGATAAGCCATAAGCTGATAATAATAGATGTTCTAAGAAAAACTATAGGGTTTTAAATTGACACATTTTTAGGTTACGCGTTTTATACTAATACTAATTTAGTTGCGACATTGAATTGTCTTTCAAAATGGTATGCTAACTTCGTAACGATTTGAAAGGAAAATAATGATTAATGAATACTATTCAAAAGATACCATTATTAAAAATAAATGATCACTTTAGATTGCCTTCTTAAGGAATTAATGTTTTTCCAAGGTTTCGCGATAGGTAAACTGAAACTGTGAGATTTTTCCTATTAGTTCTATTTATTTTCTATTATAAGTGAGTCTTCCCACTACGTTAGTAATTGAAAAACCTACGCAAAGTTACAGCTAAGTAAAGGCGTTGCCTTTGCCAAGTTTATTGATTAATATGTTTAGTACCACGTAGGTACCTACTCGGTATCGGTCGAAGTGTACTTTGTATACAAATCAAACCAAATAGGTAGTACAACTTGATATTATTTGCTATTCAATGTAATCAAACTAATGTAAAGGTACATTACTGCGCACTGCTGAAGCAATTCTTAAATTATGAATTATGATATTTTGACAGTAACTTTAAATGTACTTATAAAAAATGGTAATTATTACAACTTAATTATAAATATTTTTGGCAGAGAACAAGTATCTTTTTAGAAATAAACAAAGAAAGAAATAATTGTTATGCCTTAACCGCATAATCACGTCATGTTGCTATTTGTCCCTAACTGATATTGTATTAGTTTAAACAAGTAAAGGATACGACTATAATTAACTTCAAAATGTTCTATAAATACACCGCCGAGCTGGGATGGCCGTCTACCACTCACAATTCAAGAAAAGCTTACATCTTGAATTTTTTTTGACGTAATAGTGTTCATCTACGGGGCGTTTCAGGGGACCAAGAATTACTATTTGTTAGTAACCATCACTCAAAACCTCACAACATTAGTTATTATGTTAAAATTCAGGAATAAGTATGGAGTTTATTGATGGATCAATACGCGGGGAGGGCTGCGCGACTGCGCCCACGTCCGCCCCCGCACTACCCCCTACCCCTTACAGGCCGTAACTTAACACCGACTGCCACCCACGGCTCTGAGCATGGAGATCAAATCTTAGCCTCCTTATATAAATGGTAGGTACCATAAACGTGTACAATAATAACTCTTGGTGAACATGGCATACCAAATGTTGCACTTGATTAGGGGTCACAGCCTTTAAGAATCTAGTTTTCGTATTAATTTAAACTACAGTCACCGATTCATTAATTAAGAATTTGAGACAAAAATGCCAATTGTTATAAATACCTGTGTTTACTCGATTAACGTGTGATCGATCATAATCAGTACAAACGTGCAACCTTTTAACACTATTACGTCCGAATACTGGCACTGTAGGACTCCACTCGCGTCGCATTTAGTCAATGAGCAATAATCTGAGATAGTTCTGGTTTCCTTATATTCCTTGAGCAAGGTCCGAGTGGACACCCATCGGATGAGCCGTTCTCGCGCAACTGGGGTAGGCACTAGGTGAGCTGGTACCCCCCTCTCCCCCGGCATGCGCCCCGCGGCCCCCGCGCAGTCTGCGCTGCCGTCGATGAATGGAGCCCCCCCTTAGCTACCTTTCTCCGCTATAAAAGTTCCTTTCAGCTCTCCGCATTTGTATTGTATTGGCCACTCAAAATAACCTACACAGAAATAGATGACATGCAAAAAATAATGCACTTTTTGTGCGAAGTGTTGGTTTTTCAGTTTTAAGTGGTTTGTTAAAGAGATTTTTACTTTGAATAATATCTGGGAACCTTGAAAGGTTCTTTCGTAATTGTAATAATTACGCTTGCGTTCATTAACAAATTGCTGCATATGACTCGTTTCTAACTTAACTAACTGTAACTGTATTTAGTAACAAACAGGCCGGGCTCTAAAAATACTTGATTACTTTCGAATAAAAAGGTTTTAGTTCTACTTGTCTGACAATAATACGATAAATTGACGATAACTACCAGTAACAAAACCATTTTTTTTAATTAAAATAACGAACACACATCGAGTTTATAAATAACTATAGGACCTTGTCTATTTAATGTCATGTTTAAATTTTCATACATGAATTGTCACAGTGATTAAAGTGACAAGGTACTAAAGTGTACATATATTCATGAACTCGACTGCTCTTAGCAATTATAAATTAGCCGCATTTGAAAGTTATTTGTTAGGACACGTTTTCAATTCAGTACATAGTCGGTTATTAAGTTCTGTCACAAAGGTTTAGTCAAATAAAACTAATTTTTGTTTATTTTTTAATTTTAAAATAAATTAAATTTAAAAGCTTAATTAAATTACATTTTTAAGAACTAATCATCATTCCACATAGTCGCCGCAATTTCCGATACGATCTTTTAACATTCACGGCCGGCACCGATTAAAACACGCACGAGTTTTCTAAAAATTTCACTTTTTGAAAACGCTTTAAAGATTAGTCTTTGTTAACCAGGAAAATTTTCTATTTAATATTATGAAGCTTCTCATCTCTGGGTATGTTCAGAGACCAGCATTATTATCTTAACGACACTTAAAAACCAGCTTATGAAGCACGAAAGTTGGTCTGTTTTCGTATTTCTGCAAATTGATGTGAAATCGTAAGGTCAATTTAATGAGACATGAAGATTGACCGGAGTATAAGAGGATCTTTAGTTGCTTGGAATACATTCGTATCAGTATTTAAAGATATAAGTCTGGTCAATATGTCACGCAAATTTCGACTCAATACGAGAACTCTTACAAAAGTTGTAGCCGTTATCAGTATCGTGGTCGTGCGTGTTTTGACCCATGCTTTCCTGCCCCGAATGGGAATGCTTAAAGCTCGTAGACCAAATTATTGCAATAGTAACGAACTCAAATTTCGCTTTTTTTATTCTATATAAAATAAGGTTTTGATTGATGTACTACGTTTATGAAACTCTTTTATTTATTTTTAAAATTATAATAAACCTTTGTGACAGAACTTAAGGACCGACTATGTATATAATTAAAAACGCTGGCAAGCTTTGCTACGTGCTAAGCGTAGCACACCTACAGTTCCCGGAGTTCCTGAAACATTGCACAACCATGAAGTATCAGAATAATGTTCACAGTCGCAAAACAGTGCTGTTATTACTATTCCTTCACACACATCAAATAATTTTAACATTGTTTTACTGCTGTCAACATTATCAATTTTCAGGAACCGGTTGTACAATGTGTCTGTTCTTATCAGCCTAGTAGTCAGTACCACCAAGTGGGGAACTGTGGTGGTGGACGATATAAACACAAAGTTCACGACTATTCTTTTATTTCACTATTCTTATTTATAAATATGTACAAGTGATGCGCCCGGCCCGCATGCCTAGGAGCGACTCCCGAAAAACTCAACAAAAATAAACCATCGCCGTTCCATCAAACCATTTGCTTTTTAAATATTAAAGGCAAATGCGACGCTTAACCTAAAAAGGTACAGTAAAATAAGGTCTATTTTCGCATTGCAACCTTATTAATGTGAGTTTTTTTTTTTTTTTCTCCTATTTCTTCCTTTATCTCTCACATAAAATTTTTGGCATGTTTTCCTGTTGATCTACTCATGTTATTTAATATTATATTTAATTTAATATTTATTGCTTTATATAATGCTAGATTAAGTAGTACCATTGTAATATGTTTAAAAAATGACTGACTGCTGAGTTTCTTGCGGCGTTTCTTCTCAGCAGTGTCTCCTCTTGGGAAGCGCTGGTAGATTCTTGACGTGTAAAAGTGCCCGTGCGGCCTACTTACTGAATAAATATCTTTTATCTTTTTTTTTTTATCTTTTTTATTTCACTACAGTACCTTCTATAGCAGCAAGTAAAGAGATATTATTTCTTTAGCTCACAATGAGAGCTCTCGTTATTGAGTCTAGTTTGACTTTAGTATGAGACATTTAGTTACAAATACAAAAAAAAAACAAATACAATAAATTAAAAAGATATAATAGTTAAAGACTCGATTGTGCTCAACCCTTTTGGCTAAGCACGTACTGAGACTGAGATTCATCGCTCAAAGGTTACGGCGGCGCCGCTCGGGTTGCCACTTTGCTGAACACATGGTTGAGGGAGCGATGGCTGAGATACTATGGCGCGGTATCTCGTGCAAGGGTGTTGTTTGGTGTGGCGTCTGTTGACGTTTCTAAAGACTTGTTTTTCAGTACACTATTAACTATTTTACGTTTAATGTTATTGACCTTACATTTACAATTGTGAAATAGACGGCGGTCGATGTGATCTGTCATCATCAGGGATAGGAAATTCGGATAGATATTTACCTAAACTTTGGCGGCGGCATTACATTAACTATTAGAAGTCATTTTTTTACTAAAATTTATTTGTAAACCATTGAACTAACGAAGTTTGAGGGGCAAATTAACGTAAAGTCTTATCCTAATTGTTAAATAATGAATATAAACGTTTTGTAGAATCCTGGAATCCCGAAAATTATATTATTAAAATAATATTTTTAAGAAGCCATATTTACTTAACGTTTTGCCCACTTTAGGTAAATATTGATCCGAATTACCGATCCCTGGTCTTCATCTTACGTCAATCCTATCGTCAACGCTAAATTAGCAAGCTAGCAATTGTTTATTTCAATTGTCGATTTTCGAAAATTGCTAACTTAGCATTATCTATCTTGATTAGCCCTGTGGCTCGTACGACACATTGCTAATCCAGAACGTTCTCACCAAAGATGCGTAAAAACTATTATGACATTCAATTCACTCCAATCCAGTCTCTGTTCGCGTCTCCGGTAGATTAGCACCTTCAAAATTACCATTCGGACTTTTACATAATGAGGAAGAACATATGCAACCTTTTTCATTAATTAATTGGAATAAACATTATTCCCATCACTATTTCATTCTCTATCAAAGACGATTACAGTCAGTATTACTTATTATTGTCATTGGCAGTCCCTATAGAACCCGATTATATTAGCAGCCAGCGACATCGGTATCCATATGATAGGAACAGTAGCTTAGTAGTATTCACCAATTTTCATCACAAGTAAGTTTTACAAAAATACCTCTGTAAGAACAGTGTCAAGTTTCCTTAATCGACGACAGATGGCAGCTCGGAGCGCTGGAAACCTTGTGGCGTTGTCTTCAGGAGTTCACTGTTCCGTAGTGAAGCTGGCTTGTTAGTTCCACTTTCAACAAAAGAGATGGCGTCATGAGTATGATTAAAGATAACAGTCATGTTCTCAATTTTTTCAAATTTTTTTTGTTTTCTTTATATCATATTTTATACTAATCTTTACCCGCGACTTCGTTTGCATCGAACTCATTTAATGTTTTTACTCGTACCTTGAAATTGACTATAATTTGTGTTCCTAATTTCAACGAAATGCGTTCACCTTTTCTCCTTGATTATTAGAAAAGCCTCCTAACATAACATTAAAATATTCTCACAAATTGTAACATTCTTCTTCTTTTTTTATAATGGCGGTCCACCGCGGTATTTCGCAGTGATTCAAAAGTACATAGCCGGACATCTATTTTAACATTAACAATAGGTATCAGAAGAGTTTGTAGGGTAATGTTTTCAAATAAGGCAGATCTGCTTCACTCTACAAATTAAGATCCAACCACCGCACCCGATAGTCGAGTCCACTGTTCGCAGCAGAATTTCGCTACATAGCGGAAAAAAGCGTAGCTACGGCGTAGCACTTGTAGCGTTGCAAGCACTGAATGTGTAAACTTGTACGTAGATTGTCTAATCGGAATCTTGCAAGATCAATTTAAGTGGTAAGACGTACCTTCACGGATTAAGAACACTAAACTTTAGGGATTTATAAAATGTTTTGATCGTTTGTATTTAAATAGAAAAACCGGCCAAGTGCGAGACAGAGTAGAACACCAAGTCTCCGTATCATTCTTGTATGAAGGGCAGCTTGATTTTTTATTTAATTATTTTTTTGCACCTATTACAGTTCATGAGATACAGTGGCTGACAGACAGATGGACAGCGGAGGCTCCTGTAATAGGGTCCTGCTGGTATCCATTGGTATGGAACACTTAAAAATAAAATAGGATTTTTATGATTTCAGGGGTCACACTCGAAAGAAGAAGAACAAATATCAATTTAATAATAAACTTTATTTTTGCAACGTTTACTTATCATTAACTATTCGTTTCGCGATATCTTTCTATAAACATCAATATAACTACTAATTCGTCGTCTAAGACAAGGGCATCTAAAATTGTAATTAGTATTTACAACGAACTTAAATACCTATCTAAGTTCCACATTTTACTCTAACGAAAACAGGAAAAAAACATCGAAGTGGATTATGGCAGGTAGAGCATTTTGAAGATGAACTTTATACTTATACTGTTGCTAGTTAGCACTGCATACAATATTTCTTAGAAGTATTTATATTGCGTTAATACACGATATCTTAAATTAAAGTAAACCTATAAAATTCGACCATCTTT
Source organism: Acleris laterana (assembly GCA_963966035.1). Lineage (NCBI taxonomy): Eukaryota > Metazoa > Arthropoda > Insecta > Lepidoptera > Tortricidae > Acleris > Acleris laterana. The sequence goes on along the minus strand of OZ014442.1, from coordinate 8,297,590 downwards.
AAATTATTTATTAAACCATAGTAGTGACTTCCTGGAGGACTAGCACAAGTCATCCGCGACTTCTTTGTCTCTCGGATCTCCGGATAATGATAGAGACGCACTGAGCGACAAGCGAGAAAATACAACTTGTGCTACCCGTGCTGATGAAACAAAATGGACTGGGCTAGAGTCAATAAAATTACAATACCTAAGCTTGTTTTCTAAAAGGGCTTTGTTATATAATTAGGAGGATATCAAATAAATTGTGAAGCTCCAATTTCAAAACATGCGATCATTCAATTCCAAACCTTAGTGTTCCCGTACCATAGACCTCTTTACTTATTATTATTGGCAGTAGCAGTAGTTCCACTATAACATTCTAGACTATCATCTACCTATATTTAACTACCGAAAAGGTCGTGGTGTTATTTCACCTCCACCCACAAATAAATGATATTTTGATTGAATTTCTGGAATTCATTTTATGTTACGCAGATTGATAATATTGTTAGATCAAAAAGCAATAATAATTGTTATAGTAATTTAGATTAATTTGTGTTCTGTTGAACCAATCCACCAGCTTAATAACGCCACTTAATTAAGTTTGCACACGCAAACATATCTCTTTCATTTTAAGTTTTGACTTTTGTATCAGGAAACATGACCTAGTTAGTATTTGTTATTGATGGTATTCACTATAATTGCTATTTTACTAAAATACTTAGGTAATTAACGCAATTGATATTTTCTGTGCGATTAAAAATACAAAAGAACACAAGTGACAAAGGTTTTCCCGTACAAAATAGAATGCAAATTTATGTGCTAACGATTATTCTGTATAGTTCAATCTAATCGAAGATGTAAAAGACCCAGTAGACGGCGTTGAAGACGAGGAAGCAGACGGGGAATATGACGCGGGAGTAGGTGTCGATGACGTTGACGTCGCGGATCTTTGGCATGGAGGCCTTGATCACGGACGCGCCGCGGCGGAAAGCGTGGATCATCTTCGGCTTGCCCGTCGAACCATCTGGAAGGATAATGAAACTCGTTCTTTGAAATTGCTATTGTGGAATTTTCAAAAACAGTCATTTTTGAGAGACGCAGATTTAAATACACTCGCGGTCAAATAATTCGGGTCAGAGTGCGTTTTTCATACAAACGAGGCTATTTCGAAGCCTTGGTTCCTCGCCAGGGGATGCTTGTAGTGAAATCTGATGATGGATACCCCGAGCATCGATACAGGACTTCCAGAGTGCCTAGGACACCCAACTGATTGAATCTGCGGCTAACGCCGGAATTGTGCATCTTCAGAAAAACATCTAAAATGACAATAAAATGTAAGGAGATCCAAATGCTGACCCAAACTCTCTCGCTGTGGTGTCAACTGATTGTGCTATCAGTTAGGTATCTTAAGAACTTTTGACCTCCTCTATTGAACCTTGGAGTATCCACCATTAAACCTCACTCAAAACAACCCCTGGCTAGGGACCAAGGCTTCGAAATAGCCTCGTTTGTATGAAAAACGCACTCTGACCCAAATTATTTGACCGCGAGTGTAGATGAGATCACTTTATTGAAACAAAACAAAATAAAACTACTTATGACTTATTAAGCCATTGCCTGTTGTCCCCTGGTATTGTTATTTATTTTCAACTGAGAAAGGAAACAGTGTTCCGAGGCATTACTTTGAATAATCTAAGTACAAAATTATAATGTTAAGTGTCTTCAATTCACGACGACGACGTGCTCTATCAGTAAAATTTACGCCGTCGCGCAATGTATGAAAAATTAAGTAAGTAGTAGGGCGATAGAGTAAGATATATAGCATGAAATACGATGAATACGTTGTGGATTGAAAAAAGATGTAGTGACATAGATCGAAAAAGGTAAGATATTTTGGTAATTTAGAATGTATGGATGAAAGAGGTATGGCGAGCGAGAGTGAGCGGAGATGTCAGTAGGTGCCACCCTAGACACACATACAGTGATCAAGTTTGCGATGTATTGAATAACGTCCAAAATAAAAACACCGGAAACCGACGTACGTGCATCATGAGGTTGATCAATGTAGGGGAAGCGAAATGAAAGAGGTATGTTTCGACCGGGGTACCAGGCGTTTCTTTAGTCACTGCCTACACCATTGAAAGACAGGCGTTAAGGAATTTATGTATGTATTTAGGAGTGGGACGTCATGGATTGAAAACACTACACTAAAGTTGAACTAAGCTGTTCAGTCAATTTCGTAGTTCTTCTCGTGAAGTGTCTTACACCCAAGAAGTTGTACACCCCGTAGGCCGTTGATATGATGTAACTAGTTTAAATTGGACTGAAATTATACTTGTTCTAATCCCCTTTCTTCCGGGTATTGTTTTCATCAATGTCACTAACTCTTAGAATTCCTAGAGTGCGGCCGGGTCCGGTATCGCAGCTGCGTGTGGTCCCGCTGGAGCCGCAGCGAGGGCGGCGCGCCCGCGGTGGCTGGCAGCGGCTTGGAGCGGAGCCCTAATAGGGGGGACACGCGACCCGAAGCACTCGAGCATTCCCGGAGCGCTATGATCTCTTCGGGAGAACGGGTACCTACGACAAAAGTGACTTCAGCAATGCATTTGTTTTAGTTTACAAATAGAACATTTGGTCAAAATCACCGTTGAATACTCCTGGTAGCTACGATTCACGTCCTCAATATTTACTATTATAGTACTTACATATGTATGACCTCGACTGTAGGATCATGCACAGTGAGTACATCGTAGATCGGACTTCCATCTTTTTTAGTCATTAAGTTTCCTTTTTTATTTTTTTAAATTTGTTGAAATATAAGAGATTGATCGAATCATATATATTTATATTCCTTCTGAACAAATCATTACTCAATCAGGCATATATTCGAGGAAGTGCAATTTTTCAAACATCATACGCAATTAAAAAACATTGAAAATACCACCGCAAGACTTGGGATGGGATTATTGTTAGTGTCCCTAACTTGGCCTTAACCAATTACGCTTAGCAAGAGATTAAAAGTTCGGAGATTTTATCATCCAAATATCGACGGCCTTACCACCGGAACATTTCAAATCTTTCTCAACACTCGTGCTAGTGGACAGCTGGTCGCGGCTCTTTAACTTCGCCCTCTTCCTGGCCCTGGCGCCCCAGTACGTGTAGTTCACTGCAGCATACTCCAGCAGCGCCGCAAACACAAACACGAAGCACATGACGAGGTATATGTCGATGGCTTTCACGTAGGAGATGCGCGGGAGGCTCGATCGCACGCCCGTGCTTATTGTAGTCATAGTCAACACCGTTGTTATACCTAAAGCGAAAATGATTACATAAGTTGGATGAGGTGTTCATCTACGGTGGTTTTTTGTCTATGCAAATCAATGGCATTAAAATGTGAGGTAAATGAGCGACAAACTCTTAATTTTCTGCAGCACCAAATGGTATAACAGCTGCGTTGCCAGCCTATAAGGCGGTTCTCATTAGGCGAACAGAGAGCGTCCGAATTTTGGCCTCAGGTTTGCCTCAGGTTCGCCTCCCTATATGATTTAAATGGAGTGTCTATACAGAGCAAACATCATACACTAGGTGCTGTATGGACACACCATTTGGAATATATGGAGTGGCGAACTGGAGGTAAACAGATAGCCGCTCACTGTTCACTAGTGAAGCCACAGTCCAAAACATAAAGGGTGCGAAAGAAGTAGGAACGGCGAGAGGAAATTGAATTTTTGCATCATTTATAAAAATAGAATTAACGTTGACCTTCAAACCAGTTCTAAAGACACTTATGGAAAAAGTTAGCTTACCTAAAGCAACTCTAGCTGACGTAGCCTCGTGATTAATCCAGAACGATACCCACGAGAGCATCACAATGAGTATGCACGGTAAGTAAGTTTGGAACACGAAGTAGCCAATGTTCCTGCGCAGTTTGAAACTCAGCGACAGTCGCTGGTACACGCCCGTCGCTAACTTCTCCTGCAACGATTTAATGCCATTGAACATTTTGTATAACCAATGAGCTCTCTTTGAAATATCAAGAATTAGAATTGTTAAATTACGGTGCAGAGTTCTGTTTAAGAATACAGTTGGATAGTCTGCATACTGGTTTGTCTTATTACAATTGATAAGTATATTTTAACTAGACTTGTCCAAGGTTATTGATTCGTAATTGAAACGCGTACAAACTCGAAAGAGTATCCACGACTATATTATGGGTTCTAAACACAGGCTAGTTCTTAAGCATTTAGGTATGTTAACTTTAGCAATCATTTGACGTACTTTAATAAAAATAGATGTGACAGTTGTCAAAAACTTACTATTCTATCATTAGTTTCATGCCCAAGGATAGTGAACTGGGGTAGTTCTGCGTTCTCGACTCCTCGGACTGGCGTCTCCTTCCAGTACATCACCACATCCGACACCGTGTAACCATCTGTAGCCGGAGAGTTATGTTAACATGCTGGTAAGGGGAACGGTGGTCTGAAGGTGATCCCAAACATTCTGAACAAATTCAATAAATCGATAAGCATTTTCAGAAGGGACTTATGAGTTGAGTTTTGTCAGGTAGATTGTCTTTTATTTATCCATACGAACTGAACATTTCCTGTAATCATTTTATGCAACACTTGAAAATTTGAATTTATTTTTTTGCGTTACACCAGTCTTTAATTATTAAAATAACGCTTTAATCATTAAACATTAATGATTTCAAAGTCTGCTTTTAAGTCAAGTTACCTCAAATGCTACTATCTAAACCTACTCAATCGTTATTAAATTATGTCTGCGACCACGATGATATTGTAAAGTATGACGTTGGAGATCATATTCGAGAACCACGTATAAAAATATATGAGTTAAAGAGTTATTTAAAGAATTGTAACCTCATGACTGAACTGTGAAATAGTTTAATGAAATACTTAAATGATGCTGCAAACTAATAGTATACCATGGCTTGATATATACATATTTACTTGGCGACGAATATATATATATTTACATATGTATAGTATATTTGGGACGAAAAGGCAAAACATAAGCATGAATGTAGGTTTGCGAAATAAATTCTAAAAATGTCATCTGCAGGACAAAAACCGGAATGTAGGAAAAATCTTTTGGCAAATGTAGATAGTGCCGGATTAAGTGATATTTGCCAATTTTCCTTCCTAAATATATTTTAGGAACTTGATAATCCTGCACCGGAATCTGCGAAAGAAAATGGCGTGTCTATCTAAAACCAGGCGTTGGATGCACGAAGCAGTGTCAGCCAGCGATTACAAGTGTAAGAGTCACACAGCTTTCAATCTCGACGGTGCAGTTCTGGCTGTCGAGGGGGTAGTAGTGGAGGTCCATCATGCAGGCCAGCGTGGCCGTGAAGCGCATGCCGTAGGTGATGCCGCCGTCGCCCGCCAGCCGCACCAGCTTGTTGCGCTCCGTCACGTCGTGCAGGAAGCTGCAACAGTTCGATCTGCCGATACCTGTGTCCTTTACAGTGTAAACCATCATTTTATCGAATTTCACTTCATCGATTGTATCATTTCATCGAATTTCATTTCATCGAACGCTATTTCTGCTGAAACTATGATGGTTTCGGGATATATTAAACATTAATTACAAAGGTTAGGTTAATTTAGGCTTGTGACTACCAAAAATATTAAACGTATGCGGCGAAGAATGTCTTTCGTTGAAATGAAAGTTCTGCGCAATGATACGATTGTTGAAAGGAGTTTGATAAAATAATACCCACACATATATTACAGATATTAAATGTTTAAAAAATAAAAGCAACAAATTTACAAAGCCCTGTTTAACTCATAAAAGTTATTACGAATGGTACATTCTGTTCTGTGACTTGTTTAACGTCATATTCTATTTCTGATTTTACATATATTATGAACCATGTAACTTGGCTACAAAAATATATCGTACCTATTCTTGTCATTGGCAAAAAACGTGTCCGGTACCCAAATCTTGTCAGCAAAGTCTCCGGACAGCGTGAGCACGTCCTCTGGCAGCCCGAAGCCTAATCTCTCATCTTTCCAATACTGATTCAGATAAAGTGTTATTGTGTAATCCTGAAAGAAAATATATACATTTCCAAGAGAATTACTTTTTCACACAAAAGAGACTGACGCCTTTAGAAGAATAAAGTAAAATCCGTTCAGCGATTGATTTTACGATTATCGAAACCAAGATTATACTTAAGTGAATAATTGAGATATCAGAGCCTAAAGTACAAAATAGGATGTAAGTTATATATAGCTTTTTGTGTTTATTTTATCGGGATACCAATAGAAGGGCGTTTTCACTAAAACGTGTACCACTATTAAGGACTGAAATTATAAGGAACTCTAACTTAGTCAGTTTTGTGACAAAAATTTGCCATACATTGACGGCCGCAAGTACTAAGTTACTAACTAGCTTAGTTAAGTTAGTGACTAAGATAGAGTTTCTTATAGTTTCAGTCCTTGATAGTGGTATACGTTTTAGTGAAAACGCCCAGAAATGATAGCTAGTTATTTGCAAAGGTACCCAAAACCTAAAACCGGTAGCGCACGGAGGCACTTAAAAAAACGGTTTAACATCTCGATAACATTTTATACCTTACGGGGCATTTTATCGACGCCAGCACCTACGCTCATAGTTTACATGTGCCGTGTTAATTTGCATTTAGTATGGTATGAGTGGGAGGTGACCTCCCCGAGGAGGCCATCGATTGGCCGACGCAGCACTCCGCCCCCGGAGACCCTCGAACTATGTCAAGTGACCACGGCCTTGCTCTCTTTTCGCTGCTATTAAAAGCTTAATGAATTATGATGGATGAGCCTTGAGAACTAGAGGTCCTCCGCGCCATCCCAAAACATCAGGCACACCTCATCATGTTTTTCCCATAGATTTTCATGGCGTCGCGGGCTGTTTGCCGAAGCCATGCGATATATCAATCAACTTCAGCTTATATAGGTTAATGCTTTGATTAGAATTAGGGAGATGAGAAAACATTAAATATGTTGTGATGGTAAACTAACGCTTTCACCACAGATTTAGGTTATGCTTAAGAAACCTTAATGGTAATACATAGGCCATAGCGGTAGTTGGTTTTTTTTCTAATTTGTTTAATTATCAGTTTTGTTATTTTATTTAGCAATTCAGGTCCATTTTGTCTGGATGATACATAAATAAACTGTTGTTGTAAATGACATCATAAGTTTACAAATAATAATAATGTATCAAAAACTATATTATTTAGGTACCTAAACATAGGTAGGTATTTAATATGTTTCTGTAAGGATATTAACAGAACAATTCAGTAAAATACAAGCGATAAAAAACATCTCCTTTCTATCCTGCCGCTTGTATAGTGTTAAAGAAACATAATTTAATCCCCATTGAAACCAAATATGTAAACTCACCATATTCACTTCAGATATCGCATCAAAACTAGCGATAGTTAAATCCATCCCGACGTACAACGGATCGCCTGCGAAGCAATAAAATAGAATATAGTCAGCAGAGAGCTCACGAGACAGTGCATCCGAGTGGGTCGCTGACAAATCATACCGTGTTTACCGGAGTAAATTCAATATTGAATCCTTATGGTTCGCGGCCCGCAATAACATGCACGTTGTAAGCCCCGCATTGCCTCCGTAACTTGCATTTCAATTCATGTATTTGCTGAACGCTCATGTTTTGCAGCAAGTCGCGAGCGATATGATTACGGCCCTCGTCGCCGTGGCGAAATTTCTCATTTTAACACTTAGCTGGGAGCCAGGGAGTTATGATTATGTTAAGTATAACTTAGATGAATAATTAAACTGCGAAACAATTAAAATAAAGTACCTAAATATTTCAATTTTACGTCCTTATCGTTTAAGACGCGTTTGTTAAATATAAAGGCAAGCTGTCAAAGTGGCACTTTTTTCGTTTTTAGGGTTCTGTACCTCAAAAGGATAAAACGGAGCCCTTTTAGGATCACTTTGTTGTCCGTCTGTCTGTCAAGATCCTTTATCTGAGGAACGTGTGAAGGTATCGAGTTGAAATTATAACCATATACCTACTGCAAACTTCTAAGATAACGTAAAAAAAGATTCGACCGTTTAAGCCGTAAAAAACTTATATTTCGACACTCAAGGGAATCTATATGTAAATTTATAAGTTATTTTCTATTGACCTAGACTATAGATTTTTAATAAAATCACATAAAAACAAAGGTCTTTATGGCAAGAAGTGGCGGTCCAAATTTCGAATTGAGTTAATCTTGTCATGGGCGGAACCCTCGGTGGGCGAGTCCAACTCGCACTTGTCCGGTTTTTTTCGTTATAAAAATGAAATAGAGTGACAGACCGAGAGTGTTATTTACATTTTGAGACTTTTCTCAATCTCTATATAGGTATAAAAGTCAAACCTTCTTTATGAGGCCTAGGGATACACTAAGAAAGGATTTTTGGGAATTCGTCCCTTAATGGGTTAAAATAGGGATGGTGACGGGAAACTAATTGTACGCGTACGAATTAGCGGGCGTTCTCTAGTTTCACAAAATAATTAAGAAAAATTAAAATTTGCGACCAGCAGAGCTTATGTTAGATGGCTCTAGTGTACTCGTGCCTCTTTTAAACGTGAATAAAGTTTACCTCCAAAATTAGGGCGAAGTCGAATGTCGTACCCGTCGAGGATGCGTGACACCGTGTGCGTGACGTTTTCCAGCCGGTCGGCCGCGGCTGCCGCGCGCTCCCTTCTGGACCGCAAACCATTGCAATACAACACTATATTCAAATTACTATACAGTTTACCATAAACGAAATGCCTGCATAGAGCTCAAAGACACTGAGTTGGTAACGGAGCTTGGAGATCAATGTAAGGAAGCCGTTTAAGAAAGCATTAGGTAAGTCAAATTTCCTGTCCACTAAATAGGCATTCATATTTTTTCTATTTACGAAGTATGATCTACCTTAACCGACATAATTTTTTTTTTTTTTTTTTTTTTTTTTTTTTATGGCATAGAGTTGACAAACGAGCACACAGGCCACCTGATGGTAAGTGGAAACTGTGACCCATAGGCATTCGCATTCACAAGACTGCAGAGCAATCCTAAGACTGCAAATGCGTTGCCAACCCTGAGGACTAAGATGGAATGCCTCTATGCTAGTCATTTCACCGGCTGTCTTATCCCCAAACCGGAACACAACAATGCGAACACTGCTGTTTGGCGGTAGGTATATATATATGAAGTACGATTAACCCCAACCTAACCGTAAGCACTATTCATAAATGGACGCGAAAATGTAATTAAAACTATTATTTCGTTACCTCGAAAAAAAAAAGTTACATTTGAATGTCTTCCATTTTATTCTAGGAAAAATAGGAACTCGATTGTTTGAAATAATTTTTACATGCTTATATTTAACTTACAATGTATGTAAGGGTCAAATCTTGCAAGTAAAATTTGACCCACTTCCCGGTTTTCGATGAAGCTGAAAAGTTGCATACGCATTTCTGATGACCATATAATAATATATCGGGCTGGTCTGATGATGGAGACTCAGCGTGGCCGTAGGAACTCCTAAATTACACATAATACACCCGTCGTGTTAGGGCTTGTTAGAATCGTCTTGACAAGTATATGATGACTGTGCAAAAAAAAGTACAGCCGGTAACAAAAGATTGTCCCAAAAATGAAATTTTTGACAAAAAAATATTTTTCGTTACCTCCTGTATAGTGTGTTTTTTTTCTCGAGATTATTCGGGCTTTATTAATCCGTTTACAGTAATGACGGCTTAAACGTTGGAATTAGATTATCCCGAGCTCTTAGTGGGCAGCGGCAAAATTACCATTTAGCATGGAGATTCCCCCAATCCGGTATTGAATTAACTTCAGGTGCCGCCTCGGAGCGTTACCGGCAGACACCTCGAGGGTTTCCCATTTAATAAGCAATTAATCAAAGAGTTTTAGAAACGACTTCAATTTGACTTCAATTTGGGTAAATCTAAACTTTTCTTAACGTAATAAATCTATAGGATGTAGTATTTTTGAGATTAAATATCTAAATTAATTAAAAATATTTAAATTCCCCGAGGTTCCTTCAGGAGCTTATTTCAGAGCTGATTACGCTTTCTTGACCCAACAATTTGTCTTAAAACTATTAAAAATGAATATACTCTTTATTAAATATCAGATGTACCTACTTATAGCACGAAAAAAAAACGTTTAAATTGAAAAATCCCTCTTGGTACTGTTGTGAGGTTATGACTATTATTATTATCTGATTGAAATTGTAGGTTTGTCCAGACAACAGAATGGCCAAGACAGTCAATGTAGGGTGGTTTTCAGTTCTTATTGCATAATATAACTCACATAACGAGAATCAACTCAACTATAAAATAGATAAACCCCCCATAAACCGGTGACCCCTATTTTCACAGCTGGTATCTCTTAAACGGCCTTACCGATTTTTATGAAACGTAGTTAACGACCACCCTGATAAAACCAGTTTTCTTAAAAAAAAGCGGTCCAAATCGATCTTTCAGATAAACAGATACTCGTGCACCTTTAGAAATGTTAAACTAATAACGCATCTTTTTTGTCCGGGTTAAATGAAAAACTCAGGTTAAATAGAATGACTTTAAATTTAAAAACCCTGGAATATACAGCACTTACAACATTAGTTTAGTAGTAACTCTTATGAGGAAAAAATATTACATCGGACCTTACAGCGCAAGTGAGCTCACCAACTATTACATAACCCAACTAGGTTTTTAATCGTGGCTGAATGATGACTTATTAAATTATTTCTTTATAAGTAAAAAGAAACCTCAGGTTTAATATAAAACCCACTAAAACTCGTTATTGAACTATCTCTAGTATCGATGTGTGTTCGTCACTTGATTAGTTTCCAAAATTATATTACTGGGTTATTATTTCTTGTTTTACTATCTATATCTTAACCAAACCATGAATTGCATACATGTTTGTTGGAAGAAATTTACGGTAAATACAGGTTGTGAAAAAAAGTGCTTTTCTTAAAATGTACCACGGCAAAACACCGCAAATTAATGTTTACCTACACCGTTCTCCAAACTCCGTTCCGACGCATCTTATCAACGAACTAGTTTAACAGCGTAAGTTGTAAAGTGTAAAAGCTAGCATTGTCGAAATTCCGCGCGGAACGTCGATTCCGTCGGCGAGGAATGTCTTTGCGGGCGCGGAACAACCGCGTAACTTGCCCATACCTGCTTTATACCCGCAACTAACCGGCAACTTCGTTATATTAGTTAACAGGATTCTTCTGGCCTTAGGTACATAATCGGCGACCATATCAAAGAGAGCAAAATTAGCGTTTCTTAAAACAGATTTCAAAAGTTACAAACTGAAACCCGACTAGAGTATCCAGTATGACGCACTCTTGTTATAATTATTTCGTCTACTCTTACCGGTTATAATATTTCGGGATAAGCGTATCCTTATCTCTGTCTCTGGGCTTTAAAGTATTTAAAAAACACTATCGAACTAAAACTATTAGTAAAGATGATACTAGGTAGCGCGTTATTAAAATGTTAACTAAAATCGATCCAATACTTCAGAAGCTAAAGAGGTCCAATACTTTAGGTTCTAATGGTATTTTTTTTTGTCACATGAACTGTTAAACTCAATACCTTCGTTTTCGTTTCAGGTGAAAAGACAAACTCAGATGATATTTAACATCGACTTACATTATGTATGTGGTCACTAACTCACTAACTTACTTTTTTTATGGTAGCATGGTCACTGAAAACTTTCTTCCCTTCCCAACTGCTTTTATCATTTAAAAAACAATCTTGTATTGTTAGATATAGCAAGTAACATTTAATGATTGATAACTTGAGTTTAAAATTAAAGTTGTAAATGAAAATAAAACTTTAAAAGCATAAAGTGACGGCCACGACTGTTTGCCGTCGGCCGGGGAGGTTTAAGCCGTTGAAAGCTCTCTAGCTCTAGTACATTAGTACTTTCGTCTAAGCGAACGCGGGAAGCCAAGATTTTTATGGCAGTTTTTCTATTGTTAATCTTAATGAGTTTGTTTTTTGTTTCTCCCGAAGTTGCTTAATATAACCGACACAGTTGATCGAAATAGTTCTCGACCACATTGCACCGATATCTCAGAGCTAAATGTGTTCCTTAAATACCTGATATGATTATTTTTTCATTAATAACTAAAGTTAAAATTTAAAAAGTCATTAGTATGCTCAAACCTGCAGCTCTAGCTTTCGGTTCTATATTAGTCATGGCTTCCTTCAACTATCGCTGAAGAGTATGATTATTTAATGTGTGGTACTCACTGTGCTCGCGCGAGCGTGACGAGAAGCACGAGGGCGAGGGCGGGCGCGCGCAGCCGGTCGCGCGACCTCATCGCGCGAGCGGGCGCGCGGCGCGCATCGCACTCACATGCTTTCACTGCCTTAAAAACTTACGCGAACCTAAAATCCGCTTCCAATATTCTAAACTTACAACGATAGTTAAACAAAGTTTAATTCCGCGTCATCCCGTAAGTTGTGCGAGATCGCCGTGTGAGTGCGCGGGCTGCCCGCGACACGTCTCGGGCGGGCGCGGCGGCTGCGGCGCGGAGAATGGCGTCGCGCCTGCGCTGCTTCTGGCGCTAGACGCGATAACCCGCGGTCACTATATCCAATTAGAAGATCTTGTTTCAGCGCGAAGAATGTCATCAAGTTTTGGAAGTGAAAGTAAGTTGGAGAGAAAAAGGCGGCGCCTTTGTTTTTGTACATGCCACTAAAATATGTAATTTCCAGTGTAGACACCATTAAATTTTTGTATTTTTTTTTTAAATACTCTTTAAGTAACCTTGCATAATATTTTAAATGATTGTAAGCTAATATATTTTAGGACTAAGATTACCCGGCGATGGTGGCGAGAGCGGTCTGGGCGTCTACTATTCTACTGGGTAAACCATATCCCCTTCGACTTGTTTTCGTATTGTCAACGTTACAATAGTTTTTATTTACGTGACAGTAATGGTGTCCGAGTTAAAAAAAAATAATAATAGGTCAAAGACGATATGGTTTCTACCGCCTAAAATCTCGGTCCAGGTTGAAGGCAATGTAGGTTTAGTCAGTACAATATACTATAGAGGAAGTTGTAGGTAGTACGAGTAGGTACATTTAATTACAAGCGTAAATTCTGCTTAGAATTTTTTATGCCTTACAAAGTATCTAACTTTTTCTTAGATTGGTTTTTCTTAAAGTACTTACCCAAATCTAATTCAATAACTAATTAGGTACCTAGTATTAAGTAAAGTTAATAATTGTATTGTTTTCAGTAGATTACCATTTTCATAAAGTTAGCCGACGCCACTGTAGAAAAACTTTCAGATTAGAGATACGGTGTAAAAAGAAAACTGTTTAATAAAATACAAATTTTTAATTAAAACGTTTGTTCTATTTAGAACACGCACTTAACCACGTACCTAACCAATTGGCGGAACGCTGGGAACAAATTTTCAACTTTCATGACACTTAACGCTTTTGTTTTACATTGCGTAAACCCCACGCTAAACGCATTTAAAGAGAAAACTAACCTGACAGCAAAGAGTCTACATGTTACGTAGACGTAGTAATTGCACCGGTTCACAGTGACGTTTGGGATGTTGCGATGCAGGTAAAGTGACACGGAGGTGCCGTGGGTATCTAGGCGCCGTGAATAACTAGTTGCCAGGGCGCTAGGTGCCAGAGGTAGCTAGGCGCCTCTGGCAGGGGTTGCGGAAGTTATTTGGCGAGGCCAGCCGCGCGTCCGCCCTCAGATTACGGCAGCAGCGATAAACGCCCGCAACACCAGAGGTGTGCATTCAACATTGCCACGACTGCGGAATTCTACGTGTGAGGTGCATGCTAGTTCATATTCTGAACGATGTTTTGGTAACTGAATGTTGTTATGGAGATCATTTTGTAACTATTGACGTTGATTTCAGGCTACACTACATGCGTATTTCTAAATGGATAATATACAACGACCAAAACAGAGGTCTGCCAGTTTTGACAAAAGTTTTTGTGAGATCTAATTATCGCTAAGGTGTACACTTTGTCAAAACGAACGTTTAGAACGTTCTACGGAAAAGGTAGAAAAAAACCATCTTAGCACCCATACTTCGCGTCGCTTCGGTTTATGTGAGTTTTCTGTAACAACCGTATAAACCATACAAACCTTTCTCTTGATTCACTCTACCTATTAATGAAAACCGCAATAAAATCCGTTTCACAGTATAGAAGATCTAATGGAACAGACGGAGGAAACGACATTGTTTTATGCAATGTAAAAAGATGTAAGCACATGTTGTTCAACTTAGATTAAATTTTTATATCAACCAACAATCATTAGTTTACCACTGAAATAGTTACGTTCGTCTTTACAGCATAACTGCAGCTATAGGCTTCCGTGTAGAGCGACTTACAATCAAAGATGCCATAACCGTCGCCCCAGGCACCGGAAACTAACAACTGCCAACCAAATCCACGCCAACATTCTATTACACGATTTTCATATGCGACGGTAAAATGTATTTTCGCGCACACTTCAACTTACCTTTCAGATCAATAACCTCGTTATTTGATAAGAGCATTTATGTCGCGACGTGAAGACTATTTTATATCGGCAAAGTTTTATATCGCGAATATGGTTGGGTCCGGGAGAGTAAAATAAATGTGACGTGACAAAACGGTGCATCTGTGGTTTTTAGCCTACTTTGGGGTGACAATCATTTGAGTGCCCAGGGATTATTAATGGCAGCTGACTCCGTAATTAGGGAGAGTGGTGAGGTCTCAAAGGCAATATCAAACGAGTGTCGTATCGGTATCATCTGATGTGCTACTTAGGCACGTTTGTAAATGCAGTTATTTTGAATACGACGTGGTTTATATTTCAAGGTGTTGAACAAACGTTTTAAAATATTTTATTTTCTCTTCTTTTTCATTGTTGTGAGCCACAGATTGCGTTAAGTTCAAGGCAGATAAGAAGATAATGATGGCAGCATCACGTGTTAAATAAGTTGTGTGTAGTTTTATTACTAACAATATTATTAAAAAAATAATACTTTTTGTAGGATAATAGCAGAACCTTCATTTTCACACAAGGCTGTCAATCAAGTTAGACCTTAGTAATCTGTAAAATAATCAGATTCCTAGCAGCAACGGGGAAAAGACATCAGGGTCGGAAAACGGACCTGAATGGGTTCATGTAAAAACACACACTTCAGACATACTACCGTGTGTATAAATCAATATTCAGAAATTTAGTGGTTGTGCAGGATTGACTTCTAATCTGCCTTTACTATATAGGTAAGGGGACTCGGCTTCATTTCTACATCAGTCGTACCAATTTTTATTTATAAACATACCATAAAAAACCAATACCAAGCCAGCAGCATTCATACTCCGCGCGCAATGGAGAAGTTGCCGGGTACATTGGTTTGTCTAAAACCGGCTAAAAGACGTGAGAATAGTGTAGTTGGGAAGGCTCCAGTGTAATGGCGGTCCTGTTTGCCGGCCCGCGACATTGCCGTAATGGTAGTGATTTAAAAGAGACGTGCTTTATGCGGTGTCCAAATGTCTCCTACTATTGATCTACTTCTATTTTTATATAAGACTAGTGTCCCTAGCTTCGATTTCATTTCAAATTAAAATAGCCTATGTCCACCCGGAGTAATCTACCTTTCAAATGATGAAATAATTTTTCGAATAAAAAGAAAAAAGAGAAAATAAAAAAAGTTTATTCAGACATCTAAAAACAGATAAATAAGTATTAAACAGAAAGAGAAAAAACATACGGCTGACCTAATTGTAATGAATAAGATGTCATGACATGGTCCCAGCTCAGCATGTTGCCGGTAGTATTACGTGCTGGTAGGTTACTTGGATCCGGAGATTATTTACCTGTCCGATAAGTACAACCTATTAAAATTCGCACTCTGTGGGGTTATTATGGAGTATCTGTGCAATTTATTTTACGCTGTGAGAAAAGGACAGAGTTGTGTAACTTCTATAGCTTCGTTCTTAAGACTGCACCGAGCAAACGTCGAGTGCCTAGTGGCGCCCTCATTACTATTATTGAGTTTTCTAATTATCTAAAAAAAATCCTTGAAATCAGACGATGCATTTTTGTAGCGCAAGTAAAATCACAATTTATGGGATATGTAACAAACTTTAATAACATTACCCTTTGAGTAGTCAGCTTAACGGGAAAAGGTGGCCACTTTTTTCCGTTAAGTTGATAACTCAAAGGTGAAATGTTATTAATCTCTGTGATATACTCTATAAGTTGTGTTTTTATTTGTAATACAAAAACACACCGTCCAATTTTAAGGAAATACTTTACTTTATTAGAAAACACAATAATAGTATCATTACTATTATTGCCCATTGCCCTCATGGGCGCCACTGTACATCCGGCGTATGCTCTGCGCAGTCTTAACGCTCACCGTAAAATGAACTGCATAGCCATGTTATAATAACCCCCTGTACTATATAGTCTAGTATAGTATACTATGTACAGTATACATAGAATTACTGGCCAATGGTCTATAATAATTGTTTTATTTAGCTCCACTCCAAAACTGCGACAAATAGCTGGTTAATATAGATTTTGAATTAGGATTTGAGGGTAATCTATCGCGTTATAGTCTTGCTAGACTAGACATACCGTCTGGCATGTTCTCATAAAACCAATTTAAATAAAAACGAGTAGATCAATTCTTATTGAGCTGTCAGAGCATACATTTAACATTGTTAACGAATAATGGGGCCTTTTTAGATCAGTATTCTCGAATTTAAAATATTAGATGTAAATCAAAATTTATAAACGTCAATTTCTATTCTTAAAATAAATTAAATTAGACCAGTGTTTTACAACGCTATTCAAATTGGCCGCATTGTAACCAATCTATATGTATAGGCTAGACAAGTTGAATATAAGGTTAAAGAAACTTTATTCCCATAAGAATTACAGAAATTCGCTTACATGAGAATATTCTAAATTTATATATAAAAAATATATCCAAGCATGCAGTACAAATAGTATAAAATAGTATCTTTACAATTTAAATTAATTAAATCAAACAGAGGTAGAATTTAGAGGGTAGAATTTTAGTGAATAATATCTAATGAGCTTGTTTACGCTAGTTACCACGGAGTTACATTGTATTACCCGCCGCCGGCGCAGATAACAGCGCGGCGACGAGACGTGAGTGCGTTGATGTTAGATCGGGTGGATGCGGCAATTTGGTGCATTTGAAGGGAAAAATAACAAAAATAAGATTAATTGATTGTATGTTTGCATGTGAATGTACATATGTTTCCAATTATGTTTATGTGTATTTGTAAGTATTATTGTGAGTATTAATGACACTACAACTATATTAATTTATTATGTATCTACTTTTACATTATAATAATGACACATTGTTCATAATATATTGCTGACATTTGCATTTAAATACATTTAATGATTTTATATTTCTTATTTCTAAAGGTAGGTTGTTATACAAATTTACACCCTCATGAGTTATGTTATGTCGTCCATAATTTGTTCTTGATCGGGTAATCATTAAGTTTTCGGCGTTTCTATTGCGGTAGTTATGTAGGTCTTTCTTTTTAGTAAAAGTTAATTGTGAATGAATGTCCTTATGCAGTATTTTTCTAATTAATATACAAATGTTGAGGGTGTAAAGTTGTTTAACAGACATGAGTTTTGTATCTTTATATACTTCTACAGTAGGTTTTAAATAATCATAGTGGAACAATTTTTTTATCAATTTGTTTTGCGTACATTGCAGTTCTTTTAAATTAGTTTTGGCAGCAGTGCCCCACATTTCGATAAGATACTGGAGGTGAGGTTTTGCCAGTGAATTATATATCATATATGCTACTTGACGGGGAAAACAACTAACAGTGGCGCGCAAGCAACCAACCAGTCGGGATAACTTATTTTTTACATGATTGATATGTGTTTTCCATGTCAAACCGCAGTCCAATATTAAACCTAAATATTTTTCTTCATTACTAAGGCGTAATATTTCGCCATTTATTTTAAGTGGTGCGAAGTTAGGGATCACTTTATTCTTAGCTTTAAATATTATATACGATGTTTTTGATGCGTTTATTGTTAGCAAATTATATTGAAACCAATCGTACAAAATATCTAGATCCTCTTGTGCTTTGGTTAATACAACATCAAATGAATCCCCATAATAAAATAAACAGGTATCATCTGCGTATAATGTAAGGTCTCCATGGAGGGGAACTTCTTGTATATTATTAATATATGTTAAAAATAGTAATGGCCCTAGAATGGATCCTTGAGGGACACCACAGATAATGGGAAGAGGTTTACTTTGGTACTCATCTATTTTTACCATTTGAATCCTGTTTGTTAGATAAGATTCAAATATTCCGTAAGCTGCCTCAGTCACACCTATGCTCTGGAGTTTCTTCAATAGTAGGGTATGACTAACCGTGTCAAAGGCCTTCTTCAAATCAATGAACACGCCCAGAGCTATGTTTTTTCTATCTATATTTGATTTGATGGTAGTTACCAAGTCTGTTGTTGCCGAAAGTGTGCTCGATTTTGGTCTAAAACCATATTGATTTTTGGAGAGGAAGCCTAGTGATGTTATGTGCTTATCAAGACGATCGTAAAGAATCTTTTCAAATATTTTTGATAAAACGGGTAATACTGATATAGGGCGATAGTTATTTACGTCAGATTTTGTTCCAGATTTAAAGATTGGGGACACTTTCGCAATTTTCAGACTGTCAGGAAAGATAGCATCATCTAAACACTTATTTATGCAATGACTTAATTCAGCAGATATTGCTTTTTTTAGACATTTCATTACCTTAGTGCTAATTTTATCTATACCTGTGCTAGTATTGGAGTCTAAATGATCAATATGTTTTTCAATTTCGTCTGGGCTACTAGGATCTAATTTAGATAAGAAAATGTTTTTTACAAACTGAGTAGGTATTGTATGCGTAAGATTATCATGGTATTTGGGAGGAATTTTGTTAGCTAAGGTGTTGCCAACAGAAGAGAAGAAAATGTTAAAGTGTTCACAAACGAGATTTCCCTCAGTTATTAGGCCCTGGTCAGTGGAAATTGCTGGGAGTGTACATTTACTTTTTAATTTATTAGTTGCAAGGGTGTTAATAAGATTCCAGGTCTTCTTCGGCTTATTACAGCATTTTTGGAACTCTTCCAGATAATATTTTCTTTTTGTACTCATGATTTTCTGCGTTACTTTGTTTCTTTCTGTTTTAAACTTCGTTTTAAGATCCTTATTGTTAGGGTCCTTTTTTAGCTCACTCCATAGTTGATTTCTTATATTTATCCCTGTAATGATAGTTTTATTTATCCAGTCACTTAGTGGTAAATTTTGTATTTTTGTTTTTGTTTGAGTACTCATATGTAAATTTTCTTTTATAAAGTTTTCTAGTTTTTTATAATCGTGCTCATTATTCTCTAGATGTGTCAAATCAAATTTATTGTTTAGATCATAGTAATCTACCGACGTATATGTGATCTTCTTCTTAGGTGTTAGCTTCTGTTTCTTAATGGCTGCATATATTTGTTTGTGGTCTGAAAGCGATGATTCGACGATTGCCAGATGAAAATTATTGTCACTCAAATTTGTACATACGTGATCCAGGATAGACCAGGTTGTAGAAGTTTCTCGTGTGCAATGTTGCTTGTCTATTTTGTTAATTATTTTGTAACCATTTTCATTTAGCATTTGTAAATACATTTTAGTTGTTTTATCTTCTAGTAATAGGTCCAAATTAAAATCGCCAAAAACAATAGCCCGCCTCCTGTCCCGCAACTGATCATCATAATCAACAAGAAAGTCACTTACGTTTGTATGTCCGGGTTTGTAAATTATTCCAACGTTTAATGCATACCGCTCTATGTACACCCAAAGGTAATTGTTTCCTCCAATATATTTGTCCTCTATCACTTTATGTTTTAAGCTATCATGAATATATATGGAAACGCCACCACCTCTGCTATCATTTCTATAGTTGTAATGATGGGTGTAATTGGGTAGTTGTAGTATCATTGCGTCATTTTCACATCTAATCCAGGTTTCAGTGAGGAGAATAATATGTATGTCATTATTAATTGACTTGAGAATGCATTTCAATTCATCAAATTTCCCTGGTTTGACAATGCTGCGTACATTTGCATAGAAGAAGTTGAGGGACTTTTTTGTGGTGTTAATCTGGGTATAATCGTTAGAAATTCGGTGTGAGGTGTAGCCTGATGTAGAAACTAAGAAGTCTCCATCAAGGTCTCCCTTGTTGTGATGGATAAGGAGTTTTTTGGCAATGATTCCAATATTTTAGGTTCCCCTTTGACATATTTAATACACAAATTAGGTTCTCCGTTAGACTTTCGGTTTTCTAGTTCCTGTTTTAGTTTTTTAAATGTTTCTCTTTGATTGAGCGTTTGGTCAGAGTATATTTTGACATCAGCAGCTGCTACGTTATTTTTATTTCGCAGGATAAATTTCACAGTTTCATCGGATTTAAAGCATACCTTGATAGGTCTAGGTTTGTTCTGTTGATACTTTCCTAGACGGCTTATTCTTTCAGGTTCGGGGCAGTCGGGTTTAATTATTTTTGTGATTTTTAATACTTCCTGTTTATCGTAATCAGTCCTCTCGGAGACAATTTCCGATGTTGGCTCTTGGATGCCAGCTATGATAATATTTTTTGCACGATTCGTACGTTCTTGGCATTCTGTGACCAGAGCATTATAAGTTGCGGGCATCACCAGCTCTTGCCCGTTAGACGATTTTAACTCTCTTACGTCTTTTTCTAAACCATCGACTTTAGTTTTCAGAGCATTGTTTGTTTCCACTAACTTCGAGAAATCAGTTTTCATTTTATCCTGTTCGTTGGTCATGCACTCAATTTGGCTGCAAATGTTGTTAACTTGACTTTTAATTGTACTTACGTCATGACATAATTTGTTTATGCTTTCCGTTTGGGCGCTGCTACTCGTCATTATGAGAGACATCATGTCAGCCATTTGTTTTTTGAGATCCGACAGTTCATGCATAATATCTTCGTCACTATCACGGACCTTGCGCTTATTACGAAAAGTTATCTGAGAACTCTCAAACTCGGATGCTGTCATTAAATTTGGCTGCGATCCACCGAGCCCCGTCGAGATGCCACATCCATTTGGTGAGCGTAGTAGGCTCATTGTACACCCGAAGTTAATAACTTATTGTTTAGCTGCTGCAGATATTTGAGGCACAAAATATATTGATTTAAATTAGAATCACTGATCTATTACTTTAAGGTTGGGTTTTAAGTGATCAATATTTAATTATTTTTTGTAAAAGTTTTAATGTTGATGCTATTGTAAATTGCAATGTTTGACACTTTCACTTTAAGTTCAAATTTGAATGTATGTTAATTAATAGAATTGAATTAACAAGTAACACGTCTGTACTGCACGCTAGCCTGGTCGGTCATTCATATAACAAAAGTTATCAAATTCAGAAATCATTATCGAGGTAATCTCGAAAAGATAGGGCTATTAAATGATGTTATATCTTCTTTGATTTTTGTGTGGTTTTATGAATTGTTTGGTATCGTATTGGCCCAACAACGGCTCCATTCCAACTTATTTGAGCCATCTTGCATCTTTATCGTAATTATTTTGTAGTTAAGTGTAGTTCTGTGTGGCATCGTACCTCCCAGACAGATAAATCAATTTAAACGCGTTTTTGTTTTAAAACTAAATCTGATTTTATCCCCAAGGTCCCGGCATGGTTGCTTTTAGGGTTCATACAAATCGGTTGGGCCAGTTCTGAAAGAAGAAGTCGCAATAACAAACACACATACACATATAATAATATTAGGATTTTTTAATTATTTAATTGGTATTGTTATTGAGATACGACCTTGCCAAATAAATAAGAGCCACGCATAACATTAACAATGATAACAATATGGGTTCCTCTCAACATTCGAGATTCCATAGTACTGAGACCGGTCTCAAGACGCACATTACGCCGGCGGATTGCGGCCACGTGTTCATCACTCATACTTATCACGCCATACATAATTCAAACGTAGCAATATTAACACTGTAAGGGAAAATTTTAAACGGAATATAAATTGATTTTAAATAATTGGACTTGCTGCATAAAAGCATTTAATAACAGGACCTGATTTAAAAAAAAACAGCCTTCCTATCGCCAGTCCTTTTTCATCATTTTCAAACAGTATGGATTTGTATCCTATGTTAGCATTTTATTCAACATATAATTACATAATATTGTTCAAAATGCTACGATATATATTACTTACGTGAGAATAAATTATTTTGAAACGTTTCTATGAGACGTATTTCATCACAGGCTCATCAGACGCTGCGGTACCTTTATTACATCAATATAACAAAAAGCCAAGGAAAAGTTCCTAATGTTTTCCAAGAGCTTCAAAATGCAATTTACATACAAAATTATCCCTACATTACGGCCTTATTTTCCACGCACTTTGCAACCGTGGCCTCGTAGCGGCGTAGCGAGCTACGCGCCTCTACGACGCCTTGATTGCTACGTAATTCCCGATAACTTAGTTACGAATTTCTCACTGACTTGCTTGACAGTTTAAGCGCTCTTTGGTATTTAAGTAATTCAGGTAACTAAGTTCATAAAATTTATTTGAACATGACAAAATAAAATGTCAACTTATTAAATTTTCTTTAGTTAACCGTGATGTCTTGATTCGTGTTGGGCTTAACACTAAATAGAAACCACATTACTAGGTTTCATTTATCCTGGAAGAGATTTATATTTAAAATATGAAAAAAAAAAAGAGTGTGACACCGACCAGTTAGACACCATAAACATATATTTGCCAAACGTATACATTTTCTTAGATTCATACTCGCCGTACAAGCTTGCAAGCTAGCAAGATTTGAAGTGCTGTTATAAAAAAAAACCTTCTTACCTAACTTATCCAAATCGTTCCTGTCCCGAATACACCCGACAGCAAACAAATTATAGCAAATTATTTATGTCATAAAATATTATATGTTATTCGAACTAAGAATATTCTGATTATTAAAATTATGGTAACTGATATGATAGATGATAATCATTATGACACTTGTCTATTATAACAACCAAACGTGATGGCGTCCAATGTTATGCCAAAAACCATTATGGAAAATTGAAATTATGCGAAGTGAAGGAATACCGCGATTTAGAAACCAATCGTTTTCCAATGTCACTAATAATAATTTATATCTTTACCTAATCGGATGCAATAGTCTTAGCTCGAAATGCAAATAGATTCCGGTAGGCGATATGTAAAATGGCCCAGAGGCAGAGGAACAATGGCGGCGAACAGCGTGATCCCTAAAGACCGGGCCGATTGCGCCTGGGCTGTAATGGGATCTCAATCCGAGCCTGATGACTCGTGAACACTCTAATTGCTGGCATTATATTTGAAATTGATTTTGGATGTTGGTGGCGCATCGTGTGTTTAAGGTAAATGTTTATTTGTTTATTTGAATAAGGAATGTGGAAGGGTGGAATGTTTTGTTACATTTTCCGGTGATGAGATGAAGGGAAAAGTATTATTTGGCCTGAAATAATAAACTGATTTTGGGTGCGCCCACCTTAGTGTCCGTTTCAAGAATATACAATAATACCTACTGGAACCCACGTTACGCCCCTCCTTTTTGAATAGTCGGGTAAAAAGTACAACAGAACTGTCTGTAAAAGACCGGACAAATTCGAGTTGAGCTCGCGTAGACAGGGTTCCGTACAATTGTTACAGAAGAACTATTTTCAGTATATTTTCAAAATTTTAGGCACATTACTCTCGAAAATAAAGGGGAGACTGGTTAGTTACGAGAATCTTTGATTTTATTAAAAAATGTGGAAAAAGTAAACGCGTTTATTGTTTAAATGGTTAAATAGGTACACAAACACATATGAAGCTAGAACAGCAGCTCGAAAGATCGCCAGCTTCTAGATTTTAGTTAATTCTTTGTAAAAATACTTTCCGAAGATATACCTATTTGCCCAACAATTAACCCTTAAATGCATAATGAAAATAATGATTTAGATTTACATTGTATATTTCAAAGTTCAATTTCAAACATACATTTTAAGTAAAGTAAACTTGGAATTTATGCAGTAAATTTGGAAATTAACTTTAAAGTCGCGTTTGATTTTCGAAACGCTATGCATTTAAGGTTTAAAGAGTGATAAACCAGACTTAGATTGAGGCCTAGAGTGACGTACAAACGAATTTTAATATTCCATTTGATTTAATTTGGTTACACAATGTGACGAACAAATAAATAGTACGTAGTCAACATTCGCAATTCAATCAAACAGAGAAAGATAAATATTTTTAACGAAGTCCCTCTTGTTTTGGAGTTAAGGAGTTCTGAGTCTGCTTTTTAGGTTTGTCTTATGACCGCTTAAGGGTGCTAAGCACGGTTTTACGCTTTAAGCACTACACATATATGACCTTCCTCATCTGTTCATCGTCACTGAGGAATAATAATATTGTAAGTGCAAATAAACGTGTTGTAGTTTAGTTTCCATAAAAAAGGTACTTACCTCTTTTGCACTTACGAGGTTTTTACTCTGGTTTAGCATTTGATAAAGGTTGTTAATTGCTCCGTAAATATTTAGAAAATCGAAGTCTGTTGGATCAGCCAACTTTGAAAGCAACACCCGTTTTCTAGGTACTCGTATAACAAAAGAACCGTTAAATAAGGTGGTAATTATTATAATGTAATGCTGTTCTTACCATTATTTACGGAACGTACGGCCGTGTGGTTGCCGGCAGAATAGAATAGTACCACTCCATACCTTCCTGTGGACCGAGGTCACTCCGAGAAGCCTGTGGAGATACCAGGAGGATCCTGCGCTTCTGGTCGGAGTTAGGCTGGCTAGACTACTAGCCGGCACCCCTACGCACAATGGCCCGACATACACGGGCTAAGTGCGGAAAAATGAGTCCATCACCATACCATACCATACCATACCAATACCTTCCTGTGGAAGTCGTAAGAGACGACTAAGGGATTAAAGGCTTGTAGTATTTTTAGGCGATGGGCTTGCAACCTGTCACTAATATACACATGATGTACATCTTAGCCTGTTTGTGCAAAATGTGGTTACAGAATTAACAACTGGCTGTTAAAGTTGTTGGTAATTCTGCAGCTCTGCCTACCCCACTCTGGGATGAAGGCGTGACGGTATGTATGTATGTATGTACGTACGGCGTTTGTTTGTGATTCGGCAACAAAAGGACTTCTTAAGTATTTGAGTCTCCAAATCGTCTGGACGTCTTATCAACTTTGTTTTTAATCACTACATTACACAATATACTTGAAAATACGGTAGCCTTTTTTTAACTTGACTTGATAATAGAGTAAAGTAAGAGTAAAGGCAGCCGAGATAAAAGTAAAACAATAACAATAAATATAAAAAAAACTTAACAAAAATATCAGAAGATATCACGTAACTTCATGCCTACACATTACGCGAGCGTTCTCATATATACGAGACAATTTTCGGGCGTATTAACAATATCCGTTTTACGCAAGAAGCCGATACTTAGGCGTTATGAATTTGTATCAGACATGCGAGTCACAAGGCGAAATAAAGGTTCATTTTTGCTTGCGGGTAGCTGGTAGCACAATAGCATTTTAAACATGGCATCGCTGTTTTAAATATTAGCATATTTAGGTCGTTTTGTAGTGTATTTCTTTTATGGTAAATTATTTGTTTCGTATAAGATAAATTAGCAAGGATGTTACTCAAATATATTTCTCATCAGCTTTCAAATAAGAAATAAAAATATAAATAAATATATAAGAATAAGGAAATCATAATAACACGTTAAAAATAAATAATTGTGTAGCAATTGCGAAATATTTTTCTTCGCCAATGACGGGACGAAATAATAAATGGTTCTCAACGCAATTTAATCGCCCCATACTTACTTCTGAGGCGTAACAAATTACTAAGTACGCACTTGCAAAGGTACAAAGGTCAAAAATCTTTTATCCCTTAATTACACAATTAATAAAAAATAAAAAAGTGCAACAAAAAACTAACATCATCATGGTAGTTTCACTGTGATGAACAGTGAAAAATGAAGGGTACTTCAAAGTTATTTTTGGAAGGTATGTACTTACCTAAGATTTTTTTTCAACATTTTGGCAACAAAAGTAGTAAATTGGCTTTTTACATCGTCCCTATTTCTAAGACTGCCCGAAGAGACGGAAAACAATTTTAATAATATCAGTCGGACAATGTCGGACATGTTAATAAGAAATTTAATTAACAGATAAGTATATAATGCCATAATTTTGTGATTAGTTATTAGATGCGAAATGAAAGTCCACGAGTCATTTGTCCCACGGTCTCACGTGAAATAGCATTGTGTCAACTCATCTAATTGCCATTTCCGTCAATGAAATTACCAGTGGGGGTAATTTGCCGTGAAACATGTTTGATTTATAGCGAGAAGAGTTTGAATGTATGTAGCGGTAGGTTGTTAATAGTACGAAATAAAAAACAATCGTCAACATATTCAGCTAGACTAGGTGCTAAGTATAAAATTTTTACTTAGGAGCCAAATTCAAACTGGTTAAGAGATGATCTAAAGGAAACCTGAATAAAATTGGAGTTTGACAAACGGGCCTTCCTCAAAATATCTCAACTGATCAAAGATTCAGAGTATAAATAATATATTATTAATATTCACCTTGCCCTTGCCTACAAACATTATCATGATCCATCTAAAATGTCTTCAGTTCTTTGAAGATTTTTTACAATTGAATAACATTTACTGGTTGTCTATAAACCAGTAAATGTTATTCAATTATATTTAAACTCGGAACAATCCTCCTTCGAGTCTTTTACGAAAAAAAAACAAATTGTGAAGAAACAACATTAGCGGTCCTTATTTATTTTTTGAACCACCCCAGTAGGGGCATTGTTGTGAGGGATTGAGATGACGGCTGATAGGAAATGGCGGATAAGTGATGAAAAAGATGTTGCATTGACCCGAACTAAATAAAAAGAATATCAGATTTCTTTAGCAAACGAAAGCGAACAGTAGCAAATTTCTTCTAAAAAGTATAGCAAGTCAAACCTGCCTTTGGAACATTGGTGTGACCTAATCATAACTACTATACATTTTTTACAAGTCACCGTGCTCGAAAATAATGTTTTAATAAAATGTTGATAATCAAAGCATTCTAAATGTTATCCTATTCGTTTCCTCATTGGTTAATATCGCGGTTAGCGTTTAATTTAGGTATTTTATCCGGATCCGCGCATGCGTGGAAGCTAACGGATCTCGGCGGGAGGCTGCAAGTGCGATACGAAGTTGGCCGCTCGCCGCGACGCCTCTGACGCGCTAACTCGACTTGTAACTCGATGTAACTCGATGTAAACTGGGGAAACTCGTCAACACCACGTCATGACGGCAATGCTGCTCGTGGTTCTACTGTCGCTGCTCAGGTATGTCCTTTAAAAGGTTTGAATTTAGAATTGCAGTTCCAGAAGTGTTCGCTTTTTAAAAGTTTACAATATTTTTCAATTTGAGTGATGGCCGGTTTGTTTAACAATTTATGTTGGTGGGAATACTCGTATTTATTATTGTAACGGTTGGTGGGTTGTTAGCTTAAGCCAACTCATAAATAAATGTAATCAATAACACGATTAATATCGCTTTACGGACAAAATACTTTACCCCCCTTTGCTATCCTCAAAAACTGCATAGTGATTATAAACACAATTTTCAGCGTACAACTGTTTCGACACTTGTTTTTGGTGCTAGAGATTTTCACAAACCGAGCGTTTTCGCAACAGAAACCTTTTTCATAACAAGGTTTCAATAGAATGCAAATGTTATCTTACGGGACGAATAGGTCCTGAAACTCCCGCAGTCTCGAACGTAGGTTAAAAGAAAAACACGATTTGCATTGTTCCATGATTGTAACCTATTTTTTTATGAAATGGATATAGATTATATGCCATACACATATCTAACTATGTTATAATATGCCAGATGTCATCAATTTTGACCGAGTACCTACAGATTATACATACATACACATACATACATAAACTCACGCCTTCATTCCCAGAGTGGGGTAGGCAGAGCTACAGAATTTCCAACAACTATAAAAACTTTTTGATAATTCTGTAACCACATTTTGCACACTTAGGCGAAGAGTGAGAGTGTAGGTAGTATTAGTGACAGGTTGCAAGCCCATCGCCTAACAGTACTACACGCCTTTTTTACCTTAGTCGGCTTTTACGACATCTACGGAAAGAATCGGAGTGGCACTATTCTAATCCGGCTACCACACGGGGACACATTATATGCATAATAATACCCTATCACAATTATTACAACATCATATCATGACAAAGAGATCACGACCAATTTAATTGACACTCACAAGATTAAAACAAATCCAGCTAGAGCTAGAGATTTCTAGAGGGTCACAAAGGAACAAACATAGATACATAAATATAGGCTGATAAACCCCTTACTCCCCTCCTTCGGAAGCCGGGAACATACCTATAGGTCTACACTATAAATGTGTTGCCTGTGTACTTCTGAAAGTCATTTATTCTGCGGCAGGTACCTGTCTCCGCGACGATCACCCGTTTAACAGGAGCGGAGTAAACTTTTAATTGCGTCTTTGTGAACTATTAAGAAAATAAACAGCTCGGCGTTGTATCTCTCGCGGGTCACAAACTATCTCGGCGCCACGTTAAACCTTAACACACGGTGTAAGCATAGTTACTCAATTTCGGGCCAGAGTTATTGTTTTATTTCCAAAAGGATACAAGAAATAAACACGGATGAACAATATTTAAATCGAAATGTTATAAATAGTGAAAGTCATTTATAAGGAAGGATAAAAAATAATTATTTTAAGCAATTAGCAATCTTATATTATGAGTGAATCTTGTAAGCATCTCGATTCATTTCATTAAAGGTACATAATAAAAACATGGAAATTACCTATTTTTTTAATATTATGTTATTGTTTGATATTATGACTCTCTACTGGAATCGCCTAACCATGGTAAGAAGTCCTCTCTTTAACCACTGGGCTCAAATAACTATTGGAGATCCGAAATTAAATTGATAAACCCAAAAAACCACAAACAATTTTGTCCTATCATAAGCTTCTCTTTTTAGACTTGTACAAATTTAATTCTTGAGTCAATAGACGCCTCTCTTTAAATGGCGTACCGTTGCCTCATAAGAAAGTGCTTACGTGAAAATTATATTTAATTATCACCTTTTAATACGTCATCGTTCTACACTATTTTATATACACATTCAAATGATTCAAATAATGTTACAAATCTCTAGTCGGCTGTTGGTTAAATGTTACGTTATACACCACTCTAAATGAAAGTTTAATATTGTCTAAAAAAAGTGATTATAACAATGACTTTGTTTCATTCCGTCTTAAAGAAAAAGAAAAAGTTTACAAACCATATCTATGTAAAGACCGTTTACAATACATGTATAATTACGACACACACACACACTATCTCTCTCCCGCTTGGACACTTCAAATATAGGGTTTACCTTAACTTAGTTCTCTGTCTCTTCAAGCAAGTGCTCAATCAGATGCTGCTCGTTGGTTAGTTAGCTTTTGTTGGTTCGTTTAACACTCCGCCTCTCTGTTTATGCACAGTATTTACGTAACATCACGGGGAAATCACGATGTTAAATAATACTCACCAAAAATGTTTACAAACAAGATACGCAGGAGGCCGCGAGTTACCGCCGTCCCAATTTAATAAAACACCTTTGCGATGAAATGTGGAGTGTGGAGACTCGAGTGTTTACTACTTATAGTGATATAAACCAGTTTTCTCGGCTTACAGCTCTTTTCGTGACTCGTTTCCGATAAGGTTTCGTTATTTATTTTGCCATTGTTATATTTGAATCCCAATGTTATTAGGCCATCAAGAAATCGTAACATCTCAATAAAAACCTAATACAATTTAAAAGTACTTTGTGTGAAACTGTTTTTTTCAATCATTTTTGCGGGTATGTTACTCGATTTCTCCGGCTTTGGTTAACCGAAATTAATGAATATTTATTTCATATGTAGGGTATATTCCAGGAGCGGGGTCTTTTTTTTTTCAAGATTAGTCATGGAATCCATGATAAAATAAACGATAGTAGGTTCATTATTTTTTAAACGTTTAGTTATTATCACTATCATTTGGCGGGCCTAGTATGGTTGCGTCTATCGCGTGACAAAATGAGGATAAAGCATCCCTCACTCTCGTATATATATTACATATAAAATGTCAGAAACTGACGGATGTTTCATCCAGATTTTGTCACGCGATAAACGCAGCCATATTAGCTCCCTTGGTAAACTTACACCTTGCCTTACACCTTATAGTTAAACCTTATAGGTTTTCTGGTAAATTTTTCTATGCTTGTGATAAACGTCTCAAAGGTAGATACTAACGTATCTACATAAAATTGACGACAAGGACCGACCGTGTGAACCAGATTCTTCACATAGTTTATAGACCCATCGTTCAACCAACGACGTCGCCGCCGTCTCACAATACTTGTGATAGATTGGAAAATAACATTATCAAAGTCAACGATACACTATATATGTAGGTACATGTGCTCGGTGTTCGGGGATGGTGAACTTAATATAAAAGGTGATTTGTAAACTAGATACGGCTGGATTTATGGTTTCAGATAAATGTGTAGTTGAGACATGGGCTATCCATAAAGATTTTTCAGTGGCGATTACTTTTATTATTAATGGGCACTTTTAAGACGTTTTTAAACTACAAATACTCATCTCGCTCATAAAATGTAAAGCTACAAACTATGTGTGTGAAGAGGTACAAGCCTGATGTCCATTTTAAACTCATGCAAGTACCGTTATGTGTGTAGGTACCGTTATGTGTGTAGGTACCGTTATGTGTGTAGGTACCGTTAAGTGTGTAGGCACAGTCAAGGGACTAATATCTACACAGATCGTGCCAAATATATTATGTAAACACTAGCGACCCGCCCTCGCTTCGCTTCGGTTTATGTGAGTATGATTATATAGCCTATAGCCTTCCTCAATAAATGGGCTATCTACCAGTCGATCTTGAGATTAACGTGTTCAAGCAAACAAACAAACAAACTCTTCAGTTTTATAATATTAATATAGATAGACTTCTCCATCAGTATTATAGGGGCGTACGGAACGTATATATATTTAAGACTGACTGTACGTCCGTTATATTTTGCATCATTGTTGACTGAACACTAAACTTAACTTAATTTATACATATAGTAACCATTATTCTGTTTATGCAAGTATTGCGACGCTTCGACGCGCTTTCCAGCTATCCAATCCACTATATTCTCGTGTTCTTTCTTAAGTTATTCCGTTTAAAAATAAATAAACGACGTGCAGTACCCAAATCTTGTTAAAAATTGCATAAAGTCAAGAACGTGTTTATTTGACAGGGGGTTTTAATCGGAATGCCGCGTGAGTGCCACCCCTTATCTCAACCGGACATACAAGTAGGTCACTACTGGGAGTCATCTGTGATTTTGTATGTGTTTGCATTACCTACAGCGTTCCTATTTAAGGCAAAAGTAGGTATAGTTTGTGTAATAGATACGTAAGTGGGATTTTTGTTTGGTTACGTAATAAATATAATTAGCATCCCACTTCTGGGCACCGGACAGACTCCTCGACTTCCTCGAGATACCCTTTGTCCTCGCTTTATACGTGTATCAAGACTTGAGACAGAACAAATGTATAAAGCGTTACAATCGCAGACGATTTGGTTAGCTACTAGTTTGTTCCTTTGACATTTTATTACACAGTATTACACAGTAATAAATCAACCCTATTGCTTTTCTGTGGGACGCTGTTGAATGAAACGTCTTTCTGTCAAGTTGATCCGTCTGATATTGTATAAGGTCTCATAACTACCTCAACAATTTTTAATAATCAACATTGAAACTAAAATCGTATAAAGTATGTTATCAAAAGTACAATTCGCGTCGAAACTTATCCAGTCGAAACATCGGTGTCAAGTGTCAGGGTGCATGTTCTTCATGATCTTATTGTATTGTTTTTTTAACTCGGCTGCCATTACGGTTAAGTAAATAACAGAATCTGTAATGGTCTGCTCCGAAATGTCTTGAACTTCTGTAGGTACCTATATACGCTTAGATCTTTTAAACTTGGCATTGGATTTTGAAGCGGTTTACATGAATAGATAGAATGATGAATGATATATTCCGGTGTTACAGATAACTCACATCGACCGAAACAAAGCAAGGGCGGGTCGATAATTCATTAAAAACCCCGAATGTAAGTCGATAATGTGCAACAAGTTCAATAGATCTAGCACAATCCCGAGTATTCGGCGAGCTGCGCTTGTTGAGTGCTGCATCCGTACCTACCCAGCGCCACGCTATCGCTAACGTGAAGGGTGTTAACACAAAATATCGCAGCGTACGTGCTTATCGCCCCAACGACGTCTATAGAAAGGGCTTTTCAAGAGATTCGACCCTATACATTTTAAGAGTATTGAAATTTACGAGTATCCTTTGAGTGTTTGCCCGACATCGTGACGAGATCGTGACAAATTTTACATACCTAAGCCGAAGATATAGGTTATAAAACGAGCTCGGCTTTAGGTGAGTGTGTATTTGATGTAATGGGATTATACCATTTGCAAAGACTTGTTGTTCAGTTAATTATTCTAGTTATGGGTTTTGAAGTAGAGACCACGCCGTTTTGTTCCCTAGTCATTATTTTTAGTTTAATGTTTATTGACCTTACTTCTGTAAGTAATGATTTTATTTTGCTACTTTTAATACTCGTAATTTTTTTTAATCTTGTAATGTACTTTTTGAATTTGTACACTTGCTTACTCGTTGCACAACTTTTCACTCTGCTCAATCTCTCAAGGGTTAGCTGGAAGAGCTTAAAGGGATAAGTTCGCCTTTGTACATTGTTTTATATTAATTGTATTGTTCTGGTTTTTCTTTTACAATAAAGTGTTTACATACATACATATATACTTTTATTTATTGTTTGCTTTGTGATTGAAACCATGGCTTTCCGCTGGAGTTTCTTGCGGCGCTTCTCCGCAATGATGATCTTGTCCGTAACGCTAGTAGATTCACTCCATTTTAACTCACGTGGCCAATTCACCGAGTAAATATTTTGAATTTTGCAGGTTCTAATAGATATTCTTGAGTTTTAAACCTTCAACTTAAAGTGGAATCTGTCGCATCATCATGAGAGTCCTAATGAGTGCTGTGCAAGGGCAGGGCAAACTTGACGGAGTGCCAACTATCGACCGGCGAATGACGTTAGTCAATGTCAACCACCACTTTCCACTGCTTTGCTGTATTTACAAGCTATAAGTAATGTTTTTCATATCGTATAGTGCCTGTGACAGACTTCATGGCAAGTTAAATGTTGCTGCTAATTAAAATCGCACAGTGACGCTTTAAATGCTTGCATATTTAGCCAACACATACCAACTTGAAAACTATTTTAAAACTAATTGGACCATGCAAAATTAAATGAGTTCATCCTGAATATAAATTAATAGATTCATTTCATTGATTTACCTACAAATCTACTGAGTAATTCATTTACTATTTTAATGAGATTGGTAGTTCATGATAACGTCAGAAATTGGTTTCAAATTAAGGTAAATACGGGGATGTTATTTTAGTACGTACTCGTACATAATCACGATCCAATAAATATAACTAACAATGAGAGTGAAACTGCATTGATTGTAAACTGCATTTAGTTTACAATCAATCAATTATTACTGTCTTCTTCTTCTTCTTCTTCCACAGCATTTATTTAGATGCCCACTGTTGGGTATATGCCTCTCCAATTCTTTTCCATTTTGCCCTGTTTTGAGTTAGTCTGGTCCATAGAGGGCCAGCATTCTCTCTAATGTCATCAGACCATCGAGCTGGTGGTCTGCCAACACTTCTCTTTCCCACCCAGGGCCTCCAGACTGCAACGCATTTACTCCATCTATTGTCATCCTTACGAAATAGGTGACCTGCCCATGTCCATTTGAGTTTGGCAACACGGTGCCCCACGTCAGTGATTTTAGTGCGTGCTCTTATGGTCTCGTTCCTGACCCTATCTCGTAGGGATATTCCGAGCATCTTGCGTTCCATTTTCCGCTGGGTAACTTTGAGCTTTTGTATTAGGCCTATGGTCAGATGCCATGTTTCACACCCATGCGTCATTACCGGCAGAACACATTAGTCGAACACTCTCGTTTTTAGTGTCTGTGGGATGTTAGCCTTAAACACATGGTTCAGTTTTCCAAACGCACCCCAGCTGAGCTGTATTCTGCGGTCTATTTCGGTCTTCAATGAGTCGCGGCCCATTCGTATCCATTATTACTGTATTATAGTCATAATCTGTCTTAGGATAGTATTCCACTAGTCCAAGATCTTTGTCCAATGTGCATTGCGTCTCACATTTTTTTAAACAAACTGTGAGACGCAAATACACATTGGACGGAGATCTTAGACAAGTGGAATACCACCCTTACTAAAGTATAAATGATCTTCGGTTTACTTAATGTTTCTAGGAATCTCAAAATATATAACGGGTGAGAGCGCGTTAGAGTAATAGACAGGTAATGAATATGTACCTACTAGATAAATTAATAAAATAGACAAACTGTACAGTTGCCATTTATTATTATAGAACAAAAAGGTGCTTAGAAATATCACAACTCGATTACGTTAGACCGTGTTTAGATATTTATGATCACCATATATGATACAAAATTATGGACGCTGATTGTAGTAAAGATAAATATTCAAATGGATTGTATGTGAACAAATGTATGTACCTACATCCATCCAGCCTTAATAAATCTATTCGTAATCTTGTTTTTTGATGTAGAATACGCAGGATACAATAAACCTCATATTTAACAGCAGAGAGCAGTCTATAAGTATAATTCTTTATCTATAATAAGTGCCGATATCTACACACAATTTTTTTTTAAATCGTGAATAAATAACTGACTAACATACTTTTGCATTCACAAAAATAGTTAGGTTAGGATAGTGGAATAGTTTCTCGACCCTAACCTACGCCTGACCGCATGAGACTTGAAAAGGGCTCGAAATGTTGGGTTTTGTTTTTAATTACGAATCGGGATAGAAATAATAAAAAAGTTTTATTAAAATGATAAGATAGTTTAAACGTGTACGAGGAACATGTAACGAAATCACATAACCAGCCAAACTATGCTCCCTTATAATATAAATAAAATAACAAGAGGCACCCACATACGTCGCTCAGTCGCTCATACGCGTACACAAAGCAAATTCCTTTCGTGTAAAATCCAATATTGAGATGAAGGCTAAAAATCCGATTAGAGTGGTATGATATAACGGGGACGTGGAAATGGACCCGCTCGAGTACGTTCGCATTTACCTGCCGGAGGTTTTAGGGACGCATGATCGCGCACCTAAATGCACGGCCGCGCTAGTTGCCGGCCCAACCTATGCAATATTCATACCGCATCTATATGCAAACTCCGACTCGTTATGAAGATAGATTTAACATAAAATCCATATTTACTTTACTCCTTTCCTTTCCCTGATGCTCACTGCTCACTCACGCCGTGCGAAACCTTTTGTTTTCTATATATACAAACTTCGTTTCACGAGGGACTTTTAATCAATCTCAATTCCTGTGACCTCAGAGACTGGTAATAATGCCAACGAATTTAATTAATTCATTATATTTGACTACAAACCAAATGGGAAGGGTAGCGGTTTGTTAATAAATTAGGTGGGCACCTTCGTGAATTAACTTGACACAATTCATAACTTGGCACTTACTCAAATTTAGGCTATCTCTTTTTTACAGCTTAGATCAAAGAGACTAAAACTTATCTATAAATGTAAACACTTTCATAGATACACATTGTTTCTTTTTCATTCTATGTTTTAGGGTAGTAAATGTTTGTTGTTTCACGAGGCAAGTGATCATTGTCATGTCCAGTTGACACCTCCCGGGCGCATGTCGCGCACTTGTTCAACTCGTGTAACTATGAGCGATAGTGATAAGTTGGAGTTTAACAGTTTTCTTGTCTTGAGAATTTTCTTCAGCGTTTGGACTTTAACTAACCGTCATCGAGAATCTGCAAACCCACATGAATTTATGGACGTACAATATTATGTGTGTAGTTGGACTTATTATAAAAAAAAAACTATAAGTTAGTTAAACTGTATCGCCCGCACTCAGAGTCAGTTAATGAAGGTGTTAAGGGAATATACATGACTTTTTTCTTACAGCTTTAATAAAATCTGATTCATATAACAAACGGTAAACACAAATATATTTTTGAATAGCTACAAAAATAACCAAGATTTAAGCCAACAAGGATTTGTGTCTATTTTTTTCTAGCAAAACTAAATTTAGCACGGAGTTTATTTATCTGGCTGTTATAATGATGTCACTAGACACACAATAGATCTCTCTGTCTAAATAATCGCTGTCTAATTAGCAGTTTAAAATTCTATTATTATCCGTGTTTCTTGGCCTATTTAACTTTTGGTTTAAAAACTGTTTCATACGCATGTTTGAAAAAGGAACGAGTTAATAATTTCTAGAATGTATGCTTGCAAACTGAGACTTTAACTAAGCGCACAAAATGAATATAAGGTGCTAACAAATTAGTCACAGATATTTTTACAGCTCATAGTACTCGGTTCTCGGAGTACATTTAATTATGAAACATCATAGGTTTTCTTATGTTTTTTTTGAGAAAAGTAGGAAACAAATTTGCTACGTTAAAACACCCTGTTAATAAGATAATTAAATGAGACCTCTTTAGACATTCTAGAACCTCTTTAAACTATCATTCAGATGCTAGTATTTAATAACCTACAGTTTTCCCGCCGAATCATAATGACATTTATGAAAAACAACTTTTGACAAACAGTGTTAAACATCTTGACAGGTACATAATAGGGGTGATTATTTTAAAGATTAATTATAATTTATATTTTTTGTTCGGTAAATTAAAACAATAAAATGATATACAAAGGTTCCTTAATTACAGTTAAAAGTAAATTGTTTTAATGTAATGTATTATCTCTTAAAATATCCGTAACTAATTTGTTAGCACCTTATAATTATATGGTTTTATAGACTTTCGAAAGAAACACCTTCAATTTCGTTTTTTTTTAATATTCATTTTTCTAAAACTATGTTATGGTGGAGCAATTTTAGATTACATGCATAATTTTATTACTAGGTTAGGTTTGATTTAGAAGGGATATCAAAAGGAAGACATCTTCTATTAAAAACATTGCATTCGGAATTATGAAAAATCAGAATTTTGATCAATTTGGAATACTGACTTCGGAATTATGTAGTGTACCAAGTTCCGAATCAAAACAACAACCGCATTCGACGTTTAAGCGTTATGCACTAATCTTGTATTCATCAGTGATTTGATCGCACTGCTATATCAAAACTGTATCAACTCAAAATCCTAGCTAGTTTGGTTTCAAGTTCATACAAGTTGTATTAAAGTTGATTTTAATATACAGTTGTATTTTGAGTTACTACTGTTTTGATCTAGCTGTGCGTGATGACTGATCGATTAGTAGTTAATCCCGCTGATCGAGTTTACCATGCAAACAAATAACCGGTACGCGTTTGCGGTTTCTG
Organism: Acleris laterana; assembly: GCA_963966035.1. Lineage (NCBI taxonomy): Eukaryota > Metazoa > Arthropoda > Insecta > Lepidoptera > Tortricidae > Acleris > Acleris laterana. Next base: position 8,259,816 of record OZ014442.1, on the reverse strand, counting down.
GCTAAGTTAATTGGGAAACGTTAACGTTTTCAATCCATACTTTCATAACCCACTATAAGGACTGCATACTATCTATACCATAGATATTAATATACATAGATAACGTAAATGCATCTACTTCGTGTGTCCGAATCCGGACTTAAACCCCGCGAAGGATGGCCGACGCTACTAAGACGTTCCACGCGCCTTGAAAATTAAGAAAATGCCTCGTTGCGTGATAATAAACTGCATTAGCCCAAAAAAGCGACAATTTTGAATCAATTTCGCACGGAAAATGGAAAATTCGCTTCTCTTAGTACGTCTCTGTTGGTAGAAAAAAATGACACGGTCGGTTTTCAGACAGATTGAGGTGTTTACGAGATAATTAAGTGTTCCTGTCTTGATCATATACTTCAACAGTCTTTTCGTGATGGTAGAACCTTGTGCAGGGTCCGTCCGGTACGGATCCCCCCGCTGGTACTCGCTTTGTCGTGGCAGTGGGGCTTAGTAACGTGGACTGGACACCCACGGAGAAGCTAAGAGGTACCCGGGGCCGGCCTGAGTAGGGCGTTGGCTGGCCCGTAGAGGGCGCTCCAAGTGGGCTCCTTTGACCCTGCCTGTGACGTGATGGGTAGACTGCACAGGAAGAGGATTGCCAGTATTACCCTATCTTCTGAGGCAGCGGCGTGGAGTGAGAATCACTGGGTTTTTAGTGGGTATGCCCAGTGGTGCGGCCCAGGTGGTATGCGTAAAACCATATTCCCAGCGAAACAAATCGCTTCTACCATCTTATCCTACCTAGCACCAAGCAGCAGAGTTTGCATTGATGTGTTTCGGTGTGGGAATAAGACAACTGGTAAATTACTAGCTTGGAGGCATACCATCTTAGTCCTCAGGGTTTGCAACGCATTAGTAGTCTTAAGATTTTACTGTTGAGAACGAAAATGTCTAAGGCTCTCAAATCCCATTTGCCATCAGGGCCTTCTGTGCTCGTTTGCCTATTCCATACAATTAACAAAAACACGTTTTTATAACCTCAAAGAGACATCGGCTCCAATAAAATAACTTCTCATTCAACTTTAAAAAAGTCGACTTGGCGAATGATAAATAGAAGCAACATTATTAAAATGTTCTATAATTTTTGATGACATCATAACATAACTATTTTTTTTTAAGACGGTATATAACTAGGGTTCCTTGAAGGCTTAAAAGTTCGAGTAAAAGGTCAACAACATTTATAGACAAAGTATTCCTTGAAACATGGAATAAATTAGAAATGTCTTTGAAACACGTTTATTTTAAACCTTCTTTTATGATGTATTTTATTCCTACTCATATTATAGTTTCTAATCTGAAACGACTTAAGCCAAATCAACGGGACAAAGGTGTACAGTGGCGATAAAATACTATACGAAAGCTAATAAAATAAATGTAACTTCAGGTATAAATTATTCGCCCGAGGACCCCTCCCCTATGGTACAGCTGTAACCGCAGACCGACTTGCTCTATCATAGAAATTGACCCTTCTCCACCATAGGTACATACTCGTACTTATTAATTCGTGTTGGCATTATAAATATTAAGGTGTCCCTTGTTCTAACAAAACTCATTTCATAGAACTTTTTATTTCACTAAATTTCACTTCATCGAAAGCAATTTTCTGCTCAAGCTGTTGTTTTCAAGTTATCGTAAATATATTTACCTAGGGTGGGTCAGACATGTGACTATCACAAAATCGAAACTCCTGCGCCTAGAAAAGTTTTTTTTTAACTGTTAAAAACATGCGTGCAACTTTACAATAAGATAGAATTGTTTGGCAGGAGGTTCAATTTTATTCCGGTGTTCACAAGAAAAGATTTCTTTGTATCTATTAGGAAAACCCTACACTTCAAATTCGATCAAGCCGTTTGGGGTACAGAAGATCACAAACGAAACACTCATAGATAGGTACATAACCACAATTCTATAAACGTACAGTCGAGTTCATAAATATCTGTACACTTTAGTACCTTGTCTGTTTAATGTCATGTTTGAACTGCCATACATGAATTGTCACATCGATTAAAGTGACAAGGAACTAAAGTGTGCACATTTATGACTTCGACTGTGCACAAACGCGAAAACATTACTCTAACAACACATTCAAGTAGTAGCCGGGTAAAAATAGGCTTCACCTACTTCAAACGTCAAGCTCTTGGATTTGGTGATTTGCCCTTGTTGACAGCGCGACGAAGTGATCGAAGGACGCGGCGACTTCGGTCGACAGGCGTTTATTCTCGTCGGCACTCGAAACCTCAAAACGTACTCACAAGTAAAAGAAACAGGGTCACGCGACACGTCGCGTCGCGTATAGAAGCTGCGGCAAAGGATCGAGGAAACATTCTTCATAGTAAAAATATACCTACCGTAACAAATTATAATTCGTATACCTATTACGTTTCCAGTGTGCAAGATTTTGTCGCGTGTGCTGCATTAGAAATCCTTGCGTTTAAATAGCATCCACTTATTTATTTTTGTTTGTTTTAAGTGCATCACATTATTATACATTAAAGAAAAACATAATGCAGTCTTCGCTACAATGGGGCTTCCTGAGCTGAGCTGTATGTACTAAGGAAACTTGTACAGTTGGATAGCTCATAAAAGGTACTTCGAGTTTGTACTTGTCTCTCACTCACACTCATACACTCTTATTCAGATTGAGTGAGAGAGAATTATAAACGCAAAGCATCTTCTAAGTACTGACAGACTGTATGTATTGTATCTGCAGTCAACAGCATTAACAAGTGATCATTTATGTACCTTGTCACTTTAACTTCGTGTTTAAAATGTACAAAATTGTGAAACGATTGAAAGCGACAAGGTACAAAAATAATCACTTATTTATGCTGTTGACTGTACCAGCAAAACTTGATTTCGCTTGTCGCTAATTGCGTCCTATATAGATAGACTAGTTAGAGGGATATTCTTTCATACTTTCATAATTATTTTAAATTAAAAAAAAAAAGTTTCAGCTTTGGATTTCTTTATTTGATATACAAATTAAGTAGGTATATATAATATTTAAAATTGTGTAATGTATAAGATAGTATGTAGTTAATAAATATAATACAGTGCTGTTACGGAATCAAATATGACAGCTTGTTTACCAGATGACCCGGTTGAGAAACGAGGACCACTCGAAAGTGGTCGGGGTACAGCACATCTCGGCGACCGCGAGAGGATTGAAAGGTATCCAAAGAAGATGAATGTCTCGGCTTCGGTGGCTCCTCACTGCATCATGGGTCCAAGACGTAGCCTAATGCGATGGAAGACATCAATCCCAACGACATCATTTTTTTCGCTGCCTAACTTCGTAAAAACGTTGCTACAGCGACCATTACATTTTTTAAATTCAATCCAAGATATTTGCGCTTGCGAAGCAAGAGGCGTTTTGTTCAGGCGAATTTTAGTCATGATCTTTCGGACGCATATGCATATACGAAGAGCGTGTGAATTTTCTGCGTGGACCAATGTTAGCGCCGGAACTGTTGTACATAGTTCAGTTTTAGAAATGCCAGGCTGCCAAAACACAAGTGACAAGAAGGATTTGGGGCACAAGGACCCCAGAATGGTTTTCTTAACATGTACTGTTCTATGCTTCAGCTGAAATCCCAGGAGCAAAATTTATCATCACGGTAGATGCATTGTTCTTTCATGGCGATTTCGTATTTTGTCAACAATCTATTTGGAGATACGATATAACATTTATTCATCGCCTATATTATTTTTTGATAAATCAACCGTTAGGAAAATTTTACTGCTAGTTTGCTTTTAAAGAGATACATACGCCAACCAAGGTGACCACCATAACAACAGTTTTAGCCTCGTGGTTTTCTATTTGGTTAATTAGTTATATTTAAAATGTAATCTTCAGTTACGAGGTGGTCTAGATCCGGAAAGGAAATGCAGCAGTGCTATTCCAGAATCGTACACTAATACAAGAAAGTTGCTTATGAAGGTGATGACATTGATAAATCTTATGCGTGGGTGGTCGGCAGAGAGCATGTCAGGGTCCGAGAGGATTAGGATGTGACCAAAGAATACCACAGCGCTCGGCACCGGAGGCTGCACGCCACCGAACCGCTCCAGCATGTACCCGCATACCGTCATGCAACGACCGAACAAAGGTAAGTATTCCACAACAAATTCTTTTAAGTACATTGCCTCGGTTTACACATCATGCTTTTCATCCTGCAACGATAGCTTGTCCATCATATTCCCCCATTATAATCAAGATATTCGCAATGACGAAACATATATTAATAATGAAGCTACGTTGATCGCTGTTCAGGAGGACATACATTTCTGTGATCGCGGACACGTATGACAGCATGGTTAGCGCATGAACGCTATTCTTTAGATAATCACTTATTTCATTGCCGGTATATTTGTGAATAGTGCAGTAGTTTTCAAATATAATAAGTAGACCCACCAAGCTGGTAATGAGGGTAACGTGTAGACAAGTGGCCAGAAGCATTCGAGCCCGCGGTTGATGGACCAGGGAGGGCGTATCGGTCATTATCGCAGTCTGGATCAGCCAAGGTTCCCGCGGCGGAAACAACCATCACGGCTGACGCGTTGTTCTATAGCGGGTTCCTTGTTCCATGGAGGATCCTTGTTTTTCTGCGGCCCTGGTGTAACTCCTGTGAGGCATGGTACTGCAGGTTTAGATATAGCCTTGCGGCTTATGTCATATTTAATATAAACTTATATTTAAATAAAAAACATAATTATTGTTTTTAACCATGACATATTGACATTTATTCGACGTTTATGCTGACTTTATAAAAGGTAGTAATCAAGGATGGTAGGAAATTAATATACTTACTCTTTGGATCTGTGACAGTCTACGTCAGTTTGGCGAAGGATTTATGCTTGTTCAAAAGGAAATTTAAATTTATAGCTTGCAACTCCGGGGAAATAGGATTTAAAGGTCTTGATGCTTGATTTTCTACGAGTTCTATAAATGTATGATGCGATTGGTGGAGTCAGTCCGCATATAGAAGTCTTTATTTCATTGACAAATCTATTATTATTTATTTAATCTTTAATTGCACAAAAATAAGTACAAATGGCGGACCGGAATTGGAGTTGGCGGAATGGAATGACAATTATAGTGTTTCCAAACTAAAATTAAAATATCACGTCTGTGAAATTAACTATCTATGTAGTGGAGATGAAACAAAGAAACAAACAAACTTTCGGATTGAGATAATTAGGATTAGTAGGGTTTGCAGGAATGTTAATTATCATCCCATTTTGCTTTTACGTCAGACACCGAAAAGTTCATTTAAAACTCCTAATAACGTGGTACGGTCGGCCAAGAAAGTCGTCTACCACTTTTGACAAAAGTTTCTCTGAGATCATATAATATCGTTAAGGTAGACACCTTGTCACTGTTATAATATTATTGCAAGAAACAATCGAACTTGTTGTATCATGACGTGCAAATAAACTTCAACCTTAGGGTTCAACACATTTTTGGCCGACTGTACCATTTAATTTCAGGATTATCTAATTTCGCCTCATGAGTCATGAGTCATGACGAATTATAACAGGGGTGGCACAACCTTCTTGATCTGTAAAATAAATATTTACATAAGTAGCCCAGATCCTTCTAAATTAATCGTAATGAATATTATAAAGCAATGGGCTGCTCTGGAGGAGGCCTTTACCCGACGAGGAGTTTAATACGATTAGTATAACAATTTAATTATTGAATGTAATGTCTATGTCGAAGTGTCCTTGCATAATATGTGTATACATAAATATTAATTTTTAATTCACATTAAGTATAAAATTTTCACATTTAAAACCATGTTCATATGAATTTATTATATTTATTTAAAATACAAGTTCTGCATGCACCAATCCAACTACGTAACACTAAGTTTTTGTAAAAAATGAAAGTAATAAAAATGTTGAAGTTGATGAAATATTTGTAGTAAACTCTAATCTGACCTAATTGAAACTGACCGGAAATTGAAATTGTTCCTTAAGGAATAAAAAAAGTCATATTTTGATTAAATTGGTCAAAAATTGAGTATCAAGACCTTTATATACGTTATCCGGGGTTACTATCTAAAAAAATACTTCTCTTTTTGTCACGAGATTCCGGTAGACTTCATATTATTTTTACTCATCACATTTTTTCGTGTTTAGAATTAATTAACATAGATGTACGTAACATAACTTTAGTAAATTATACGTAAGAACACGAAATAACTTTTATTCTTTAAAAAACTTGAACATTTATCAAAGGGTAATGGGCGCCCTTGTTTGAAGTCTGAGCGTGATCTGAGCCCAGTATAATATTATAACGGGCACCAATGTGAATTTGTCTTAGAAAATGGGCTTACACCGGGCAATATGGAGTATTTCCGCATTGTGCAACCAAATTTTCCTTTACAACTAAATAAGATTGGAATTTACCTTGAAACCCATTGTAGAAAACGCTACTTAATTTAGACGCATTGTCCGTTATGTATGTAATTAAAATGGATCAAAAAAAAAAAAAAACGCTAACTCTGTGTTCTACCTTGTATACCTTGACCTTGACAAAGTGACACACTGTGATTAGACAGATGTTAGATACCTGTCAATATGTCAAATATATCAATAAACAGTACATCATGATTTCATGATATTGGTTTAACAACAAGTTCGATGTAAAGCGGTGTGGTGCTCGCCTTTAAAATATTAAAAACTATGAAACATTTGTGCAGAAACCGCGTCGTAGGCGCGATAATAACCGTCGTCCCTCAAACTGTGATCTAAACACTGCATCAACAATGGCAGAGCGTCGCTGTGCACTCGACTAAAGCCGCCGCAAATTTGAGGTTAAAGAAGTCCTGGGAACAATGCACTTTTATTATCCCCTCCTGCAAGGCGGCGTCGCGGCCCTCCGTTTGATTCTTGAAACCCGATGCGTAGACTGCACCTGCCCCTGTACGAAATTCAAAAACAGCTTGATAAGGCTCGGCAAATACTTATTCTTGATTGAATACGGTTCCGCTATCATGGAAAACATATATCTCGTAGCCAAGTCCAAACGTGGATTTATTATAGGATGTAGCTTAATAATCGCTAATTTGTGTTTAATATTAGTATACTAATATAATCAGCCGACTAAACAATTAAAAACATTGTAATAATGTAATATTTATGGAACAACAACAGGATATAATAGAGATTGTTCAGCGATACTTGCCGTTCGTGGGACACGCCTTGATGGGAGTGGGATACTTGCTGGAGCAGATAGGGAACGTGGACCCGCCGCTGCCGAGCGCGGTGGTGCTGGTGGGCCACCTCTTCGTGCTCTCCGACCCTCGGACGCTCTCGCCCAACAACCCAACCGTCCAGATGGTGAACATCATATTCCTCATCAGCAACATTTTAGTGTTCGTCTACGATTTTATAATTTTTCTAAGTCACAGCCACGTACATTTCACCAGCTAAAGCCAAATAAAGAAATCCTTAGCTGTCGGAAATCTTAATTGTTAACTTTACAACGTCATGAAACGTATACGTATTCCTTGAAATGAGTTATAGTAGAGCCAATTTGCAATCATTTTGTCCCAGTTAACTGGGAGTCTAATATCACTGGTTTTCAAGTTATTTAACTTTATAAATATTTTTAAATTTTTCTGTTTTTTGATCTAATACTGTCGATTGTGAAAAAATGCTTCATTCTGGAAACTGAAAATGTATTTTTCTAATAGCTGATGAACAAACAAATGCTTCAAACAAAAATACTGCAAACAATTCTAAAACCTTAATAAAAGGTTCTTTAATCAAAAGTCAGTATTTTTTTTGAAAACTTCGTTTTTGTCGTGGAAGATTACCTACTTCAAAAAAAAATTTAATCACGGAAATAATTTTCTCAATTCATGAGCTTTCTAATATGGTTCAAACATTGTCTACTTTATAACAGGTTTGAAAAATTAAGCTTATTAAACGAGCAGAGGGCTCGATGTGAATTTAATTCAGAAAGCTCTTGGTTTGGTTTGTTGACATCAAAAACATTACATCCGTCGGGGTTTGGTTGAAGCTAATGTCGCTCATTGAATACAAAAGGGACACATTCCAAAATAATTTGCTATTCCATTAAAAATCGCATTCCAACCGCTACTAATTTTAAAATGCAACACTGACTCATTTTGGATTGTGTCCGTTTCGTATTCAATGAACGATGTGTCTTGTGTGTTTGAGCCACGGGGTCTTAATTGCTCGGATGGTGTGAGTGGCCAGACGACGTAGCGCTGGTTTCGTGGGGTAAAGGCAGAAGTCTCCTGTGGGATGCAACGTACTTCAGTTATTTTTTTAAATCGACAGTTCTAGATCAAAAGACAGAAAAAAATAAAAATGTTCAAAAGTTTAATAACAAAAACCAGTGATATTAGAGCCCTAGTTAACTGGGCCAAAATTATTGCAAATTAGGTCTAGTATAACCCCTTTCAAGGAATAGGTCGAGTTACCCATTACTCTGTAAACTTATGTTTGATAAACTGTTAATAAAAGTACCAAAATGTTCGTTTCTTGGTGACATTTGTTGTTGATTCTATAGAATATTAATTAGGTTAGTATACATTTAATATTGCTTAGAATAATTAATGGGAGAGGGTGTCGGTGGGGAATTTTAAGTGGCCACTTGATGATGTTGGCACAGGAAAATTAAAACTCTGCGAAGGGCACGACGAGACCTAACCGTTGTAGCCGAACTATGAGTCCTTTGCAATTATCAGGATAATGGACGGCTAAGTAGATCAACAGTCAGTGAAGATAATCAAACACGTTGTTTAAAATATTACGTAGCGAGTACAAAGTGTGGCGGATGCTGCAATATCCGAATCAAGTGCGATCGGGGCCTGAGTTGACAATTTGGCACAATTTGTAACAGGCGGAGAGTGCTTGTGGCGAGGGCCCTCGACGCCGCCGATGAGGCTGTACAATCACGGCTTTTGTCGTCGCCACAAAGGGAAAATAATTACTGAAGGTCACCTGATAGACACAATCTCGTTATCTTCTTTTAACACCCACTCTCGACGCGGCTACATCGATAAAACAAATGTTTTCAATTAGTTATCTACTTAGAGAGTATTAGTTGTCCAATGTGGAGAGCCAAGATTGGCTAGATTAAAGTACAAATACAACACATGTAGGCTAGATTAACGGCGGCACTCAGTGTCAGTTCATGATAAATATTACCTCTGTATGTCGTTCCTAACTGACGATTGTCCATACACAAGTTTGGAAAATTTACAATTTAATTTTCTCCAAAATGTATCCAATTTCCTTTATCTTGTTCTAAACGCGTACGTTAACGCGAAAGTTGAAGAGCATATGTCAACGCGAAAACCATTTTTCGCAAACCTGAAATAGTATCGGGCATTCAAAACACTGACAATATTTGTAGTCAATAAATAATGAACAAACTAATAATGTAGTTTTTCTTATCAAACTAACAACAAAGGCCCGGTCTGTTAACAGTATTATACGTCAAAGAATAGTTCATAAGAAAGTAAGAAACAAAATAAAATAACAAAGTGTCCCGTGCTCTTATCTGGCGTGTAGCGGTGTCCGAGCTAATGAGAGTTATTCACGTATTTTTCTATTTCCTCCATTCGTACCATCGACGCCACACTTAACTGTACGTCTGTAAGCCTTACGCTACACCGACTTAAGGCTCACAAAGGGAGTTTCGTTTCGCGGTGCCCGTTGAGTGCCCCTAACTCGCAGTTACTACCATGACTCGCCCTTTAGTTCTAATACTGGTAAAGTTACACATTTGTTTTTATTACGGTAACTTAAACGTTGTTGAGGTGTAGATGTAGATTGAGATGACGTGGAATAATTGTAGATATGTTTTAAAATTTAGTATAGGCAACTTCATGAGGTGACGATACTGTAGTCGGCTTGGGCCGGCCCGGGTAGAAGGTACAAGTACGGTATACTGCCTTTTGACCAAATCATCATTTGACAAACTATATCATTTTACCAACTTACATTTCGCAAAAACATGTTTGTGCTTAAACCGTCACATATTACAGAGGTAACATGGGCTTATTAAATAAGTTAGGTTAGGTTAGATTTATGACCACATGAAATTGTAAACTAATGCAGCGGAAAGTAGGTATTACTTTGAGAAACGAAAGTTTGTACACATCCTAACTTTTGCATTTATAATATTAGTAAGATAAGAAGTAAGATTCGATGCAAGTCATTGCAAGTAAAAATGTTGACGAAACCTGTTCCTACTTAGTCAGTTAATCTCCAAAACAAAACATAACAAAGAGTTTTATTTACGAATGGTTATTTCGCAATAATAAAAGATTCTTAAAAGATTATAGTAAGATTTATACTTATTCTCTTTTGATACTCCTTTCTAAACTTATATAGGACATGAGAGACACAACCTTTTCTTTATTACCTTTGGGAAACAAAAAACACATAAATGTCTTTGTCTATTAATGTGTCCGCATGTTTATTACTTACGCACGAAGATATATTTGATTATCTAACAAACATCCATTAGGTTGTATCAAACATTTGCTAGAAGAACTAATTAGCTCATCTCGTGCATACTGAGTACGTAGCTAAGGTAAATCTATTAGCGAACTGGCAATCCCGGCATTATATCTACGACAAATCGACAGTGAGTAACGAAAGTGACACAAGTCAAACCGAATAGTCATTGCGTTTAAAGTCAGAGCGCTATTAATATAAGGCGTCAAAGCGAACGCTGTTTGTTTTTGAGTTACGACATTTTGTATTTATTCAGCGATGTTAACCACCCGCAGATGGCAGCGATATGAAAGCGGTTATCATTTAGACAAATTAGCAGAAACGGTAACTCATTTTCATTAGTGCCAGCAACAGAAAGTGCAGGGAACGAATTGAACGTGAACGAATCCAGCTCACCGGTAATAATGAAATAAACCAGAAATAAGTATATAGGTAGTTATAAGTGAATGAGGTCAGTGCCAGTGGTCGATTTATAGAAAGCCTCGAGTCATTTTTTTCCTCGGTAAATAGGGGATGAAAGATAAGGACGAATTTGGTAGCAAGTTGGTGGTCATTTATTAATTTGCTTTAAAAACAGGGCATATATTTATCAATTGTTCTTAAATACCTTTCTCCACTTTGATAAAATCATAAAACAATCTTATTTCATCAAGTTTCGTGTAAAGATTTCTTATACAGGGTGGAAAGTTCGAATGCCACATGGAAGGCCTTCCTTTATTTTGATTGTTTTTGTTATTTAGAGAAATGAACCACATCGGTAACCCTTTCGATCTGCATCGTGTATATGTATCGAAACTTTTTATGTAGTTGTATTACACCATCATAATTACTTAAGTATAATTTTCATAATTATTTTCTATTACTTACTACTAATTAGTTCTGGAGAAAATTCAGAGTTTTGACACATTTTCCTGCTCAACTACGCGTGATTACATTTATTTCTTATCGTATGTTATATTCATTGTTTTATATAATGCTAGGTTAAGTTTTATAATTGTATATTTAAAAAACGACTAACTGTTGAGTTTCTTGCGGCACTTCTTCTCAGCAGTGGTCTCTTGCGAAGCGCTGGTAGATTTTTGACGTGTAAAAGTGCCCGTGCGGCCTACTTACTGAATAAACATCTTTTATCTTTTATCTTTTATCTTTTTTTTATCTTTTATCATCATAAAATACGGCATGTTATTTTCCCGCATTTGACCGGTTCGAGTCCCGGTTGAGACAGACAATTTTTCAAAAATCCATAAATCCAGAGTTTGTAGTTTTTAAAAATAAGGAAAGTCTCCTTTATACAGAATGTGCTATTTCCAATATTTAAGGTATTCCATTTGGCATTCCAACTTTCCACCCTGTATATAATAATCCGTACCAAATTACTTGTGTAAGATCCATATAGTCACGTTAATGTTTAATTAATTACAACAATATAGAGCTTTTCGACCAGAGTCTTATGAGACTTACGAAAAAGCACATTTTTGAAATTACCAACTCTCTCATTTTTTTAATTCAAATATGTCCATACTATATTTATTATGAAAATATAATAATAAACGTTGCAAATTGATTCATATTTGCTGTAACTATTAATGATGCTCTAGCCAAGAACTTATAGATTTTATGAAGGAAGTTTCCGCTTCAATATTCAATATCTGGAAGAGATCGCTAATCAGCGATAAGACCGCCTGTTGTTTACCTATGTTGTTTTTAATAATGCTGTTTCTCTGTATTGTTATTGTTTGGTGTACAATAAAGTGTTTTGTATTGTATTGTATTGCCAAATCTCGACAACTAGTACACAGTAGCGGCAATCAAGTGTAATTCATGCAGAGAAGGCGCAATCATGGCCTGTCAGGGTGCCAGCGAGCAATACATGTGGATTGGACAGACGCTAGCGAGTGAATAGCGACATAACGTTTGTATAATCGTTTCCAAATTTGAGTTTTCACTACGGGGTTGAATGATACTCGTGAAACGATGCTAAGTGATAACTGATTAGTGCTACGCCTACGACGTAGCGTAGCGTCGTAGCTCGTAGCTGTAGAAGATAGATAAGTAAAACCTACAGATGTAGTATCGCGAAATGGTCTCAGCACCAACCTTTAATAAATTATAGTTTATGTTCAGTAAATTATTTTATTGTGCAAAAAATATTTCGTTAAAATAAATGAAGAACTGCGCAAGAAACTCAAGTCAGTAAAGAAATGGCTTATGAAAATGATAATACTTAGCATTATAATTATAAAACTATAAAATATTAAAATATCATGCGTAGTTGAGATAAAAAGCGTGCCAAAACTTGAGCATTATCAGAAGAGTAAAAAAACGTCGAGCGTCCAGTGGCGCCCTCGTTATTATTTTTTTGTTTTCTAATTAACTAAAGAATTTTCTTCAAATCATACGATACGTTTTCGTAGTGCAAGTAAAAACACAATTTATTGAATACGTAACAAACTTTAATAACAATTACCCTTTGAATAGTCAGCTTAACGGAAAATGGTGGCTACTTTTTTCCGTTAAGTTCATAACTCGAATGTGAATTGTTATTAAACTATGTGATATACCCTATAAGTTATGTTTTCATGTGTAGTACAAAAACTTACCGTCCAATTTACACTTACAAGGCCAACGGTACAACGTTTTGTTTAATATCATTGTTCACTACAAACCTAAATGTAAATACTAACCTAACCGTCGCTAGAATCAAAACAGAACGTTTCCACTATTCCAGCAAGATACTGCAAAAAATAATAAAACTGCGAGTAAAGACGTGATGAATAAATTCATCTTAACTGGGCCCGGTACAGCTGGCAGGGATCTTTTTAACATAACCTGGAACAAAGGCGGGCCCCGTGCCAAGGGTCTCGGGTGCTCCAGAATAAATGTTACTCCAACTAGTAGCCCCTTGCTTTATATTCAAGCAATTAAAAAGAAATACGACTCGATGGATTTGTTGCCAACTGAAGAAACTACGGCGTGAAGATACAATGATGCGATAGATTTAAGAGCTGCTTGCGAACTGGCAACGATATTACAAAAACGATCTATTAGAAATTGTGAAAATGCTTCAAACATTTATTTTGTGTTACTAATTTAGCTAACATTAGGTTCAAAAATATTTGACAAGTAGGTATCGATTTTTAGAGGTATTATTCCTAGTGACTGATCTACCATTTAATCACGAGTCTCACTGAATCAATTATTTTACTAATGGACGTGATTACTTATACATATATTGGCTGTATAACTAAGGTGTCTGGGTAAATCTAGACGTTTTAGTACCGTGTTACTTTAACGTTTTTATTACGTTTAGCAGTTCAAACATAAGGTTAAATCAAAATATGTGTAGCTAATTATGATGCTAACTCCTCACTGTGTTGAATTACACGCACCTACGAGTTTACTCGTTTTTACACAGGCAAAGATTGTAAACAGATTTTTTTTCTCGCAGTATCATTTCAATATTAAAAACAGATTATTATACCTAGATACCGAAAACATAAACTTAATAGTATGCTAAAGTTCCAACATCGTTGTAAAAACAAATTCTCCATTACACGGTCGACCGAGACATTAATCAATGAAGCGCCGGTTTCGAAATAAAAAGGAGACGCAGACGGCGGGAGCGCAATTTCATCGAGGCTGACAGTGCGGCGCGCCGGAAAGCATTTAAAATATAATAATGTCAACTTTCCTTGCAGCCCGCCAGCCGAGGCAAAAGGAGCGATCTACTTGACGACTGAAAATGGAACGTTTCCAATATCGCTGACGGCCGCGGAGTCCCGCGAAGCGCCTTACCACGCGCCGACGATTTTGTCTAGCGCCGCTAAAAATGGCTCCCTAGCGTACAGCAGGGACTACTGGGACTTCGCCGATTACCTGAACGTGACGTACGCCGACACAGACTCGCGTTCCGCCTCCAAAAACAAAAGAAGCATCAATGACGCGGTTTCCAAAAATATCACACTTGTGCTCGAGAACCTGTTGAAAAATTACGAGAACTCCCAGCTCCCCACTCATGGAAAAGGCAAGTGCCCACTTGTACGAAAATAAACGTTTGATTATTATTTGATCTCAAAGTCTAATATTTTAGTTTATTTCAGGTTATCCCACTGTTGTTCAGACCAATATACTTATAAGAAGCATGGGGCCTATTTCGGAACTGGACATGGTAAGAACTGCCACCACACCGTCTTTGACCCTGTTACGGTATTGTTTTTAATTCAGCCATTACTGTCTAGTAAATAATTGCCGCACTCAGAGATGTCAATTAAATTAAATGCTTGATTAAAGGTGCTCCTGTCACTTTCTTTGCTACAGCAATAGAATAAAGACAACACGTCACTAAACAAACATTAAATTTAATTGACGTCTCTGAGTCCGGCAGTTAGAGTTAACAGAACGTTGATAGTCCCATAACAGGGTCCAAAGTCAAGCTGGAAACGCTACACTTAACGTTTTTCTTTTCTATCACTCAAAATGTATGAATTGACAGCTGACCACGTGGTTAACACAAGAATTTCATCCCATACATTTTGAGTGATAGAGAAGAAAAACGTTATTAGCATTTGCATCTTGGCTAGGACCTCAGGTTAAACACGATATGGTTGGTCCCGCCTGGAATGTTGGCCTTGCAATGTTAAAGCATTTTTTAGCCGTAAATTTTCATTTATTTCGTCCCTTTAGTCAGCCTTCTCAGAAAAAGTTGACGGTTGACTAGGTAAAATTGTAGCGTCACAAATTTTGTAGATTTATGACCCGATGCGGGACGATGTTTTATTTAAGTCTGACATTTGTTTACGTTAATATTTTGACTTCTAAAGTTAACATCTAAATGAAAGATGATATTGAGATACCCTATCAAGAAAGTAAATCATACTTTTCCAACATTTCCCTTTCCACGAACACTAGATATAAAAGGAATTGCTGTCAACATCAATCAAATCAGGTTACGGCACAATGATTTGCAAACCATTCCATCTAAGGCAATTAACTTTCTCGAGTCTATTTTACGGTGGTATTAGGTATTTTACCGTTTACGAACGCTTGTACGAACCCTCATTTTTACACGTTTATTATTTACTTTACATCATTTTGGAAAAGTGTTTGGTCTAGTATTTCAAACGCAGGTAGCCGTTCGTTAAAAAATAAACATAAATAAAACCCGTGAGCTTTTTATAACCCCCGACGCACAAATAGGTGAAGATGACAGGGCAAGGGAAATGGAAAAACACGTACCTGGTTCTATGGTGCTACTCGCTGGCAGGAGATGGGGAAGCTGCCAGTCTTACGCATTTCTCTTTCTTACACCTTCGGCTTGATTGGGCGTAACGAGGACGGCGTTGCTGATGTACAGTCAGCAGCAGAAGTAGCTACGCAACCGAAGAGGTCAAAACGATCTGCACTCGACTCTATTGTCAAGAAAATTCGTCGTGTCTAGATAAATTGTGCATGTTATTCTGCTTAGCTACTTTTGATGCTGACTGTACCTTGCTTTCACTATTTTGAAAACTTGGATGAATGGCTGAATGGAGATCGAACTCGTCATTGACCGACTGGCAGCGTTGTTTAAGCTGAACTGTCAAATTGTTGGAGGGCAGTCAGCGCTGTCAGGTTTCTACCCGCGTTTTGTATAATAAAAGATATGACTAAGATAGGGGTAGATGACACGCGACTGGACGTTTAAAATTCAAATGATGTTTGTACTTTTTACTCAGTCATAATGTTCGTAAGGCAAAACATAAATATGTGTTCATATTACCATATTCCCGGCAAACAAACCAGGCGCACGACCCGACTGCGCACGGTTCCTCGTCGCAAGGCGCTTGCAGAAAAGAATCCACGTGTCATTGGCCCTACATATTATGAGCACCTCCCCGCCGCACTTAAAGACGCAACATCTGGGGTTTTACTCTCTCAAAAACAACGGACGGGCGGACGAACGAGCGAAATCGCAGCGGCGTGTTTAGGTAGTCTCGTCAGAGCGAACAAAATACATTTTAGCGCGTGCATTTTCAATTAATCAGCCTTATACGTCGATCCATCGGCAGAAACCATGCTGCTAAATTGAAAATGCACGCGCTAAAATATGTTTTGTTCGCACTGACGAGACTACTTAAACTCGCCGCTTGGACATTCACTCGTCCGTCCGTCCGACTGTCGTTGTTCAGAGACATCTTTGTTCTTATCTAAATTTGTTTTGTATTTTTGTTATTTTCTTTCATATATTTTTATTTAAAACGAACTTAATGGAAATACTTTTTACTTGGCATATACAAATTGTAACGTAATTTTACACTATATTGAGCAATAAATCATCTAATCTAATTAACCGAATGAGAGGGGTATTTATAAATTTGACCGCTATGTGTATGTCTGTGAGTCGGTCTGTCACCCCGTAGGTCTGAAACGGATGAACCGTTTTGTATGTGTTTTTTTTATTTGAAAGCATATTTTCTTGCAAATCGGTTAGGCTGTTTAAGACATATCAGCTTTGGAAGAAGGAGTCACCATCATATCGGGGTTTTTATCTACACAATACTTATACAATGTGTTTTTTTTTTCATTAGGACTACTCAATGGACTGCTACTTCAGACAGTATTGGCGCGACACCCGTCTCTCGTTCCTCGGGCCCATCCGCTCGCTGTCGCTGTCCATCAAAATGCTGGAGCGGATCTGGCGGCCCGACACCTACTTTTACAACGGGAAACACTCCTATGTGCACACCATCACCGTGCCCAACAAGCTGTTGAGGTTAAGTCAGCACGGCGACATATTGTATTCGATGAGGTAGGAATGCCTAGGATGCCAGGTTTAGTAGGTAAGGTATTAATATATTTTTTCAGAACTAAAAGCCACTGCTAGGTCTTATGTTATAATTCGTACTGTACAGTATATACATTCGAGGTGTGACATATAAAATAACAAGTATAACGAAAAATAACTCTAAAAACCCAACTGATGCTTGGATAATGTCGTCAATATAATGATAGTTATCATCAGGCAGCGAAACTTTGGTGCCGGTGACAACCGTATGACGTCAAACTTCATACAGAGTGTTTTTATCTACATTATAGATAATCACTAACAACATATTGGCCTCTTTTCTTTCCAGATATTTTATTGACACTTGAGACGCCCCGTATTTGTAAAAAGTGACACCTTACTGTCTTTGTCATATAAGTCAGAAAATTTTCGGAGACAATAATAATGTATAGGTATCAGTTTAAATAGATAGTATTGTTTATTCGTGAATTTAAGAATATTCTCATTAAAGGACGGATAAAAGGCATTCGGTTCCAAATTTATTACGAGACATTGCAATGGAGATGCCAACATATTGAATCGAAAACTTCTTCAGTACTTAGATGAGAAGGATGAACACGATCTTACCGAGAAAGTAAGTTAGGTATTATTAAAATATAGACGTATCGTAATAATATGAATCATCTATGTCATTTTTTTATATGTTGTGTATATTTTATAAAAACACCCTATATTTAAATTTGCGTCATAATGACGTCACCGGCACCAAAGTTTCGCTCCCTGGTTATCATGTATATGTTTTAAATTTCTCTATAATTGTATATTTTTTAAAGTGCCCAGTGATGCCCGCGTCGCTAAGAAGAATCTAACTACACCTCGCTTCTCGAAATCGCGTCACCTGTTTAGCCTTTACAACAAATAACAATACACCCAAACATACATAAATAGATACATACATACATACACTCACGCCTTCATTCCCAGAGTGGGGTAGGTAGAACTATGGAATTACCAACAACTCTAAAAACTTGTTGTTCCACCATCATCAGGCTAAGATGTTTACCATGTGTATCTTAGTGACAGGTTGCTAGCCCATCGCCTAACAATACTGCAATCCTTTATTCCCTTAGTCGCCTCTTACGACTTACGCGGGAAGAAACGTAGTGGCACTATTCTAAACCGGCTACAACACGGCCATCGGGTAAAAACAATAACATACTCGTATAAACGAGCAGGTGCTTATTCAATTCAAATTCAATTCATTTATTCTGTAAGTAGGCCCTGTAGGCACTTTTACAAGTCTGAGTCTACCAGCGCATGACTTGAAATTGAACTTGAATTCAACACTACTTGCCTGGTGGGAAACTCTTTTAAGGTTTCTGTATACTCAGCTGGTTTTAAGATGTGCCGTTCTTCCTATCATATTATTGATGTAGTACTTACGAGAACTTGTACGCAATATATTTAAAAAAAAAACAATAAGACCGAAATCACGAAAGGTTTTTTGGAAAACTGGGCCTAAACTTATCGTATTGTCAACGTTTTGATAGCTCTTATTTACTCGTCAGTAATGGCCGCAGAGTTAAAATCAATACCATAACAGGTCGAAGACGCTATTGTTTTTACCGTGTAGAATGAAGGTTTCAAAATCTTTAAAACTTTTCTTTTCAAGACGCAATAGGAAGCAATGGGTGTGCAAATAGGGTTCATTAATTTCGCAGCCGCTGAACAAACAGCTGCTTCACCCAACGTTTAATTGGCAGAGTGAAAAATCTCGCGCTCTTGTTACCCGCCCGAGTTATTCATTGGCTGTAAATTGCGATGGGTATATTAATTTAAAAAAGAAAGCTTACAGGGCAGTTTATGTAGAATTTATTGGTGTAATACGTCTAGTTAGAATGTGAGGTAGTTGTCGCTACACTTCACCGAGACATTACATCCTAATATATATATCCCGTGGGACTAACGATAATCGAAATCTACGCGGACCAAGTCGCGGGCAGAAGCTAGTTGAATATACTTTGTTCAAAAATTATTAGGACTACCACGAGTTTCATTTATTGACTAGCTTCTTCCCGCGACTCCGTCCGCGTGGAACTCGTTTATATCAATACAATTTTTCACCCTCTATTTCACCTCCTTGGAGGATGAATTTCGGGAAAAAACAATCCTTTGTCCTTTCCCAGGATTCAAACTATCTTTGCACCAAATTTCACCTATATTGGTTCAGCGGTTTAAGCGTGAAGAGGTAACAGACATACAGCGCATTTATAATATTAGTATGGGTATAATGTGATATAATATTTACTAATTGATCAAGGAACTATATGAAAGGCAATATGGTTATTACCCAGTGGAATAGGGGACGCATATAGGTACTAAGAAAATGGTTGCACTGTACGAGAATAGGGGTGTATTTAATGCCTTGAGCAGTTGAATGAATTCAAACAGTTTTAGCACGTCGTAAATGTAGGCTCTATTTACAAGTCATTTCCAAATGTGATCGAGTATTGCATCAGATGCTTTTGAAGCGTGAGTGGTAATCAGATTTGCCGCAAGACCGCACGCGAGCGAGCAGTCGCAGCAACCAGTCGATTAAATGTTAAGTAGTACGGATATTGACCATAATTACATTCGGCACAATAGGCTATTTGACAAGGTGAAAAAAAACGTAATAATTATGTATATTCATATAAATTATGAGTTTTAAAATCGATTTAAGGTATTCTTACTTAAAAAAAATGGATCTTTTATCCAAAAAACCACGATAAAACTTGATAATTTTTTATCTGTAGCCATTTTATCGAAAACGGCGCCGAATCCATGATGACGTCAAGGGTCGGTAAATATCACAGATTATAGGATGTCTGTATATTATATATGACAGTTGACGTTTGTTTGTTTTTCTGGCTTTGCTATGATTTGCCAATGTCAGTTTGTTTATGTATTGACCACTGACGTCACTGATCCCTGTGCGACGCCATCTTGCCCAAGTGTTTAGACGAAATACATAAAATAATTTAAAATTACCACTTTTGGAGTACTCAATGAACACCAACAAAAAATCTGAGATGGTTTTCAAAAACCTGTCAAATAGCCTATTCCGGCTAATGCGGTTACACCCTCTAATTTTCCAACCACAACAACCTGTCCCTTACAATTAACCGAGATGAAAACTGTTTTCATTAAATTTCGATTCAAAATTTAATAACTATGCTTGAAAATATTGCAACAAAAAAATGGTCCGTGTTAACTAATTTAAAGTCCTTGTAAATAGAAAATATATAACTGGATATTCCTTGCTATAATTTATATCTATGTCTACCTCTATAACGCGTTTTAAGCTAATATACCATACATACCTCCACGCCTTTATTCCCAAAGTGGGGTAGGCAGAGATTCAGAATTACCAACAACTCTAAAAAGTTGTTGCCTATTCTGTAACCACATTTTGCCCAAACAGGCTAAGATGTATTGCCAGTGTATATTAGTGACAGGTTGCAGACCCATCGCCTAACAATATTATACTACTAGCCCTTATTCCTTTAGTCGCCTCATACAACTCGTAATATAACTCGTAGATTAAGAGACTCATTAATAAACTAAGGTTCAAAACCAACGTTTCTCCTTGTTTATTATTAACCGCGTTGTAATGGAAGATAGTGCCCGCTAAATACACCCCATGCAATCCGTTAGTTCGCATGGCAAAGTGCTCAATGGTCATGGGTGGCTGGAGCGGCGACATTTGATTAGGGTAGGGCGGAATGTTTACCCTCTTTACTGTACCGGTCGGTTACAAATTATACTTCGTGTACATGTATTAACATGGCATTTGTTTACAAAAAGACACCAAACGAGGTAAACGTAGGCATGTAATGGTACCTATAGGTAATTTCATTTCATTTATGGAGCTCCCGCACTTGCTGTTATATAACGTAGGGTGATGGAACCAGTAATGGACAAGGCACCAATAATGGACACTGATTCTTATTTTACAGAAGATAAGGATTATTCATTTGTTTTGCAACAATCAATTTAGGACCGTATGACATTTGAATTAAGAGTGAAGTGTCCATTACTGGTGCCTGTCAGCTAAAAGTGTCCATCATTGGTGCCGTCACCCTAACTAGCGACCCGCCCTCGCTTCGCTTCGGTTTATATGAGTTTTCTGTAACACCAGTACATAAAATAAAAAAAAATTATACATTATAAACCTTCCTCTTGAATCACTCTATCTATTAAAAAAAACCGCATCAAAATCCGTTGCGTAGTTTTAAAGATCTAAGCATACATAGGGACAGACAGCGGAAAGCGACTTTGTTTTATACTATGTAGTGATAAAAACATTTGTTATAAAACATGTCATAACAAATTATACATTGTTATCTTGTTATACATATAACGTTAAATAACTTTTTAAATGCTATATGGGTATGCATACACAATCACAAAAACAAAAGTTGTCTCTCCTGTGGTCAATAGTTAAGGGCTCGTGTGCATATAAGTTATGTTTTTATTTGATAGGTCTAAAGTAGACGTGACGCCGTTGATGCGGATGAGGGTTCATTGAGAAAATTAGGCCTAAAACACGTAAACTTCGGGTATGTCCACAGAAAAGACGGGAACCTAAATCTGTGTATGACCCATATAATAAATTACACCACGGTAACAAACATGTTATACATTTTTACTTGTGGGAGTGTTTGAAACATCTAACAAGTTGTAACAAAATGTTATGGAGTGTTATTGTGTTTTATAACATTTATAAAAGCAAACGTGAGAGCACCGTTAATAAAAACCGGGCAAGAGTATGTCTGTCCATGCTCAGTGTAGGATTCCGAAGTTGTTACTACACAACAACAATTTAAAATAACTTTACCACCCTTACTACAGTCAAAATGAAAATATGCGATTGAATGAAAAAGTGTACCAGCAACAGACGGTATCTTCATGGCACTTACGTCCTTCTGTAAACAGTTTATGGGGATGGTGAAAGGATTCTAACGATACCACACACATTTAAATCGGCTCAGCCGTTGTTAGCGTTTGAAGTTATAGTGTAATAAAGAATCGTACATATATGCATACATGAACCCTGAAAACATTACACTCCTTTTTTTAGGCAGTCGTGTGAAAAGTTATGTCAACAAAGACATCATCACCAAAAAATATAGGAAACAACGGTTTTCCCCTGTATTCGTTACTTGATATTAGATTAAATAAATTAATTAAATGAAATTACCTAATTGGAATATAATTAAAACACACATCAAAAATTTCGAAGAATCAAAACTATCCCAAAATTATTTTGATATTATTTCAATGCGTTTCAAAATATCCCAGTAATGTAGGGATATGTTTGATCCTTAGACATTTTTGACGCGTGTAGCTCAAGAAAATGATATTGACTTTTGATGTTGTTATTATACGTATTTAACCTAAGTTATTTTTCAGATTAACAATTAAAGCCAAGTGTCCGATGGAACTGCGCAGTTTCCCCATGGATCGGCAATCTTGCCCTTTGATACTCGGAAGTTGTAAGTACATCTATTAAACCCCCCGACGCCAACAGCGGGGTATAAATTTAACGAGTTGCCTTTGTATAGGCGAACAATGTTTGGCAAAATGTATCGTTTCCTACCGTTTCATTTGCCAGCCCGCATTTTTGACGCCTTCGTTCCCAGAGGCTCGCAGAGCAGAGGGCCCAGACAAGATACATTACGCTAACTATCGTTTCTATGCGTTGTCTTTAAACCAATAGCGTCACTGGCACATCACCTGAATTTTCGTATCATGTCATCTACCAGTGACGTGATTAGTTTAAAAACTAAACGAAGATAAACGCTAGCTAGCGTAGTGCATCTTGTCTGGGCCCACAGAGGTAGGCAGAGCTACAGAATTATTTACCTACAACTCCTAAAACTTGTTGATAATTCTGTAAGCACATTTTGCCCAAGTAGGCTAAGATGTTTACCAGCGTATTAGTGACAGGTTGCAAGCCCATCGCCTAACAGTAGGTACAATTTTTTTCTGTAATTCAGGATTTTTAGAAAATTAACCTCACCTAAAGGTGGTGCCGAAATAAATCCTGCAATATTTCCAGTTACAGAAAAAAAAACTGTACTACATCTTTATTTATTTGCTCGATGTCTAATTATAACGTCAAAGATACGTACATACCTATATGATACGTACATTCTTCCTTGATTAATCGGGATCGATGAAAAACCGGTTGGATTGAAAATTACACCGTAATGCAATCCCTCTGTGGCTTTTAGCCAAGTTTGATACAAATCGCTTGGGCTTATAAGATATCAGTTCTAAAAGTAGGTCTAGCAATTATATACCGGGGTTTTTATCTATTCATAGTTCTCACGTCAAATATGCAGGCGCGCGACAACAAAGCCAACATCTCTTTTCAATGAACGCGCTCGCGTGCAGCTAACCTAATTTGCTTAACCTATGCAAGCTTGTGCAGCCAAGCTTTAAATATGCCCTTTGTGTGGCATTTTCATGTTGCATTTTTAAAGAATTTGTGAAATGGTGTTGACAATAACGTACAAGAAACAAATTGTTCTAAAAATATTTCATATAAGTACTAAATAAATCAACAGGATGTATAAAAAAAAATGTGCCTGTTAATGATTTGGGTGTCAACTTGAGGGTAACGACACCGAGTTCGAATGTCAGCCACCCAATCAAATCCTTCTAAATAAATGATACAATTCACAATCGGAAGAAATGGGAACCGCCGTAAAAGGTTCTATTCCGAGCGGGTCTTTGTCGTTTGTTACAAGTCGTCCCTTTAATTAACAACCTGACGTCAATTCATTTATTAATAGCTGGCTTATTAAACGTTCGTTCAAATTTTAACGAAAGGACTGATTTTAAGGTTACAATTTAAAATTGAGTTTTGTTTTTCTTGGTTTACAATGATACTAAATATTGTATTCCTTCATCTTAGGTCCTGCTGCAGTTAAAGATCTTATTTAATATAAGTGTTGAGTTCAGTACGGTTGTGTTACAACTCTCAGTGTCTAATCTGGTTTTATGATCAATTTAGTTTATCGTTTTCGTGCAAGCAGCCCTTAGTTATGGTAGTTGAAATAACAACGCTGATCGGTATAATCACCTATAATGCAGCTTTAGCTGAGCTGGTCACCCTTTTATCCTCTTTTATACGTATATGGGTAAGGACCAAAAAGTTGGACCATAGTTAAGCACTGTTAACCATACAAACAACGAAGTCGAAAAAGTTCCGTTGTGCGACAAAAAGTATCCCTACATTGTATGGCTAATTTTCGTGTCACAACGGAAAAGTTACATGGAAAATTTAATTGAGTGAGTTAGTGTGCCCAACTTTTTGGTCCTTACCCATATTCCAGTACGTAATGGTTTTTTGTACAGGCACTCAATAAATATCTCTCTCGCAGATGCGTACTCCAATCAGCAGCTGGTGTACCAGTGGCAGAACTCGCAGAGCGTGAACTTCGTACCCGGCATGACGCTGTCGCAGTTCGACCTCATCAGCTTCCCCTACAGGAACTTTACCTTCACCAGACGGGAAGGTAACATTCAAACATCACCATGATTAGCCAAAAGATCTCCCCTCCCAGTGTAGCCACCTATCATTCTCGTGCCACCCGATTTCAGTAGAGTTCTGCGATTTTCACCTGGTCGTAGTTCCACCTTGCCACACCGAACCTCCTCGCACTGCATCTCCCTTACCATATTCAGATTTTATATTGACATATACCTGCGACTTCTGCTTCCTAAAGGCATCCCCACATGCGACGATTTTCTCGAAATTTTACTAAACTAACAACACTTTGCTCTTCTACAAATGATCATAAGTAGGCAACTACATAAATTACTGATACTTAACTTATCGACTCGTACTTTATGCCGATGCTCAGTGAAATAGTGGAACCATCTCAGTTAAACAGTGAACAATAAAGCATTGTTAAAATGGCCCATCAAGTCATCTGTGTGTGCTTACTCACGTCGCTCGTTTGAAACTGGCTCATATTTGGTTTATATGTTAGTGAAGTAGGCCTCTGCATAGATAATTATGGTACTCAATGGAGGTTGCCTTGCAATCTGATGCATCTTACCAGATAGTTTGTAACAAAACCCCAAGTTTGCACAGCAGCCAGACAGATAGGAAGAACCTTGGGTCTGCCTGTGCGGCGTCGTCCTAAAGTTTTCTGCAGCCCTTTGGTTAGTTTTTGATTTGGCGTTTTTCCACCATGTATGTTCAGTCGATTACAAAAAGATGTAACTTATTACAATGCAATTCTGTGAAAAGAAGATACATCTCATTGTAGCTGACTGTGCCTGTAAACAACCTTTTCGAAAACATAAAAATACCACGAAGTAATCTGAACTAAATTAAAGAATCGCTCTTAACCTCGTAAGGCCCACTGCCAAATTCGTTAGTTTGAAAAATAATCTTATGTCAGTCAACTAAAGTCAAAAGTCACTTTGACAAATGTCCTATACGTAGGACTTTGAGCCTTACGAGAAGGTGTAATTAATTAAATTAAGTATGTGACTTTCAGTGTAGCATAAAACCAACTGTATAACGGTAGTACGGCCGACCGAACTCAGAAGTATCAGACCATTTTAGTACCTCGTCGCAGTTATTGATGTAGGTACTAAATTCAAACCACTCTCACGATTACGTTACTGCAAATTATAAAATGCAACTTTTAAAAAAACACCGTCAAGAAAAACAAAGAATGCTAAGTAAGTTTTCCACACAATAACAATAACTCCTGGCACGTTAGACAATACCAACTGTTGTCGACACATTTCGGTATTATGTTGTTAATTGGCGGCGTTCTCGAAGAAGTAGCATTTATTACGAGCAACTTTGTTTGCGGCAAACATGACGAACTTCCTTTATGAGCGCTGCTTAATTGTGCGGACCTTCACAAATATAAATAAAACCTCCACCCGCCCGTTTATATTTATTCAATGAGATTATTTATCTGGCTTTACTTTCGTTTTATACAATATTCCAAGGCAGCGTTGAAAAATATGTTAGCGCTAACAATATTCGAGCGAAAGCCTCTTCAGCCCTAGCGCTCCGTAACAGCCTTCATCTCCACTAATCACGGGCGTAGCGGGCGTTATCCGCTTACGAACTAACGTGATTTCCTACACTTTGCACGGGGAAAACGGTCCCATTATAAATATTATTCGTCGTAAGTGCCGCATTATCGGAAGCGAAGCTTCTACCATCCCCGAAGCGGCACTTATTACGTTATGATAGTACATAACGCTTATAATGAGTTCTGCCTGCCGATACTTAGATGTGATGTTTCCGTTTTAATACGATGTTTGTTGAATACTCTGTTAGTTTAAAGTTTTATTCGTTTGTTGACACTTAATTGCATTTTAATGTCATTTGAACATTGTCCGTTATTTGTACTTAAATACTTGAAGTTATGGCATGGCATTTTTATCTTCGTTATACTTTGATCGGCTACATTGAGAGGCTGTCTCCGTGTTGGTTTGTTTTAATACCTAACTTAACCTAAAAATTCATGGCAAGACGATTGTGTAGTTATTCTTATGATTACTAATAATATAAATGCGAAAGTGTATGTTTGTTCCCATGTTTCATCTTCACGGTTAAACCGATCGATGTTACATTTGGTACAGTGTTTTTTTACCCCGGCGGGAAATGTAACAGTCCCAAGGGAACAGGGAACAACTTCTAATCGGACGGAGCCGCAGGCTAAAGCTTTAACCTAGATCATCTCGTGGGCTGCAGGAGGGTTCCTTCCTTTTTTCCCTTTTATTCAATAGATGGAATTAATTGATCACCAAAAAGGTATTTTTTTAGGCGATGGGCTTGCAACCTGTCACTAATATACACATGATATACATCTTAGCCTGTTTGTGCAAAATGTGGTTACAGAATTAACAACTGGCTGTTAAAGTTGTTGGTAATTCTGTAGCTCTGCCTACCCCACTCTGGGATGAAGGCGTGACGGTATGTATGTATGTAAGGTATTTTGCATACTTTGTGCTTCGGTGTTCAATTATAAATACACACGTGTATGTCAATAAGTCAGTTACTCAGTTCGAAAGTGTGGGTAAAAATGTTCTAGGTACTTAAAAACGTTTTCATTTTCATGTTACCTACTTAGTATGTAGAACCATTCATCCTTTACGTGTCTACAAAACACACTCAAGTGCTTTCAATAAAAGTCTGCTTCGGCTTTCCTGGAAGCAAATGGAAATAATTTTCGGAAAACTGCGCCGGTGCCATCGCCATTGACACGAATCGGCTTTTACGCTCCAGAAGGCTTACATTTGCTTCGATCACTACAAGTGATTGACAGCCAAAATAGGCATCCAAGTGTCTCTCAGGAAATATAACGAGAGTCATATTGCGTTCAAAGTTACAAGTATCTTAGGTCCTCCAAATGTTATGTTCAATGTTATATGTAGTAACTAAGTTTAGAGTATGTACAGTCAAGGAAATTGATTGTTAACCAGTGTGATATAATATAATACGCGAAATAGCCGTGTTATACATTTCCCGGCGTGACACAGACACATGGAAAATGTACAACCCGGCAAATTGACGTATCACGCCAAACTGGTAAACAATCAAATTCCTCGACTGTACAAAATAACTAATCAAGAATATGAATATAAATACGTAACTGCAATTTTGACGTTATTTAAACTCTCTATAAGTCTTTTATTCCAATTGATTGACAGGAGACTTCTCAGTGCTGCAAGTGTCGTTCAACCTGCAACGACACACTGGCTACTTCCTCATTCAGGTGTACGTGCCGTGCATCCTCATCGTGGTGCTCTCCTGGGTGTCTTTCTGGATACATCGCGAGGTAAATCGATTTTGCTAAATATGTTACAGGCCAAGTACATTTAATGGAAGCACTACAGGTAGGTGAAAATAACGCTAGTTTTTACAGCGTAGACGTATCTAATTTACGCTAGTCTGACTGAACTACCTATCCTTACAAATAATTATGAAACTAACTGTTTAATATTTTTTACGCTTTCTCATCTAAACCGCTTCATCTGATTTTAATCCAATTTTTGTATGAAGATAGCTTGAACTTCGGTTAGGACATCTTTATGCTATTCTCTTGGGAACTATCACATCGTTATCGAAGAACTGAACAGTTGCGCACACACGGGACGTTGATAGTCGCGGAAAATAGCTAGTTTACGTATATTATTAGTTGACATACATGGGACGATATTTTGCACGCATTTTTAAAGGAAGTTAAATGGAAAATAAACCAGTAAACTTTTCATTTTATTCTAGGTGTGTCGGAATATCAAGTTAAATTTTCTAGGTTCGGTATTTTTATATTACTGTGTATACTAGTTTCTACTAGAATTTAATATTAATAATCCTAGTAGGTACCTATTATTTGTTGCGTTAAATAAATATAACTCTATATAACTGATTTTCAAGGCTACTTCAGACCGGGTGGGTCTCGGCATCACCACTGTCCTGACGCTCTCCACCATAAGCCTGGACTCCCGGACTGATCTCCCCAAAGTGCGCTACGCCACGGCTCTGGACTGGTTCCTGCTGATGAGCTTCTTCTACTGTATCGCCACTTTACTGGAGTTCGCTGGAGTTCATTACTTTACTAAGGTAAGGAGTTTCAGTCAGAAATACATCAATGAATATAAACGGAAAGGATTACAGGAATAACAAACGAAAACAGAAATAAAAACACACTACCCACTAAGCTAGCTGAGATTTTAAAGATTAATTTGATTTCCCGTAGGAACTAGATTTTTTTTCGGGATAAAAATCCTATGTCCTAATCCAGGACCTTACCTATGTTTGCCAAATTTCATCCCGATCCGCTCAGAGGATGAAGCGTGATTGAATAATAAACATCAAAATAAAATACTAGTAAGATAAAGTGCAGTTTTGTCCAAGGATTTTCAGTTCAGAACTATCTAAAAAAAACACCATTATTGCTCAGGTCGGCTCTGGTGAGATCGTGATAGACGACGCGGAGTGGGAGGAGCTGATCGAAGAAGTGGGGGGCGACGCGTTCGCCGCGCGGCAGCTCGCAGCGCGCCGGCGCAGCTCCGCTCGCTCCACAGCTAACTATGTGATAATAAATAAATAAATAAATATAAGGGGACAATCTTACACCGATTGACCTAGTCCCAAACTAAGCTCTAAGCTTGTACTATGGGTACTAGACAACGACATAAATATAGGTACTTAGATAGAGAAATATATACTTAAATACATAGAAAACATCCATGACTCAGGAACAAAATATTCGCGCTCATCACACAAACATCTGCCCTTACCGGGATTCGAACCCAGGACCACTAGCTTATGATTTGCTTACATTCAACCCATTTATTTCTAACGCCGCAATTCAAAGGTTCAAGGGATAATGAAGAACTAAAGATTGGTTTATCGATGTGCAACATTCATATCGGTCGCTTACCTCGTAAAAACAAGTGGAAGAACTACATTTTCTTTATAGCATAGAGTAGTCATCAAGAGATCTGGTCATCTACTCGTAAGGTAAATGGGCTCTGCTCTTAGTCATCTTGGATAGAAAACTTAAAACTATGACCGTGGCTAGAATTATCAATAACAAAAACTTTTTCAGAGTTTCTCCCTACCCGCCCAAAGTAACTGCTCCGTGGAGGACGGGCCCGCTGAGCCCGTGGTGAAGCTGACGATGGAGCGCACTACGCAGACTGAAGCGAGGGTGCCGCGCTGGCGTCAGCTGCTTTACTGCCTAGCTGGCGACGACATGTACCGGAGGAAGCGGCAGGTCGAGGCTGGTAAGCGCTCTATACCGTCTTGGTAAAAAAAAAAACCGGTGATCACTTACAGAGCCGAAACGTGGACACTCACGGCTCGACTGGTCCACCAGTTCCGTTTTTAGGGTTCCGTAGTCAAACTAGGAACCCTTATAGTTTCGCCATGTCCGTCCGTCCGTCCGTCCGTCCCCAGTCTAGCTCAGAGACTCATAGTACTAGACAGCTGTAATTTGGCATGAATGTACATATTAGTCACGCCAACAAAGTGGTAAAATAATTTTTTTTTAAATATTTTTTTTTAATGCACCTCCCCTACGTGTAACGTGGGGATGTCTTTTTTTTTTCTTGCCTACCACATAGTGTGGGGTGTCGTTGGATAGGTCTTTCAAAAATATTGCGGGTTTATAAAAAACCATTTTTCGATTAAGGGATCCGTTTATGAAATATTAAGCTTTAAAGCGCTATTTTTTGTTAGAGTCAAGTGTCCCCCCCCCCCCCCTACAGCCAAAACTACAAGTACTAAAAATCTGAAAAAAATCTTCAACGAAAGCGCATATAACGAATTTGAAAGGAAAACTATCACGGCTAAGTAGACATGATTAGTTCCTGAGATACAGGCGATTAACGGGTTGATACCTACTAAAAATCATCTAAGACAGCGCCAAATAACTTTAAATAGAAAATTGTTTCATACATGTTGATTTTTGAGATAGTTTTTTGCGTTTGTCGTTACGGCTTCGGAACCCTACACTGAGCATGGTCCGACATGCTCTTGCCCGGTTTTTTTATTTTGCTAAAATGGTAATGTTAATTAGTGGACAATCTCACACAAATTGATCTGGGACCAGGTCAACTATGCTCTAAGCTTGTTCTTATATACTTAAAGAAATACATACTTAAATAGAAAACATCCAAGACTCAGGAACAAATAGGATTTGGAACTAGGCTAACGTGTCGTCAATTAATTGTAATCCTTTGACCAGGGATGCACGGCCACATCAACAGCGTGTCCCACATCGACCGGGCGGCGCGCGTGCTGTTCCCCGCCTCCTTCGCGGTGCTCAATCTCTTCTACTGGCTCATTTACGTCTTCTCCAACGACGATTTCGACTGGAGCGACAACCCTATGAATACTCTCTCTCATTAAGTGAACTGCGCTGTATTGGCACGTCATTTAAAGCTATCATGGCCTTTATTCGATATTGTACTCATTGTTGAATTACGTACGTACGATCGTTACCTTTAATTCCGCTTATTGTCTTGACCTACTAGTACCTACCTACGTTTACGTAGTAATTTTTGCAATTTTCTTCCCTTGTTAAATGGATTTGAATGGCTTGTCTTATTACCTTAGTTGGATAATAAATAAAGAAATAACCTTACCATATAAAAATCGAGATTGGAACGCATATTTTCATACCTTCTTCATTTTAGTGAAGATAGATACAATCAGAAACAAAGTGTCACAATTTATATAAATTGAATATTCGTATTCGGTACAGTCAGCATCAAAAGTAGCTTAACAGAATTACATGCTCAAAATGATCTAGACACGACTTATTCTCTTGACAATAAATGTCTGCGTTTATCGCTTGACAAAGTTTGGATAAGGCATCCGTCGCCTTCTGACACGTTAATAAGTACGAGAGTGACGGATACTTTATCGACATTTGGCACGCGATTTAGACGCCGCCATACTAGGCCCGCAGAGCATTTTGACCTCTTCGGTTGCATAGCTACTTCTGCTGTTGACTGTACCTACATGTAATAATTCGTATTTTCGTATACTAGATATCATCAGTAGTACTCGTACGTATTAAAGTAAATCTAAGTAAATCTAGGTATATATAGTACCCATATTACAGGGAATTCTATTAACCTCCTAAGACCCCTTGTATACTAAGAATTGTATACATTATACGCCCATGGAGATTCTTTACATTGCAAAGGAGCTAAAGTGAAATGTCTTTTGTTTTCATTATTGTCAACTAAGCTCTATTTTATTTACAGTAGGTTCATACTCCATTGGCAAATTTCGCATAGTGGGCCCTTAGGAGGTACATTAACTTACAGTTATCGATATGGCAGGCCTAAAGTACAAATCGTAAGCATCAAACGCTTCGAACGGATTAACTATTAGGCGTTGGTGACGGACTGGCCACGACTTTGCACAGCGCCGGTTGCGGAAACAAATGCATACACATCGCACCATCGCCATCGTGGTGACGATGACAGCATGTTCGATACATCTCAGTCCCATCCGATCTATAGTCACACCAAATTGCCACAGTAGTGTGACTATGTTTAGTTTTATTTATCTGTAGTCACACCAACAAACTCTTGTGATCTTGATGCGTCTTTTATTTAGTTACTTCCCCACTGCACAACTACGCGGCGCAGTTCTTTTTCCGTCATCCTACTGCGTAATTCTAATAATCAATCATTTATATTTCAAAATCAAAACCAGTCAATGTAGCTCCTGTCTCGCGGAGCTCCTATTTCTGAATATTTTAGACCTTCGGGCCAGCTGAAGAACATAACCACCCCTCCACCCGTCCCTCCCTCCCTCGTATTTATGATGTGTTGGTATGACTACGGATCGGTTGGTATATGTTTGTTGTTGCTTGTCTTTCGTCACTACCGCTCCCCCGCCGTTGCGCTAATTCATGGCCAGGGTGAATATGTGAGCTTGGAATAACGCCTTGTCTATACAAACAGTTGTATAATGTGTCTGATTCGTTCCGATCCGTATGTAACATGTTAACATTATAATCATTAATGAATTTAGCGAGCTAAATTAGGCAAGTACTTATAGCATGGCATATGGCATCCACGATGTAGTTTAGATTTGGTTAAAATTGGTGCACGTTGCCAATTAAATAAGGACACCCTGAACAATGCCCTCGTTAAGTATTTCAAATTCAAATTCAAATTCAAATTACTTTATTTCACAAAATTTCAGATAGGTACATAAGATGATATTATATAATTTAATTTTGGTATCACTAAAATTTGCCCTCCTTCCCCACTGCACTACTAAACCGCACTACTGACCAAAATTAGTATCATAAATAATTTCTAATTCAAATTTAACGGAGTCGACGGAGCTCTGCTCTCGCAGAGCTCCTATTTCTGGTTAGTTTGGCCCTCCGGGCCTGCTGAAGAACTAACATAACCTAAACCTACCTCATATTTATGATACTAACTTTGGTCAGTAGTGCGGTTTAGTAGTGCCGTGGGGCAGTCACCAAAATTTGCCTTTCACGGCATGCGAAGTCAAGTTTCAAGTCATTTTCCCGAGTTATTACGTAAATATGTAATCATGTCAATCTTTTGTATCTTAAAAGGTAGTAATAGCGTAATTCTTAGTCTATTTATCTGAAATGTGTCGGCGTGTCCAATTTGGTAGTAGGTACATAAATTATTCATACCCAATATAAACTATACTTACATAGGTTTCTTATCAGCTTATTTTTTGCACGAAGATACCTAATTATAGTTGGACGATAGGGTAAAGCAGTAGGTAGATTAACTCGATATAAATATCCATATTGTTGTTGTGTAGTATTAGAGATAAGATAAATAAATACATCCCAGGTACCTACCTATTTACTTGAGAAAAAGCGTTTTATTTACTAAATTACGTGTTTTTCTGACGCCAAAGTTGCAAATAATGCAGTAAGAAGTTAACCGAAAGCAACGGTAGGTAGGTATGGTTTAATCACGCCACATCAATGTCCACCTCCTAAAAATTCCCAAGCCAAGATTTTCATTGGTCTGGCCATCAAAACGTGATACTAAAAATGACCGCGAAATTTAAAATTGTAGCTATGGTATGCCTGTATGGGCTAGAAATAAACACTGTCTATGCTTTTGTCAGTAAGTATTAAGTTATATGTTAATGACAAAAGCATTAAAATAGTTTAATTGTAGATCATTCGGGCATACTAAGTATAGCTACATTTTTAAATATCGCGGTCATTTTCAGTATCACGTTTCGATGGCCAAACTCTAAAATATCGATGAAATGTTCTTCGATGAACGATAATCGGTACGCACAACTCGGTCAGCACCATAAGTTGCGCTGCGGTCAGTTTAAAAATTTAAACGATGATGTGTAAAGGACTGACGAGCGATCTCGTAAAGTAACAATAAAGTTGAGGGTTAAGTTTGTCAGTTCAGTACCTAACAGCATAGTATAAATCACTTTTGCTTGCCTCAAAGAAGCAAGATAATCCCTAGGAAATAAAGATACACACTTTGCGTTAAAATGCGGAGCTCCCGAACGTATATCTAATTAGAATAAGCTAACCAAAAGTACGTATCTTGCCTGAAATTAAGACCCTTAATAACAAGTCAGCGGTAACTCAAACAACAAAACCATAACTCTTTAATTAGCGGCGGGAATGCAGCTGTTCTTAGATCCGCGTCATGAATATTAAATAGCTACAAAATGTTCTACCTACATAAAGGAAAACAATCAACTTTGTCAACGGTTTTCTCGTAAAATGTTGACTTTGACTTTCTACTTGGCTACAGAGCATCAATACGACGATAACGTATTAAGCTGCAAACGCAAGTCATCCTCAGCGGTACAGTGTATGTGTATTTAAAGCGTATGTACAGTCGAGGAAATTGATTCCTAGACCATTTTGGACTATGTCAAAGTGACGCAATCAATCAAAACGTAAGTGACTTCTAATGATTTTATTTACAGTGTCACTTTGACATAGTCCGAAATGGTCTACGAATCAATTTCCTTGACTGTACCTACAGGCCTTATTCTGCTTTGTCTCTACACGTGTTATTATCGTATAGTTATCAAATCGTTCCAAAAATATCCTCAAAAATATGAGGCGGCGTCTACTTACAGTATTTTTTTAGGCTGTTGTTATTATGTTGAGCTCTTTTTTGGTGTGTTATTTATTGCCAATTATTGTAGCTACATACGAATCCGACGGATTTTAATAAAGAAATAGTTTCTAGTTATAATAATCTTCATGCTGAACTTAGAATAAAAGCAATTATTACGTTAATAACATTTATCACCCCGTAAGGCCCACCATACTACAAACAGGGATATTTTGCAAGTGGGACTTTGAATCTACCTTCAAGGCAATAAAGTTCAATTACGTTTGTATGATAATGAAATTTTTAGTTAATAAACCTTCTTACTGCAACAAATTAAATTGTTCAAATTAAATTGCCTTGATTATGTACATCCCATTGCACTGGGCCTTACAAGGATAATGATAAGGTTCCAAACATACTCAACATAGGGCTATTCCCAGTTGTCCACACTCCTTTGTCCGCACTTTGGAGAACTGGGGAAAAAAAATCCCTCCCTCGTTATCATGTGAACATTTCACATTCTTCATTTGACACAACTATGTTAGTTTTTAGTTTATTTATGTACTTTAGTAGTTAAGTCAAATTAAAGAGTGTGGAATGTCCACATAATTTCGACGGTGTGGACAACTGGGACTTTTTCCCTATAATCATAGCCCTCAACATTTTATTTTCTGACTGTGGCATCTTTTGGTTACTCTTTTGGTGACTCTTAATTTTCTGAAGATTAATAAAATAAGAAAAACAAAATATTAAATTATATTTTTTATTTTACACTGGAAAATGTAGGGATTATTGTGTATAAAGAAAATGTTTTCCTTAAATATTATAGTCATACATACACTTTATGTATCACAAATAGGTACTTACTTATCAATATACCAGTAAATCTTTAGATTTATTAAAGTATAATGAACGAATCTATTTATCGAAGAGGTAAATTTAAAGAGAGCTAATTGCGTATAATCCAGTTTTGGTCCAACGTTCGGTCAAAATACAGTCCTTCGATAACTTCCAACCTTTAAATTCTCCAAATACTAAAAATAGACATTTTGAAGGCAGATATCATAAATACAAGTGGAATGTACAGTCAAGGCTTTCATCATAAGTTTAAAGAATTCTTATCTGGTAGTTCATAAAGTCGCCTTCTATAGAATATATTTTAAATATGAAATTAGTTAACATAATAATCATTAATATATTCCAAATATACAGTCGAATAACCAAAAACTAGATGAATACATTACTCGTCTTCATATCATAGGCAAGTAAAGTAAAATAATTTATGTAGAAGAGAATATATTAAACAGCCCTATTAATAACTAAAAATTGTGCTAACAATTTATCCTCAGGTAAATAAAAACACATTTACCTGAGTAATTGTTGATTCATAAGTAAATATAAATATAAATAATTGTTTTGTTATACATTTGAGACAAGTGGGCAGCTAAGCTAAAGCATCATCATCATACACCGACGAATATTTATCTGTTTATTTATTACTACGATTTTTCTACCTTAGATTACATGTGTAAGCTTCAGGAAAACGCCATCACGCTACACAACACATTACATTTTACAAAAACAGTCTCTGTCGGCTCGCTTGTTTAAGTACATCTCACCGGTCGCGCCCCGCAGCCGCGAACCAACGACATTCGTTGTCTGCTGCCATGTACAATTGCTACCATATTACATTACACTACACATTCGTAGTGCATTAACACGAATTCGTTAAATTTCACTACACAATACAATATTTTACTATCCCTCGAAAGGGTCGGAAATAGTAGTCATTATTCATTACACAAATACAAAACTACGAATACAGAGAAGATGGGTAAAATATATTTATTCGAATATACAGGTCATTTCAATTAAATTTCATCGCGGACTAGACACAGACTGGTTACTGATTAAACAATCCGGGCAAGGACTCGACACGCACACACACACACCCGCTGCCACTGACACACCCAAGCCGAATAACAATAAATTAATAGCCTTCACGTCGGGAGTATTTCTTCAAGCCGTTATCACCTTTTTAATGCACACAATAAATAAGCATCATCTTATACCGTAGTTTTTTACGTCAGCTACATAATTATAACAAATATATAATTAAATCACAGATTCTACTTTTCATTATAAATAATTGTATCTATCTAAAGTTCTTTTTTATTGACTAAGAGATAAACGTTCATATTATCTTTTCCTTTCACATACACGCTGCCTCGGGGCTCAAATTCGTAAATTGGAGACAGCACTGGAATACAAGCCTCTCCCACCTGGATCCGCTTGACGACCCCCGTCGAGTCCATGCGGGACGCGATGTTCACCGCGTCTCCCCATATGTCGTAGTACAATTTGGTCGTCCCTATCACTCCGGCCGTCACGTCACCGAAATTGTATCCAATCCGAAGAATAAAATCGAACTCTAGCAGATCTTGATTGAAGTTCTCCACGACTTTCTGCATTTCTAGAGCGAAATCCATAAGTTGGTAGAGGTGGACGTACGAGCCGCGCGAGCCGTGCCGCAGGTCGGGATCGAGGCCGCTGGCCGCCATGAACGTGCTGCCTATCGTTTTAATCTTTTCTACGTGTTGGAACTCCGGCCGCTCCAACAACTCGTCGAAGTCGGCAATCAGCTCGTTCAGAACCCTGAGGTACTCTTTGCCCTTCAAATAGGACTCGTCGTACATTTCGTTAAAATTAACGATACTAGCAAAAATGATGCCAGCATCTTTATGGTTCTCTGAATACTTGGCGGTGTTCTTGAGCTGGTCGGCGACGTGGCGCGGGATGATGTTGTGCAGCAGCCAGTCGGCCTGGTTGCGCATGTTCTGCACCCGCTGCTTGTCGCGGTTGGCCACCACGTTGCTATAGAAACTCAGACGGTAGCTGATCTCGAACTCCCGGTTCAGGAACCACACCAACATCAGCAGCAAAACTACGTCTAAATAAAGCTCCGTAAGATGCATCTCCAGCTGCATACCTTGTCCCCTCTCTGTCCCGTTGCCGTGCTCTAACCATTCGGATTCGTAGGTATTATTATCAACAGTATTATTACTTAGAGACGAAAGAGGGCCATGTTTTTTAATATCAGCGTCTATAAACAGAGTATTAACTTCGTGACAGCCTAGCACGGCGAGGAATAGGAACAGACCGGCGTAGACCGTCACCAGAGCGTTCTTTACCAGCCAATTCATCTGGGTGAAATTGCAGAAATGGACGATGCCGGTGCACAGCAGATACACGTAGAAGGATTGTTCGCCCCGTAGAATCGTCATGGTGGTGTAGTCGCACGAGAAGTTGATCAGCACCGCCAATACGGGGAGACTGATCAACAACCCGCCCGAAAGGTGCCACGGGAACCAGTTCGTGAGATTCCTGAAGCACTTGACCGATCTTTCGATAGCGTCGTCGACCGGGGGATCGCCTTTCGTCTTCCACTTCAAATAGTGTCTGTAAATGCAGCAACACAACGTTAAAACCTCTATCACGGTGAATAAAACAAACCACCCGAGCCATTGCCGCCACGCGGCGCAGTATAAAGTGAATATCGAGACCGATACGGCTAGAAAAATTATGGCGGAGACCAGTATATCTAAGGCGGTGTTAAATCTCGACGTCGTGAGGGTGGGCGGGAAGTCTTCGCTGTCGTCGCTCCTGTGGGCCTTGTCCCTGTAATGCTGTTCCATTTCTGGTGATTTGAAGAAGAGCGTGATCCTGTCGAGGGGCGGCTGCACGAAGTAGTTGATGCCGGAGCGGGCGTTGTCCTGGACGCAGCGGATGAGTTGTAAATCGGACTGCTTGCGGAGCTTCTGGAGGGATTGAACTTGCTGGTCGCTGAGGGGCGCGGGGAGGCGCGCGCGGGACGGCGGATCGTTGAGCGACGACTGGCTCGACGTGTAGTACCCCGACACGCGGTGCTGCATGTCGTGCTGGGACGTCGCTAGCGTCGCGTGATTTAGCGCGAAAATCTATAATACCGGAACAAAATTCACGCTAAAGCTTTGATGGCTAAACGAACGATAGTGCTACAAAGATATACTAGTTTGACAAGTATGCTGTATAGTTCGTCTGTTTCATTTACTTTTTTTTCAGCAAATGTATTAAAAAACTTAGTTTGGTAAACGTGCGGAACTGTCATTTTCACTCGTCTCGAGTCTTGTCCCTGCTTGCGGCTCGGACCAAGACACTTCGGGACACTTGAAAGAAGACATACTCCTACTTTCCGCACTTGCTTCAAAATGTAATGTATCTAGACTAATAAACTTCCTACATCAATTAACGAACATCCTTGAAACAATTTGAAGCAGATTTCATAATATCAAATAATTTAAATATTTATTATAGTAACGTAGCGATAAGGTGTAAACTTCCTAATTAAAACTAATGACCTGTTTTGGGCAACATTACTGCATTTCTAGTGAACTATTTTATAAGTTCTGCATGGTGTACAGACGAATTCATAAATATGTGTACACTTTAGAACCTTTCCTATTTAATGTCATATTTAAACTGCCATGTATGAATTGTGACAGCGATTAAAGTGACAAAGTACTAAAGTGTAGACATATTTATGAAATCGACTTTACCTGGGATGTACTCGTGGGGTGTATTCTGAACGCCACTGTACCTGGTGCTGTATGCTGGAGCGGCGGCTGGTGCTGCGGATGCCGGAGTCCTTGCGGCTGTTGACGGAGGGGCACAGGCTGACGGCGTCGTCGCGCCGCCCCGCCCGCGCCGCGCACGCGCGCAGCTCGCCCTGCGTCGCCAGCGTCGAGCTGCGCGCGCGGCACACTGGGATCTACCACAAATATGTGGGGTTACTATTCACTTCCGTTGAGGGTCTTCGATAACTCCAATCAAAATGAAATAATTCGAATACAGGGTGTAACAAAACTCAACGATAATCCGCCAAGGGCTGATAGAGCAGCTAAAAAGCTATCGATTTAACACCTATGCATGTTCAGCGATTTTCGCTAGTTTCGGAGATATGTGTGTATTTATATATTATTAGTCTCAACTATCTGTCCGTGCCCGGCGCCGCCCGGGTGTAACTTTTTTCATACATTCCTTGTCCTGATAATTAGGAACACAACCAAAAAAAAATCGGTCAAGCCATTCTCGAGTTATGTCGTGACCATGGGAAACGGATTCATTTTGATATATATAGATAACTGACTAACTGCATTGTAATAGTATGTAAGGTCAGGCGGGGCTATTGCGTCCGAGGGGCTATTGTAACTTTTCATACTAATTTTAACAGTAGAACACGTCCTAATCTACGCTTAACCTTATTCTAACCTTGTCTCATCAGTGTCAATAGTGACCCACAGACACACACACACTTTAAAGTTTAGTGACGTAGCTATCAAAAATATATTTTTTCCGACGGCATGATACTCATAATATTTTTATATAAGTATGTGTAGGTACCTATCCTTGTATGGATAACGCAGTGGCAAATTTAATGTGCGTAGGAACCTCTTGAGTCACTCATAGGTAAACATTATACCTAATATTAAAAACCGCCAACAGCATGTCGGACTACTCGGACTATGCTCATTGTAGCGTTTCGACGCCGTTACTACAACATACAAAATCTATACTTGTGCTGTCTTGTGATTAAATTTATTTTGTCCTGTCTCGACGACAGACGATTTCTGACGATTTTGAGTAGGAAGGTATAAACACGTTAGTCGCCTGTATCCCCAGAATGAATCAAGTCTTCTTATACTCTGATTATTCTAAGGTGACGCCTGTGACAGTCATATTTCGTAATTTCAATCACTTATTATACTCACAAGCGATGTGTTTAAAAATAGGTGATTAATTATTTAAATGCCTGAACGGCGTCGGTAGATTTTAACCGATGTAGGGTAATTCCACGATAATGTAACGAAAGTTACCATATCAAAGAGTGTTTTTTGAAAATTTGAATGCTCATTTTTTTCTATATGTAAATCTAAACACGTATATAGAGATAAATGAATGCGTCTATTTTGAAATATAATTTAAAAAACAAGCAGAATGCTAGAAATTGGTAACTTGCGTTACTCTCTGTCATGGAATTGCCCTGTAGTATTTATGAAAAGTCAAAGAAGTAAGTGTAATAAAAGATTATATGAACTGTCACAGGTATCCTCTTAGACTAATCAGAGTATAGTCCTTATAGTTTGCCTTTTAATTTCGCTATGCGAAATTACAGCTTTGTAGTAGCGGACAGACGGATAGACAGACATGGCGAAACTAAGGATTCCCAGTTTGATTTCCGAACGTTGAAAATCATGCGATTCAAAGTTTTCTATTTGCAGCAACTGTTGATATTTTCGTACACTTCAAAAGGTAATTTTGGTTATATCGGTCAGAGAAGTGTCGATCATAAAACAGATAAGTATAGAAAACGGAACTATATAAATAATAGGTATTTATACGCAAAACATAATATTTACTAAATCGGGAAATTATAATTGGACTGCAGATAATATGACTATGCTGGGTTTTCGACATACGCACGTATTTAGGTATGGGAGCGCGGCGTGAAAAACCGGCGATAATGAGTCTTCAGTTTAAAATTAAATATAACAAGCGTTTTACCTCATAGTAAATAACATTTTTAAACTTCCTAAATAGGGCACATTATTACTATATGGTATCTGTTGTATTAATAATCAGTTAAATCCATCGGCAGAAACCATGCTGATAAATTGAAAATGCACGCGCTAAAATATGTTTTATTCGCACTGACGGGTCTACTTTAACTCGCCGCTTGGACATTCACTCGTCCGTCCGTCCGACCGTCGTTGTTCAGAGAATCACTACCCTGTAGAACTTTTAAGAATGTTAGTATTTCTTTCAATACTTACTTCGATATTCGTCGGTCTTCCATACTGGGAGCGATAGCTGCTGCTTCTAGCAAAAGGCGACATGTTGCTTCTCGACTGGCTCAAATATGATCGTATGTCGATGATTTCCTTCTCGAAGGATACCATGTCGGGGTTCAGGGGAATGTTGAGCTTGCTGGTCGTGGGCCGCGCGCTCTTATTGTCTTGAGATTCTATCACTATAGGCACTTGTTGGTAGCCGTTACTGGTTAGCACGTCGCCGCGCCCCAACAACTGGACCGTTTTCTCAGCATCATTGAACTCCTGCTTCTTTATAGAGTGCAGTGGAGTATCGGAATGCTTCCTTAGGAATTTGGACACCTTCCAATTCTTCAATTTATTAGCATACTTTCCGTAACTCCCTAAAACAAGAAATTCAAACATGAATCGGGCAGCGCGCTGGGTTCGACGCTGTTTGCTTAAAAATTTACAACTTAACACAAATATGCGCAATGTTATTACGATCAATTATCGGGTGATCGCTTATTGACACCTGAACTGTATTTGATCTCTATGTAAACCTAATGCGTGTGTTTATAATATTTAACAGCGTTGACCATAGCTTGACAAACAACAATCGGCATCTAAAAACGTTTATTAAGATTTAACTCTTATCAAAGCAGCATAAAATCTGAATCTGCGGACACGTGAAGCGTGATAAAATAAATCTCGAAGCAGTTTAATCGCAATAATCGCAGTCCATGGACTTGTGCTCGGAATCGTCCAGAATCCTTCACCTCAATGTCAGCCTTGATATCGCGGAAGGCGGCCATGTTTACACGTTGCACTACACGAAACGCGCCGGTTTGGCAAATTTGTTGATTCTATTTCAGAACGCTCGTAAATTAAAACTATCTTGTATACATTGGGCTTGGCTTATCAATTAAAAGCATATAAAATATTATTAAAAATCTTTAGTGCCTACCCACGGCTGTTTTGCGATAATGTGCGCGAGAGCATCACCTTCAGGCGAGTCATCCTATATCTTATCTGCGACTCGCGCCTTGTACCACTGATACCTAATATCTAAACACACGAACGGGCAAACAAACGAAACTGATTGTGGGTGGAGTGGTTATTGCGGCACCAATACAGAGATTTCAAATACCTAAACCGAGATAGTTTAGCGGCTTTCTTTTATACTAAGGTCTTAACAGTCGGAGATAAAATCTCGCTGGGTTATATTCCAATTGCATTATGAAACTATGACACAGGATTTAGGTACCTAACACAAAATACTTCGAACTTACCCACAGAAGTTGGACTTTTCGACGTACTATCGGTTCTCTCGGGGTATCCATTTCTTTTCTCGTCCAACTCTGCGTCGGAATCCAATATACTGGGCAGTGAACTAGCTTTAGCACGAAAATGGAACGGTTGCGGCGACAAGAAGTTGTTGCCCGCTTTCCGGGCGTCATGCGAGTTGAAATCTTTCTCGTGAGGGGATTGCGGCAGAAGCGAGTGGGTGAAGGAGAGAACGGATTGGGGGGATACTGCGGGAGATATAATGAGACGTAAGTTAACGGGATTAGAGGGAGTGAGACATTTCTCGTGATCGTACGGGGAACTCAGCTGACGGCCCTCAAT
This sequence comes from Acleris laterana, assembly GCA_963966035.1. Lineage (NCBI taxonomy): Eukaryota > Metazoa > Arthropoda > Insecta > Lepidoptera > Tortricidae > Acleris > Acleris laterana. Next base: position 8,216,385 of record OZ014442.1, on the reverse strand, counting down.
GAAGTAAGTTTTATGACCTGAACACATACAATGCACTTTTAGACATACAACAAATGGAAGAGACATTAAAATTAAGTAATGGATGATCCTTACCAAATACTTCTTCACCTTCTTCGAGAACGTATGAACCTCCGAGAAATCTAGTCGTTTCCTCGGATATGTGGACGCGGCCGGGTTTTCCGGTGGATTCCATCTTATTGGCTAACGAGACATCATTACTCCACACGTCGAATTTGAACCGGCGCGTGCCCACTATTCCGCACAACACGGTCCCGGTGTGAACCCCCACCCGCATGTTGATCCCCTCGTCGCGCTCTCTATCGAACTCTTGAATGGCTTCTATCATACCTGCAACATTGAGGGATGCTTGTTGACTGCAGAAAAATATACACATTGTTAAAATACCACAAATGAATGCAGTATGCATACCTAATCCCATTTCGACGCAGCATGTAGCATGGTCGGGCCGCGGCTCAGGGCAGCCCGACACGCAATAATAACAATCGCCTAATGTAGATATTTTCTCACATCCATGAATCTGGCACAGTTCATCAAACTTCTCAAACAAATCATTTAGTATATTTACTAATTCTTCAGCACCTTTGTTACCGGACATTCTTGTAAAACCAACAATGTCAGCAAATAAAATACTGACATTATCCATAGAGCTCATGTTAAATGGTCGGAATAACGATTTAATATCTGAAGCCCCAGGGTTGGAAGGCCTGGGATTTAGTGGGTCGTGGTTTTTCAGGTTGGGCTCTGATTCTAAAACTTGCTCCTCCATCAACCAGCTGGCTAGTTTTGGTGGCATCACTGAATGTATCATCTTCTCTTTCAATTGTTTCTCCATTTCTAGCTGCCTTCTCACCAACAAGCTCTGACCTACTTTCATAAATGTGCCACGCATTCTCACAAATGTCATTAAATATATGTGTATACCAATAATGTGCACACACAACTGCAGTAAAAGTCTTACAAAGAGACCTGGGCCCAGCCATTCCTGTTCCTTCAAATGCAAGAAAATGTTCAAAACCTCAAAACCTATTGAGTATATAATGCCAGTGATTACACAAGCATAAAGTGGTAATGGTGTGAGTGTGTATATAATTAGGAGGATCTCAATGCACATGATGAAGTGTCCAGACTGGCTGATGTCAGCAACCTGGGCTGCTGGGGTCTGGGGCTGGGTAGTGAGGCTCACCAGAGACATGCTCAATGTGCACAGCGCCAGTGCCATAACCAGTGATATCTTGAAAGTGTACCTTTTGTAAATATTTGTGAATGTCACATACAACATGACAGACGTTATCAACAGGACTCCAGCAAATATAGAACATAGAAATGGCCATATTACCGTCATGCCATTCAAGCCCAGAACCACAAAGTAGACAAACCATGATATAGAAAATATCAAAATGTATAAAAGTGCAAATCTGAAATGAATACAAAAAACAATGTCAAACAGGAACACTGAAGCCCGGTTTTACATTTAAATATGTTTAAAAACAGGTTATGCAAGCACACATTAATAAAATTATAAATAAACATTAAACTCTGACTTTCATTTGAAATGAGTAATGCGTACACAAAATGAAGAATGCTTCTAAGCAATGATGCAAATTAACTGTTTGAACACTGAGATAGTTACTAGGCTCAGTCCAAAGATATAAAATAAAATCAACGGTATAAAGTGTAGCTATAATAGAGTTAAGAAAACACATAACTTACCTGAATCTTAATCTAATTTGTCTAAAGGAACTATGTCTATATTGGCCTTCAAGTATTTTAGAATCGAATTGGGGATTCCACCAGGTGCCAGGTGCAGCTCTTTCAAAGGCAATGGGGATGGCAAGTCCACAGCAGTTGGTAGTGGGGCTGTTGTGGGCCAGGTACGCCTGCACATGGGGTGCCAGTCTAATCTGAGCATCCTCGGCCTCTGAGCACTCTGCTTCATGCTTCACGTCAGACTTCTCTGAGCCATCGCTGCAGTTGACGCACCCGCTTGGAGCACTCATTGTGCCAAGCACATCACGCCACCCATTGACAAATACCAGAGTAAGGCTTGCCCATATTGAGATCTGTTCAACAAACACTATCTTGAGAACACTAGTTAAAACCAGACACCAACTACATTACACTTCTAAAAATATAACTGCATTAAAACAGTTTTAAAAATATCTAGGAATATTTTTTATAAAATTTTACTTTTTAATATTTGGAATGATCATGAGTAACATTAAACAAAAAGGCCAGTAAAGCCATCAATGTCAAATGTAAGTGATGTGAATCTTACATCAGAATAACGACTGATAATAAATAAATTACTCTCATGTATCTAATTATAAAGCTGACTGATTTGTTTGTACAAAATAAATAAAGAAACATGAAATAATCTGTACATCATCAAAATCTAAACAGAATGTAAAAGACTAAAATTCTATGAACAGTATTTATAGTAAATAGAGAGAACATCTGTTTTCAGGCTGAATGTCTAAATATCTCACAGATTTAACACACCAAATTGAATGCACTATACCAAGGTTATTCCAATTTGATGCGTACATATTTTTCTAGCGACTTAATATAATATTTCCGCAGTAAAGGGAAAACTTACTTTTTATATTCAATAAAACATATCACTAGAATAAAAATCAGCAGTTAAAATAAGGTTTTGTGCACTAGAGATGGAAATGGAAATCCCTACTAAACGGGCCACAGACTACCATCAAAAGTTTTATTGAATTGACATTGACGTTTATCAGCCCCATGTATTGAATCTGTTTGACCCACACTTATAACTGCTGCGATAATGCAAGTGGTCGTAACCGTACTTCGTAAATAATTGAACCCTATAATGCATCCAGTGCTCAAAGTTTGTCGTATTTAGTTTAGTTTTTCTAGCAGATTAGATCTGCCTAGCCTAGTTGATTTGATCTGTATAAGATCATTAATTTAATGTTTTTTGTTAAACTTATCCCGCTAATATTATAAATGTGAAAATTTGTGTATGGTAGCTTGATATTCCTTCACGCTATAACTGAACGGATTTGAATGAAATTTAGAATGGCGATAGCTTGTACTCTGGATTAACACATAGGTTACTTTCCATAATAACGATAATAGACAACTACGCGAGCGAATTCTTTTTTTATATACTGATTGTGTGTTTGTTTGTTACTCCTTCATGCTTCAACGGCTGGACGGATTTGGATAACATTTGGAAAAGAGATTTGGATTTGGATTAACACATAAGCTTTTCATGCCGGAAAAATGTAATGTTTCCAAGGGAATTTAAATTATTGTTAAATCACCAATCACCATCATTGAAATTGTTCATGCGCAACATGCGCGTAAACAATGACCATTATAAAATAACTGTTATTACTATGGCAACGCTTATTATAGTACCGTTTTCACGCTTCTGTTACTTACTTACGCTATTAGGTGGTATTCGGATACCGTTATCGATACCAATATTGGCGGTTTATAGTTCGCGAGTAGAAAGAAAAAATATTTTTCACTTATGTGTTTAGGATTCTAAAGTAGAATCACGTGCTGTGCTCGTGATTAAACTAGAGAACCCTTCGTTGACTTAAGGAACCAACATTTTTTTCTCTCTTGTTGCTCTAATAACTATAAACCCAAATAGATACCGGACACCAGATACCAGGTATTTCATTATTTTTATTTCATTTCATTTCATACCCAAGCAACAATTGAAATCGAACTATTTACTTTCTTAAGCTAAAGTCAGATGTAATTAAATCAAGTAGATATGAATTCTTGTCCACAGTTAGGTATGAAAAAAAAAGATCTTTTTTTTTAGCATTTTTCAGTACTTAGTTAAGTTTGCAACAGGAACAGTTTTTAAATTAAAGCACATTCAAATGTTATTAAAAATGTGTATAATCATCAACAATAAACACACATAAAAAATTACAAAGATTCAAAACTATAAATAAATGCTTTTTATTTCCCAGATTAGAATAATAAGGTGTGTTATAGGACCACACTGGTACAAAACCATGTTAATTTACAGATTGCCGTTGTTATTCGTAATATTAAAAAAAAAACTGCAGTATTTCAATTATAATGCGAATCTTGTTTATATTCTAATCCGAAAATAAAATAATTAAAAAAATAATTACCAACAAATGAGTAGTATTAAGATTTTCCATTAATTACAAAAACGCCAAAACATTCACTATTGGTAAAAAAAAAACCTGATAAATATTACAAAATGATGTCAAACAAAAAACATGCAATTTATTATTAAGTCAAGATAACTTTATGATAAGCAGATATCCTGTTACGTTCCTTTCCTAAATGTAAGAATCCTGCACAACTAGCACAAGTTGTACTTTCTCGCTTGTCACTCAGTGCATAGTGTGTTCATAGATAGAAAAGATCCGACAAACAAGTTGCGGACAACTTGTGCTAGCCGTCCAGGATACTGTTAATCATTATAATTTTATATTAATCATGTCATATGAAGGTACTATAGGATACTAAGGATGTTGTAATTATTGCAACTTTGTTGTAATACTCATACTCACATAATATTATGGTGAATTTTACATTACATAATTTGTTTAAAAATCACAAAATCTTTTCTCAGAAAATACAGAACATTATTTCCCATTTTATAAAGAACTGTAGCAAACAAGTTTATAAGCAATTTTTTTAACAACTTGTGAATTTGTTACCAACTGAATATTTACACTGGACTTATTTTCTAGCAATGATATCAAAAATATCAGGACAGTAGTATGTCGGTATGTTAAATTCTTTTGGTAACTACAATATACAATTTTATTAATAACAATTTAAAAATAGAATTTATAACAACCAATGTAGTTCCTTTTTTGTAAATTCTATCTATTATCACAATATATTATTAATATCATTAACGGAAGACAACATTAAAATATCTTATTTTATTTATTTATTGTGCAACTTATTATTAGTAGCATCAAATATATTTTTACACTTCACCCTTAAGGAACTTTCAGTCGGCATGTTGTTAATGGTGTGATTAGAACTTGTTAAAGTTGATTCTACTACTATTACAGTAATAAATAATTTGTTACTTTCATGTAAAACCACAACCATTACAAATGCCCTAACACTAGACAGTCCTTTCTTGTTTGAGTTATCAATTTTTCTGTTGAACTACTTTACTAATTCCAATAAGGCACATTATAAAGCACCACAACAGTTCTGAGTAATGCTACCTGGTTACAGAGAGAATATTTACGTTTACTGTTTTACTTTACCTTATAATATAATAACAAGAGAAAAGCATAGGTACTTTTGTTTTTTTTTACAATTTGTCCACCAAAATGTAAGTAGGTTAGTCATTATACATCCCATCAAGAAGGAAATCCATTCTTTTGTAGTGCCTGTTTTTCCAAGCTTCCTGACCTCGCCTCAAGGCCAAGTATCCCAGGACTGCAAACATTGGCACCACCAGTATAGTGATAACTACCGGCATAATCATCCCAGGGTGGCTGCCCGGGCTAGATGCTTGTTTCACTGACACCACTGATTTTGCAACGGGCAAGGTTTTATCAGCCGCACTAGTTGGTACAGCATCATAAGAGAGTATTAAAGGCTTTTTAGGAGGAGGTATAATAATATGCT
>OZ014442.1:8186158-8210539 GCA_963966035.1 Acleris laterana | reverse complement strand
AGAAAAGATCCGACAAACAAGTTGCGGACAACTTGTGCTAGCCGTCCAGGATACTGTTAATCATTATAATTTTATATTAATCATGTCATATGAAGGTACTATAGGATACTAAGGATGTTGTAATTATTGCAACTTTGTTGTAATACTCATACTCACATAATATTATGGTGAATTTTACATTACATAATTTGTTTAAAAATCACAAAATCTTTTCTCAGAAAATACAGAACATTATTTCCCATTTTATAAAGAACTGTAGCAAACAAGTTTATAAGCAATTTTTTTAACAACTTGTGAATTTGTTACCAACTGAATATTTACACTGGACTTATTTTCTAGCAATGATATCAAAAATATCAGGACAGTAGTATGTCGGTATGTTAAATTCTTTTGGTAACTACAATATACAATTTTATTAATAACAATTTAAAAATAGAATTTATAACAACCAATGTAGTTCCTTTTTTGTAAATTCTATCTATTATCACAATATATTATTAATATCATTAACGGAAGACAACATTAAAATATCTTATTTTATTTATTTATTGTGCAACTTATTATTAGTAGCATCAAATATATTTTTACACTTCACCCTTAAGGAACTTTCAGTCGGCATGTTGTTAATGGTGTGATTAGAACTTGTTAAAGTTGATTCTACTACTATTACAGTAATAAATAATTTGTTACTTTCATGTAAAACCACAACCATTACAAATGCCCTAACACTAGACAGTCCTTTCTTGTTTGAGTTATCAATTTTTCTGTTGAACTACTTTACTAATTCCAATAAGGCACATTATAAAGCACCACAACAGTTCTGAGTAATGCTACCTGGTTACAGAGAGAATATTTACGTTTACTGTTTTACTTTACCTTATAATATAATAACAAGAGAAAAGCATAGGTACTTTTGTTTTTTTTTACAATTTGTCCACCAAAATGTAAGTAGGTTAGTCATTATACATCCCATCAAGAAGGAAATCCATTCTTTTGTAGTGCCTGTTTTTCCAAGCTTCCTGACCTCGCCTCAAGGCCAAGTATCCCAGGACTGCAAACATTGGCACCACCAGTATAGTGATAACTACCGGCATAATCATCCCAGGGTGGCTGCCCGGGCTAGATGCTTGTTTCACTGACACCACTGATTTTGCAACGGGCAAGGTTTTATCAGCCGCACTAGTTGGTACAGCATCATAAGAGAGTATTAAAGGCTTTTTAGGAGGAGGTATAATAATATGCTTCATTGGTTTAACCTGTTTAACATTATCAGTTTTATTCATAACCTTATCAACTAACACGGGCTTAGTTGATGGTGCCAAAGAATTTTCAGCTAAAACATTTGTATTATCTGTACCATTGTCAGGTTTATTTTCTGTGCTATCTTCCGAGTTGAATTTAACACCTTTCCTACCTTTAATGGACTTGCTAGAACTGTCTAAAACAGTATCCTCCTGTGTTATTGATCCTTGTGGTACGATTGGCCCTCCTTCGATTAAAACCGTTTCAGACTTATTACCCTCTTTTGCTAACAAGGTTTCGGGCGCTACAACAACACTGCTGTTTACGATCGAGTTAACCTTTGGTTCTTTCGTGTTTATCCCTATAACTACGGGAATAAACAACAGAACAAAATTCAAACGATGCACTATCATTGTGGTAAACATAAATACAAAAAACTTTCAACATAAAAGTTTCGATTTTGACTTGATTTGATTGTTAAAATTTCACATAACTGTCACTGTAAAACTTTATTTTTGACCATCTTTTTCTTTTGACATAGTGAATAGTGAAATGAGTGACGTGACGTTGACAGATTGGTAACAAAACATGTAGCGATAGTATAAAAATAAAAGAACCTCGTTTTGCAGCTTTTTTCAGTATGGCTCGAACAGGTTTTTCAATTGACGTTTGATTGACAATTGCGACTTTCAAATGACAATCAAAATATACTGAAAATAGAAGACAATTTAATAAATTCGCAGAAAATGTTGCGTCGATGTTCTATGTAGGTAACTAAACAAGCACTCAAATAAGTCCATAATGAGGACTCGCAGCAATTCTGGTGTTCGTTTGGATTATTATCAACGGGTAGTGCACAAGTTGATCCTAGACCATCAACAGCCAGTGACAGGATTGTTCCCTGCGAGCCCAGACAATGATCACGCATGGATCAGGGATAACTTATACTGCATATTGGCAGTATGGGGACTGTCGATGGCCTTTAAGAAGATCGCGGATCAGGATGAAGATCGTGCCAAAACTTACGAGTTAGAACAGAGTTGTGTAAAGCTGATGAGAGGCAAGTAACCTTCTAGTGGATTGTTTTTCTTATATAATATAATATAGTTATTATGTTTGTACTAACTGCCGTGGGTAGTCTAAACATAATAGGTGTAATGGGCCTACCTGAGTACCTTTAGGCTTAGAAGTGGCATGACTCTGCACCAAGCAGTCAACTTGTGTCACATAGACACACTATAGTTGTTTGATGTAAGTAATAAGTTAATGAATCCAGTGTACCAATTTAATTTAGAGATTTCAATTTACAGGTCTTTTGATGGCCATGATGCAGCAGAAGGATAAAGTTGAGAAATTTAAAAGTACTCAACACCCATTAGACTCACTCCATGCAAAGTACTCATCAACTACAGGCCGGACCGTGGTCAAAGACAATGAGTGGGGCCACTTGCAGGTTGATGCTATCTCCCTGTACTTGCTGATCCTTGCCCAAATGACTGCATCAGGCTTGCAGATTGTATTCTCACTTGATGAAGTTGCCTTTATTCAAAATCTAGTATTTTACATAGAATCAGCTTATTGCACACCTGATTATGGTATTTGGGAGAGAGGTGACAAAACTAATCATGGTCTGCCTGAACTGAATGCCAGTTCCATTGGTATGGCCAAGGCAGCACTTGAAGCTATGAATGAGCTAGATCTCTTTGGAGCCCGTGGCGGCCCTTCAAGTGTCATTCATGTATTGGCTGATGAAGCTCAGAAGTGTCAAGCTGTATTGCAGTCCATGCTGCCAAGAGAATCCAATAGTAAAGAATTAGACTCTGGTTTACTGTCAATTATAAGCTACCCGGCTTTTGCTGTTGATGATCCACAATTGATTGCTAAAACTAGGGACACAATTGTCAATAAACTACAAGGGAAGTATGGATGTAAAAGGTTCCTCAGAGATGGCCACAAGACTCCAAGGGAGGACCCAAACCGACTATATTATGAGCCATGGGAGTTGAGGATGTTTGAAAACATAGAATGTGAATGGCCACTGTTCTTCTGTTATTTAATACTAGATTATTGCTTTCAAGGTGATAAGAAAAATATAACAGAGTATATGCATAAGCTAGAACAAATTATGATTAGAAAAGATGATGGGATTAAGTTAGTGCCTGAACTGTATTCAGTGCCAATAGATAAAGCCAACCTGGAACAATCTGACCCAGGAAGCCAAGAACGTATCCCACTTGGCAGATGTCCATTCATTTGGGCCCAATCATTGTATATTCTTGGAAAACTTCTTCAAGAGGTAGGTAAATATACTTTTTTTTTAAATGAAATGAAAATGAAATGAATGAATGTGTGGATTGATTATGTGAAGATAGGTCCCTTAACCCCCTCGTATGCGGGAGGTCAAAAAAGTACCAAGTTCTAGTCTCTTCTGATTACAATACAGTCCAATAAAATTAAGCTTAAAAAAAATACAAAAAGATATCCAAATTTTGAGCACGGATCCGTGCCTAAGCATATGAAGGGTTAAACTTTTTCTTTGGTCAGTCAAAGTTAGCCAAAGATAAACAATGGCACATCTTTGCATACCCATGGGGCATCAATTCATCAGTGATTTCATCTGTTTCTTATAATCACACTAATAACCCATTTTATTTTTAAATTGGAACTTATTATTTCATCATATCTGCCTAATGTCAGTCTCTATGTCTCAGCCATTTTACGTAATTTCAGGGATAATATGGTTCAAACTAAAAGTATCTACAAGTTTTTGACGGATCAAAATTTTTATACTAGCCCAAAGGGAATACTTACTTACATACTTTTAATAGCATATCTTTTTTTTTAATTCTCTCATCTCTCTTTTTTCATCTCTGTGAAATTTGTATGGCTTTTGTGTTCATTTTGTTGGTTTTAGGGATTTTTAGCAGTTGGAGAATTAGACCCTCTTAACAGAAGACTTTGTTCTGAAAAGAAGCCAGATGTTGTGGTCCAGATCGTCATTCTGGCAGAGGACAATGAAATAAGAGACAAGTTGATTGAATATGATCTACATGTGCAAACAATTGCCGAAGTAGCCCCTATTGAAGTTCAGCCTGCGAGAGTTCTAAGTCATCTTTACACTTATTTAGGTGAATAACTTTTATCCTTACTTTCTTACAGATTTTAAGCAAAGAATACTTACAATTATTTAAAATCCTCTTTAGAATTAAAAAATAGTTTAACATCTATTATTTTTTAGTCAGATAATAAGGTTTCTGAATATAAAATTGAAATTTAATTATTTTAAACAATTATTTTGAAATTTTAGGTAGGAATAAAAAGCTTGGCCTGTCTGGAAGAAAGTCGCGTGACGTCGGCATTCTGAGTACAAGCAAGTTATATTCTTTAAATGACCGAATATTCGCCTTTACACCTCAGGTATGATATGAAATAACGTACTCTTGTCAGCAAATTCATAAATTGTTCATTATATGATCATTCTCTTAAAATAGGTACTGCACAAATTTTCAGGGTAAAATTCCTTTCCTCACCTTTCTCACTTTGCATTTCACAACAAAATATTATTATTTTCGATCCCTAATTTGGTGTTTTATGATAATGTCAATTATTTGCTCTATTTTTGTTGTGGAAGGCGAGAATACTATATTTACGTACCTATAGCACCGGCATTGAGATTGACCTAAAAAAACATTATTTGAAGTTTTTTTCTTATTGATATACCATTTCGACAGTTATTTCATATGTTGAATTTTAACATCTTTAATTTCCTAGTTTTTATTATGAAATTTGTAGGTCAAGGTAATATTTGTAGGTTTGTAGGTATTTGTTTATCAGAGTTCAAAAACATAAATAACTTTCGAAAAATATGCGTACAGTCACCAGCAATAATATTATTATCCAACACTCTTATAACTCTAGTTATATGTTATATTCTGAACTTCTGCCATACATTGTCAAAACCATTTTGGTGGTCAAATATGGTGTATCCTAATTTTTCGTTTTTTTACGAATAGTAATCAATAGCCATGCTTTTGCTTTTGTTATGTAAGGTAGCACTTTTAGGTTCTAGCTAATATGTTACTGTTATTTTACATTGATTCTTTTATCTTTAATCAAAGCCAGGTGGGTGAGTAACTCATTATTTAACATGCTATACCAAATACCCCAGGCCACCCACCATTTTGGAAATAATTCAATAACACTTAAAGCATTTTTACTCTTTTTTCAAAATTAAAACTATTTCTTTTTCAACTGTTGGTGGGTTTAAATGTAGGTGGAATGATCGGTAATATATACTCCATACCAACCAGGGACCACCCATTCCTCGATAAAAGCCTTTAAAAGACTTACCTCTCGAAGTACAACCCACTAAAAGAATAACCCCTTTGGAAGAAATATACGACTTAGTTGTTTGTTAAACTAGCCATCACATAAGGGAAACCTAAAGAGCAGCAGTAAATTTTTATCCTTCTTATTGCATAACCAAATATAAGGGTAACCCTTAAAAAGCCAATAGAATGGCTAGAGGCTAGGCATGATAGCTTATATACCAACCAAAATACCTTTTATACCAAAATGCTCACTTTTTGCCAAACATTACAATTTTGCTATAAAAAAACATTCATGTCGTGAAATTAGGAAAATTGTGTACAAAATGTCGTCTCTAGTTGCTTTATTCACCAGAAAACGGCCGTTTTAGCAAAAAACAATGCATTTTGAGGTTATAAAAGCGTTTACTAAATCGGACAAGTCAGTTGGTATTGGTATGGACTTTAGTTATTAACTTGCCAATCAAATTTTTGGATATACTAAAATTATTGATTTGATATAATAATATATTGTGTCCATAGAAAGAAATCTCTTTCCTGGGGTACAAAATTATAATTGAGTTGTTTAATTTGTTAGTTTTCGGACATGAAGCGATTCTACATTGCTTCTGACTATGAGCTGATGGTCGATACTCTCAAAGCGGAGATTAACTTCTTGAAGTCTTCTTGGCAAAATCTTCTCGGCAGACCGCTTGTTGTTCTCACCTTGAATCAAATGTATCTAGGTATTATTTTGCTTCCCTAAGTTTTATTTTGAATTTGCTTGCTGTTTGACCCACCCTGGTATTTTATTTTATTGTTGCTAATGATTAGTGCTATTGTGTATTAGTTGTAGTTTAAGTATGAATTATCGATTAAGTTAAATGTATTATACCGAGTTTTGAGTGAGAAGTTTCGTTGTTACTAACAGGTTGTTAAAATTTACACAATATCATATTCAGTGTTGTACATACGTATTTATATGTTATTCAGTTCATATATAGAAGCAATTCAGTTTACTATTTATTCAGATATATTGTATGGGATAATTATTTTGACTCTAGTTATTTCTTGTAATTTTAATTAAACCGACAAAGTAGCTTTGAGTTGACTATTCATACTTACGTTCACTAAAATATTTCTTAATAAAACATTGTATAAAACGAATCGAGTCGATCCACCCTCTTTCAAAGCTCCCAATCCTGTAGAAGGAGTTCCGTAGGATCTTAAAATTGGTTTTATTCTAATTAATGATGGTCCGCAACTACAATAAAATTGAGAACCGTGCATCAAGTGATTTCCAAATTCTGATTTAAATATATTTCTCCCATTACTTACATAATTCATAGGTTACAATAGTTCCTCTAGCTCCATTTCCCGTGTGATAATTCCCGCATGGGTGTCTAGAACTTCGACTACGAAGAGTACTTCATGTCGCGCGACCCGGCGCTGCTCGCCAGCACGTTCACCGCCAACGTGGCCTTCCTGGGCATGAGCTGGAAGCAGATGCTCGGCCGGCCGACCATCACGCTGCTTGCCACGCAGTATTTGTTAGGTAAACTCACGGATGCCATTCCATTTAAACTCCATCATTCTACAATTACACAAGACACAGCTTGCCACCGTCTGATGTTACCGACAGCGTATTAATTATGAAATCTTGAATCTGGTATTCGGGGTCCGCGCTCGCAATCTCCGTGAAGAAGGACTCCTGATAGGGAATATGCATGGATTTATTAAATCGTATTTCTTAACAAAGTATGAAAATACCGTAAAAGAGATCCCCAAAAGTGAAATTAATATGAAAATCGGTTAAGAAATACAGATGATACAAGTATTTTAAACTGCTAATTAGAAAGTGAGATCCGTAGTGCACTGTGACGTCATTGTAACAGTTCGGCTAGGTATTTAAACTCCGCGTAAAATTCTGTTTTGTTAGAAAGAGATAGTAACAAATCTTTGTAGGCTTATATCTTGGTTATTTTTATACCTGTTCAAAAAATTTTTGTTCTCACCTGTGTGTTACATGAATGAGCTTTTATTGAAATTAAAAAGAAACATGAATATTCCCTATTGGTCCGAACCAGATCAGGTTGTTTCGTGACATGAATGTGTGAGTAAGCTGTAGCTGTGTTTTATTTAATTAAATGTGATTTACTATTTTTATTCATTTATACAATTTTTATTGCACGCAATAACAAGTACCTACAAAAGGTGGACAATACCAAATGGCATTCAAAAGAGACTTGTTTGCTTAATTAGTTTCAAAAGTATATTATTTTCAATGGCATGGTTAAGGTAAAGACAACACTAAAAGTAGGTAGAAAGTCGAAGAACTTAAAATTATCCATACACGATTCTATTGTCATGAGGATAAGAGCGGGTGTAAAGTCTGTTCCTATTCAGAATGCCAATGACAATAACAAGTACACCTGGCTGTAATTGTCTTTAGATAGAGGATGAAATAGTGATGAGAATAGTGTTACCTCTAATTAGTTTATTTAAAAGGTTGAAAATATATACCTCATCATCATCGTATTATTATGCTGGGTGCGACAGAGACGAAAACCTCTCTTATCAATAAAATGCTTTATCAAATCTATCAACCATCACTACATCGTGTCAAATATATTTCGAAAAAATAAAATGTATATGACAGGCTTCAGTCAGTGTCATGGTTTTTACTTGGAAAGTGCTTTTCATCAAAAAATACAAGATTAAATGGAGATTACTACCTCGAAATATACATGAAGACAAACAAAAGCACGCGACGGCAACCTTCAAAAGTACGCGAATATGGAGTAATAATGGTAAATTGATTTGTTTATATGAGTGACCGAATGAATAGGAACAGTCTTTAGATAATTTTGAGCTTTTCGACTGTCCACCTACTTGTGCTGCTGACTGTACCTACACAAGCCACGTGAATTCAAGCGAGCTGTGAGGCCCACCATGGACACACATAATGCAAGCTCAAGATTGTACAATGCCCATGCGTTGCTTTGCCAACCCTTAGGATTTCAATTTCCGATGGAATGTCTCTACTAGCAAGATTGGCCTGTCTATATGTGTAGTAATTGCTATATTTAATCATATGAATGAATGGTTCTGATATTATAACAAAAAAACACAAAGATCTACGAAAATTATTCAAATGATTTCGATAATTTATAATCAAAACCCGGATAACGGGAGAAATTATGTGTTGACGTCTCAATAGTGCGAGGACACAATTTATAAGTCGATGTCGATAAAAAAGCATGATGTACTGGACGGAGACTGGATGTCAGAAATATGATAGTTGTAAACAAAATTAAAATGAACTACTTAAATTTTTTAATATTTCATATAACTTTCGCAAGGGTCGGGTTGCATAAAGTTTAAAGTCATATTTTTGATGGGCATACAAGGATTCGTCATACTCATCATTGCGCATAACTGTAAATTGTCATACATTTATGCGCATAAAGTTTTTAATCATAATGTTTAAGAACATATTGTGTAACGCGCATAATTTTTTTTAAGCATACTTTATAATGGACATAAAATGGTTGCTCATAAAAGTAGTTAACCATCCGCTCTTTTACAAAAACAAAAACCTCGAAGACGAAAGCGGGAGCAAAGCTCCCGCTTTCGTCTTCTAACCTATCCGCGATCCGAGTCGGTTTCGCCACTAAGTCCCTATTCCCTACTATGACATTTATATTTATTACTAAAAATAATTATAATTATCAATATTATGACTAAATAAATGTATGCCTTTCTACATTATGATTAAACCAATTATGACTCCGTACAATTATGACAAGGAACAATTATGCCTAGTATAATTTATGCCAAAAAAAAATTATGAGCATCAACTTTATGCGTAAAGTGTTATGACAATCGATATTATGACAATAGTTGTTATGCGACCAGACCGCCACCCCTTTCGCAATACACAAGTAGGTAGCATTTTTTCTAACTTCCGATTTTAAACTCCTTCGCCTTGGTGATAAAATCCATTTCAGCCAACTCAAGGAACGTTCTAAATCGACATAGTATTGATAATAATCATAGTATATAATTAGTTAACTGAAATAATATATAATGTAAGCTTACCTAGGTACCAGATGTAAAATTGTGTAACAACCTGACATGTAAGATAATAAGTTTGACCAATAAATTTCTGATTCAAAAATGGATGGCTGTTCGTATGAATGTCGATAGAATAGTCGATATTTAACTAAGCACTAGGAAAATATGCATTTTTGCTCCCGTCATCCGGGCTTTGTTTATAATACGTATAATCACAAAAAACTAATGTAGCCTTGTGATATCTAAATGAAAAATAATTAATTGCTCACAGTTTTTTTTTGCTTTAACAATTTGCTAATATTTTCCCGTTTCCGACCATCATTTGCTTGAAAACTCATGCTTCCCTCCTTAGTCACATAATAGTTGTCCTGTATAATAGATAAATTAATTTATTACATAAAATAAAAAGCCTTAAAACAAAACTAACTTCAAAACAAAATAATTTATACATTTCATAAGGATTTATTTATATATCAATCTTATACTGACATCTATCAAAACTACTGTCCTTGCTTTGAAGCTTATATTCTTCAATTCTTCAATTCTTAGCATGCTTATGTCACATGCTTCTCCAAGTTACATTGTTTGTCCATTTTTTAGATCAGGGCAAAATTCCCATGGCCATGATTACTACCATGAAGAAACTCAAATCTGGGTACATCAACGGCACCAGAGTGACCTTGGGCAACCTGGGCGAGTTCTTGAGCACATCTGCTATCACCAACTTGAGTTTCTTGGGGAGCCAGGAGGATGGATACCCAGATAGTGAGTTAAAGTTATATGACGGTGATATTTTTTGACGACTCGAGCTTTAAATATATAGTAATTTGTTGGCTTTTCATGTATTGAAGAGCAACTCGCCCTCTTGCAGGTATACTGCTGCCACTTCTTGTGTCGCGGTTTTTTTATGGGGGTCAATTTTACGCAAATTATGCTAGTCCCAAACTAAGCTCTAGGCTTGGACTATGGCTACTAGGCAACGATAAACCCAAACCTAAGACAGAAACCAATACTCGCGCTCATCACACAAATATTTTCCTTGACTGGGAATCGAACCTGGGACCGCTGACTTCGTAGTCAAGGTCACTACCAAGTAGCATATTTTTCATTTAATTTGCTGGTGGGCGTAGCTTAACTTCAATCCAGAATTAACCCAGGATTTTTAGCCCAAGGAAGTATGAAACCCGTTAGTGCGATTTTGTAGTTAAAAAAGTGGTTCGCGAGTGCAAAATGTTGCCTTTAATTTCCCAGAGTTATGCCGCTGTTAGGGGTAGATGTTGTCTTACAATAATTAATCAATTTCACTTTGTTTTTCGTCAGAACTTAACCCTCAAGTGCAGAGCTACCTTGAAGAGAACCTGCTCAAGACGTTCAGCAACAAGCTCAGCTTCCTCTCGCGGCCGGCCGGCTTGGGCAACGCTCGCGTGCTCAAGCGGCGGATGTCCGTGCGGGGCGCTATCAAGAAGACGAGATCCATCAACGTGGACTGTGAGTGAAATAAATATCGAGAGAAAATCTCACAGAAATTAGCCTAGTCCCAACCTAAACTCTACGCTTGTACTATGGGTACTAACCGATAAACTTACTTCTATAGAGAAATACGTTCTTAAACACATAGAAAACATCCAAGTCCCGGGAACAAATATTCGCACTCATGAACCTGGGACCGCTAGCTCCGAAGAAGGCAGGGTTACTATAAACTAGGCTGAGGGCCCTTTACGGTTTTTTGCAGAATCCCGTTTAGTACACGAGCATCCTGTTTACAGTATCCGGTAAACAGGCCCAGGCTCAGGCTCAGGCTCGTGTGTCTGCTAGTATTAAAACACGTATCACTACACGGAAACCTGCCAAAAATTGTACCTGCCAAAACGGCATCTTGCCGTGGGATAGGGCCCTAGCGTGTCGTCAACTTGTTTATAATGTCGTTAGCTTTTGTTAGCGATATCTAGCATCGTAATCATAAGCTATTAACGTTAACAATAAAAAAATTAAACAATTATCCTGATACCAGCGAGCGTAGTAGTGATTTTGTATTTGGTTAATGTAGTATGTTTAATGTAACCGAGGAAGTCGCATCCCGCTCGTCTCGTTTCAATTCTCATTAGAGACGTTTCAATTTGCCAAATTTAGTGTACGAAACGGGCATCTAATTCAAGATAACTTGATCAATATGGCCCTAGGGGCTAAGGAATTAGCTTCTATTCTAGCCAATGGCATGGCGGTTCAGGTCACGTAGGTGACGTAGGAGTTAGTTATATTTACAGTCTGTGTCAGTTGATATCGCCAAAGATGTAAACAAGTCAGTACCGTTTGACGCATAACCCCCAAATTTTCATCGAGTGTGTGTTAATAGTTATTCGATCTTAAACTTAATATGAAAATGATGAAAATCAAGTTAATAAATCATTAATAAATCCACACATGATCTTCAAAAGTACGTGATTGCTGATTATGGGGTAATAATGGTAAATTCTTATGTTTACAACTTTGCCCCTTTCAATTGAAACACTCAGTCAGGCTCAGTTAATAACGATTAAGCCGTTCCTTAGTGTTTTCATATGAGTTTGAAAAAGGAAGGTGTTAAATATCTCTAAAATGTCTCCAAGCACGACGGTTAGCCTTTAAAACGTTTTTTTTAATATTTGTAAAATGTGTGATTGGCTCATTTTCTCAAACTTAAGAAAAAACAGTTTCCGGTTTCCATTTATGATATTGTAAATTTACTTGAAACAAGTCGAAGGTACGTGTTGGGACAAGTGCTTCAACGGGGAATGTGAGCTTACCATCAATATCTCTGAAAGCAACACACTGTTAATTTAAAGCGGACAAGTTTTGGCGCGTTTTCCAAGTACTACATTACTTTAAAGGGTTTAAGAGAAACTGTCCCTGTAAACGCACTAGCTCTAACCGACTTTTTT
Organism: Acleris laterana; assembly: GCA_963966035.1. Taxonomy (NCBI): domain Eukaryota; kingdom Metazoa; phylum Arthropoda; class Insecta; order Lepidoptera; family Tortricidae; genus Acleris; species Acleris laterana. The sequence continues at coordinate 8,197,995 of OZ014442.1, read as the reverse complement.
ATTTTCAGCGGACACGCTAGGAATGGAGGGAGAGTACGTGGGCCCGCATCTGGAGCGGAAGCCATCCTGGCTCGAGGTGGAGCCGGCCTTCGGGCGCAGTCCCTCGCCGGAGGATGCTAGGAAAACTATTACCAAGTAAGGATCAGTTATTTCACGCGGTTGGTTTCCTTTAAGCCAACATTTATCAGTCAATGGTCTTCTCCGAAGCGCTAGTAGATTCACTCCATATAACCGACTGCAAAACAGCCCTCGTATGGCCTATTTACTGAATAAATAATGTTGAATTTTGAAAAAGGAATTTCGTACGCAACGCACTGCAATAACGCGTTAGAAACAAATTCTACAAAATGTACCTTATTGACTTGTTCACTAAGGTGTAGTTTGCATCTTATTAAATTTGTTAGTTCCAACGATTTGAATCAACGATGAGAATTATTCGGTTAACCGTTGAGCTTCATTGAGAAGAAAGCGATAAACGGAATTTACGTAAACAGAAAAACTTACATACGTAAACGTGTACAATGACCGTGTTACGTACAAAAAAAAACTTAGGTAATTTATAAAACAGTTAAAGGATGAAGTGAAGAATCATCCGTCAAAAGTTAGCTAACTTCAAAATCTGAAACCTTGCCGTAATACAGTAGATCCACTTTCAGGGGAACATCGACTACAAGTCTTGGTACCCCGACGACTTCTCCAGCGAGTGAAGTGAAGCCAAAAGTACGGTCACCCCCTAAGGAACCAGGTTAGTCTTAATTTACGATAGAAGCAATTAAAAAACCAAGTTACCGTATTTTGATATTAAATACTGGGATCATAATCCCGGTTAAGTACATTTGCTATCTAATATATCGAGCAGTTTAGTGGTCAAATATATTTAACAAGCTTTTACCCCTCAAACAAAAACATAAAAGACATACTTTAATAAAAAAACTGATTTCCTTCGGTATATTTGATGGCGATCTGAGTAATTCGGCACATTTTCTTTCTTGAGTATCTTTATTTCTTTATCATTATCGCTCCTAGCCACTTCGCAGTTCAGTCGCAAAGAGTGTAATTAGAAATTCTTTAAAATTGATCCTTATGGATACCGTCAATGAAACACTTGTTATTTACCAACCGTTTTTGGACAACATGCCCAAGGACTAACAGGTGGATAAACTCTGGATACGATGGTATTCAAATACTCCCAACCCCCTCCCTAATTCCAGGCACAAGCAAGACTATCCCGACGATAGTCCGCAACCGAACGACGTCGGAGTCGCAGACCATCGTGTACGCCGCGCAGGAGACCGACGAGCTACTGGCCATGCTGCGGGAGACGGAGAGCTTGGACGAGCAGGGCGATATCCTGCAGTACCTCGTCGATACCCACGGGCTGGACTTTAACAGCGGTAAGTACTTGTTCAGAGGCCACGTATGTAACAAATTTAATCAGGAGTAAAACGAACCTTAGTTATTAAGTTACTAAGGTGCATTTTGCTTCTTATTTAATTTGTTAGTTAGGCGGTTTAGAAGTATCACCGACGATTTGATGAAGTCGGTAGTGTTCTGTCGCTTTGACATATCTTTAACAATACGGTGTGCTCCTTTTCCCCACGGTCCTAAAGTTTCGACCCCAAAAGGCTCAAATATGTAACTCCTAAAATCCTGGTAATTCATATTTTTAAATATACGTTGTAGTTTTAACGTAAACAGCAATTATTTAAGATTCCGCTTGCAACGAGAATAAACTGATAACTTGGCAACAGACCGATTTTATTTTCTACAAAAATAATCAATATTTAAACAAACAAATTTAGCAGTAGATTTATCGAGCGATCTATGTCTACCCAATGTTTTACTCAACAGGCATGCAAGAAAACGGCAAAGTGGTAACGGTGAAGGACCTCCTCAAGTCGCTTTACGAGAAGGCCTGCACCCAAAAGCTATGGGGCCTCGTCCGCCACACGGCTGGGATGCTGGGCAAACGCGTCGAGGACTTGGCCAAGGCTGTGACGGACCTGTTGGTGCGCCAGAAGCAGATCACGGTGGGGATGCCGCCGAACAACGAGCACACCATCACTGCGCCTCTGCCGGAGAACGAACTGCGCCAACTGATACATTTGGTGAGATCTATTATCATCTAATTATTATCGATGATCTTTGTAATTACGTCTACACTGAATGAGTACGAGTAGCACAAGTTGTATTTTCTTGCTTGTCGCCCAGTGCGTCTCTATCGTTACAGACTAGATAGAAAGGGAGATCCGAGTGACAAAGAAGTCGCGGACAACATGTTCTAGCCCTCTCTGTTTATGATACTATCGCTACACCCTTGGGGACTGTCAGATTTTCCGGAATACAAAGTACCATTGGTCAGTCTCTGAACTAAATTTCACATCAATCGGATGAGGCGTTCAACCGTTAAAAAGGAACAAAGAAACACATTTTCCCGTTTTTAATTAGTAAGGATTAAAATATGGACTGGGGATGCATGAAAAGATTTGCACCGAGATGCTACGTACACGAAAAAATAAAGTAAAATGTTAATCGAATGAAGAGCTGTGTGGTTGCGTTTTCATATAGTTCTTATAATACATCATTTAATGTAAGCTGATCGTTGCTGTGAATATGTTTTGTAGTAAGACGTGACTTTTGCCTGAAAAACATGCAAAATCAGACGTGTGCCCTTGGAGTCTTTACATAATACTACTGTAAAATCATTTGTTTAATAATAAGTAGTGGAACGACGTTTTACGCTTATTTTTGTGAACAGTAAAATACATTTCATCTTGAACTTCGACCTTTCGAAACGAGAAACACATTTTCTGATCGGACGTATTGTTTTATGATGAGCGAGGAAGAGTTAATCTTATGGTGTCGAATGTAGAGGCTAAGTTTGAATGCTTTATCCTAAAACCAGGGGCCCGTTTCATAAAAGCTTGTAACTTGTAATACAAGTGGAAGTCTCTTTTTAATACATACGGTTGGAAAGAGGGTTCCGCTTATAATATAAGCTATTATTTTATATGCAATAGGCCCCAGGCCACTAACGAGAAGCTCATGCCATGGTCACTTGGTCTAATTCATTCGGTATCGACAAAAGAGAAAAAACATCTTATTATAATGTCTAATTGCCATAAGTCAGAAATAAGCTAAAACGCCGTTCAAGGCATTCCTAACTTAATTAGTCTAGCTAGTGATATAAATAAATAATACGACGACCTTTTAAATATTCCAATATTTGTTACAAGCAGACATTTCGCAATAAGAAGCATGAACACGAATATGAGAAGGTAAAAATATATCTTTCGTAAGTTCTTTGTTTATTTTGCTCCTTTTTATATCGACTTAGGTTTTATTGTTATTGGGATTTATTGTATATATAATAAAATGTTAATTCTTGACAGATCTTGAGACGGGTACCTAAGGCTCTTAGGGCCGTATTAAAACTTATCCCGACAGTAATGCTAGTCTCAAGATGCGTCAAAATCACAGTTTTCTATGACTTGACGGTTACGTATGTAGAGGCGGGCATCACGGCCATCGGATGAGTTTATTAAAACTGCACTTAGCGTCGTGGACATTGAGTAAAATGCCCGTCTTAAGATATATTAAAAGTAAACGTTAAGTCATACAAATCTGCAATTTCAATATTATTTTATTAATACGGTCTTATTTAAATGTTGAACACAGAACATTTCCCTTTTCAACGAGTTTTGTGCTTAATGCGCAATTAATACCGTCAATATTTATTTTAGATTGTCAGTATGGTATTAAAGTATAACAGTACGTCAGCGAATGTTAAACTTGCAGGATCAAAATTAAACAAATTTCCTCTTCAACTCTGACAATTTGGAGTCATACTAAAGTATTTTTTTAATTACATACAGTTTATTATAGAATTTAATCATTGTTATACATTAAAACCTTCCATGAAAAATTATCAAACTGATGGTGAAAACTGCATCAAAACATCTTGTGTAGTTTAGGAGGAGTGAGCGGAAAGACAGAAACAAAGACACGGAAAGTGACTTTGTTGTTTATTATGTAAAGATGGGTGCCTGCCTGACAACTTAGATCAGCTACTTTTAACGAAACGAAGTGTCAATACCAAATGGTAACGTCACGCCTTGGTACAGTGCAATTGCTGTTAAAAAGACATTCCGATTCGGGTGAAGTCGATTAGACTAACATAAGAGGGTATTCGACATAAGAGTGAAGGAGATGTACAAACCAGAAGGTCCTTTTTACACATTCACCGCCGAGTACCCGACTATCGCGTGTTCGATGATGTTGTCCCAACGCCGCATTACCCGATTCTCGGGTACTATAGTACTAATTACCGGTTCGCTGACGTGTGGTTGGGAATTTTTTTCGTGGGCTGAAGTTAGTGTGCCAAAGGTATTCCACTATACTTTTAAAATAATATGAAAATCCCATTGTACGTTTTTGTTTTATTTCTTGCTTAGTGTGAAATAATTAACCTTGACTATATTCGTGAATATTAATAATCTATGTTGTGACTGGCAGGCTTATGGCGATGATGAGAGCACGGCCATGCTCACGCAGGAACTCCTTGTGTACCTCGCCATGTTCATCCGGACGGAGCCGCAGCTGTTCCTGGAGATGCTACGACTAAGAGTCGGCCTTATCATTCAGGTAATACAGCAGTTTTAGGTTGTGGTATATTTCAGCTTAAGAGCTTAGAATTTTCAATGAACGAAGACGTGCTCAGCCACTATATTTATTATGACAGGATTGCGTAAATGATACCTATTATTTTTTATCGAAACACCTTTCAACGGACGTATCATTACGCAGAATTTTCATTTCATCGAAAGGCATTTCTCGCCACATGCGGTATTTGTTTTTGGTAGTCACAAGTCTAACCTAACCTACATAATTCATGTTTAAGATATCCCGAAAACAACATTGTTCCAGCAGAAAAGGAAATTGAATGAAATGATACAATTGATGAAGTGAAATTCGATAAAATATGGTTTACAGTATGTTAAACTAAGTAGACATGTCTACTCTTCTTGTTGTCTTCTTCTACCTATGTTTTACTCGAAGAAAGTGCTGGGGTGTGATTCCTTTAACTCTCTTTCAACTCGCCGCTGCGACATTCACTCGTTCGTTCGTCCGACCGCGTTTTTAAGAGAATCACACCCCGGTAGTTAATCTGTTTGATCGTGAAGGTGATGGCGACCGAACTATCCCGAACGCTGTCGTGTGACGGCGAAGAGGCGTCGGAACATTTGCTAAACCTGTCCCCATTTGAGATGAAGAACTTACTCTACCATATTCTCAGTGGGAAGGAGTTTGCCATCAACAGTGGTAAGAAAATGTCTTATCTTCTAGGTTTAGCGTCGAAATTCTAGCAATTAGATAAAAAGTGAGTGACAAACCCGGCACAAATAGATTATTTATATCTAAAACACTTTTCTTTCAAAAGTAGCTAAAACAACGTAAACAGATTTTATAACATCGCCGTACAATTTTACCCATAAATACCATTACAAAATTAATCTTTGTTCGGCTTGGATACCTAATTTTTAAAAAAAACTGAATTTAGCTAGTTATTTTGATCGATATTACAACATGCAATATTCCTTTCCAGCTAATTCATTAAGTGGTATAAAGGAAAAGATCTCTAAGAGTAAAGGCGAGTTCATACCGTTGCACACGACAGAATTTTGCTTTTGTTTTGTTAAGTGTGTACCCCTCGTTACCTTTTGTGTATATTCCCCCGTATTTTAAACGTTGTGATCTGTGTAAGCGTTTTTGATATTTGTGTTTATTTTAGTGATTAGGGTGTGTTTGTTATTAATATCATTTTGTTCGCCTTTTTATGTAAAAACTTGTTTGATATTTTTATATTTGACATATTTATGTTATTTATATATTTAAGTTTAATAATAATAAACACGTGTTTCAGTAGGCCGTGGAAACTTCTCAATCGTCAGTAACAAATCAAACCGTTATGGAAAGAAGTCTCAGATAATCCTAGAGGGACAATCGCTACAGGGCAATATTGAGGACAGTAAGTAACGTCCGTTATTTATTATTTAATTTGTAAATAAGTCTGTCTTACGAAATCTATTTTAATTCGAAAACTATGTATATATCATAAGGAACACAGATATAGACCTGATACCGCAGTGGAAAGTAGGTTTAGGAACTTACGAGATGTTCAAATTATATATTAGTTACTAACCCTGAGGGTAAAAAACAATCTCGAGTAAGATACCCGTTTTAAGGTGCGTCAGAAATAAATTTATATGTAGAGGGATGATATGTATGTATATCTAACTTACCTAGAAAGTAATCAAGACAAATCTACACTTTATAGGATTTGTTTAATTGAAAATCGTAGCTATTGGTACAATGCGCCCGGTCTTAGATCTGGTCTATTATCGAATAACTTTGGTTTGGTCAAAGTAATTAATGTTGACTATACGTAACTGACATGATAATGCAATACCGCGTTATGTAAGACAGTAAGGTACATTTTTAATTGTTAGTTGGTTACGCGGTACTGCAGTATCACCGACATACAGTGAGCAGCAGAAGTAGCTACGCAACCGAAGAGGTCAAAATGATCTACACTCGACTCTATTGTTAAGAGAATACGTCGTGTCTAGATCATTTTGAGCATGTTATTCTGCTTAGCTACTTTTGATGCTGACTGTAGTACACTACCGCTCATAAGTATTTAGCCACTCATTTTTATTTCCATACAATTGTATATTTAGACTACTTTCAGATTTATTATTGATTTTGCGTGCTCTTTGAATTTTTTTATTTAGCTGACTTATCAAGTTTCAAAATGGTATCTAAGATATCCTTGTGAATATCCCTTTTATCGGCAGACAGTCATTAAAAAATCCATAAATTAATTTCCATATGAAATAGCAAATAATAGTTTTTCAAATCGTTGCAATAAGAAAACCGGAGATTGGAAGAAGCGGCAGATTGGAATCGTAACTAGCAACTAAGAGTCTATTGGTTCTGATTCGACGGTATGATGTTGAAAGTTATTTTTATAGGCAATAGTATGGACTAAATAATGAGCGCCTAAATACTTATGAGCGGTAGTGTATAGTGATCGCCTCTATGTGACCGGCGGTGATGTGATGTGTGCAGTAGCGCCGATGGCGGAGCCGGACCGGCAGGGCCAGTGGCTGCGCCGGCGCCGGCTGGACGGCGCGCTGAACCGCGTGCCGCGCGACTTCTACCCGCGCGTCTGGGGCGTGCTCGAGAAGGTAAGGGAGACCTACGCTGAATGCTGAAGCTGTTTTTTTTTCATTATTTACGGACAAAATAAACGAATTCATGCTAATGGCTAAAGAGCTTAAACGCCACATGGTCTTTTCTACGTCACAGCAAGTGCTATTCTTAAATAACAAAATAATTAATGATTTTTTTTTCGGTAAATAAGAATGAAAAGAAAAATTATGCTTTATCAGAACACCTTTTCAAAACAATCCTGTTTTATCAATTACGGCCCAGCCGACTTCATACTACCACTTTAGACGATGTAATTTAGCTATCAATTTTGTACCAAGTACTAAATATATTCAAAAGCCTCTATTCCACTATTTCTATATCGTAATCTCGGTAATTCCATTTAATTGCATAAACATCACTGGATTCCATATTTAAATGGTCCTTGTACTTAATAGCAGTAAAGACAACACTAAACATTTTCTTTTCAGTGCCAAGGCCTAGTCATCCAAGGCAAAGTGCTGCAACCGAATCTGACCCAAGAGATGACGCCTGGGGAGTTAAAATTCGCGCTCGCCGTCGAGACGGTACTGAACTCTATCCCGCAGCCGGAATACCGGCAGCTCGTGGTGGAAGCGCTCATGGTACTCACGCTCGTGGTGGAGTACCGCGCCGTGGAAAACCTGGGGGCCTCGATCACCGTCGAACACTTGGTGCACAAGGCTAATCAGATATTCCTGGAGGATCAGGTGAGATGCTTGTAGATACTTGAAATCATTTGCGCGTGCGGTTTAGTTCTGCTTCTCTAGCTTTTACCCGACTTTTGACTCCCTCCGTTAGTTTTATGGAGGAGGCCTGGAAGAACTATCTGTATAGATTCCTTTTTTTTTTAAATATTTTTATGGTTAATAGTTTCATTCATATAAATAAAATAGTTCAAATTAAAAATACAAGCCTTGTGATATCCGTAGTCTAGAAAAACCGAAGAATACAATATAAGTTTATATAAGCGGACGCTGGGCCCATATATGAGTAACTCGAAAGATATCTTGCCCGGGTGAGGATGGACGATTGAACCGCGATTACTACAACGGTAAATCTCATCGAAGAACCGTCTATTGAACAAAGTATGGAGCAAAACCTATTGTACTAGATATAGCAGTTACTGTCAACCCTTGTATTGCGTCCTGGGCGACTTCCAGCAATGTAGGTTATGTGTTACTGAAGTGTATTTATGTGTATGTATGTATGTGTCACTGGTTGGGCACCGTTGGGCGCTCCAAAAACACCAGCCAACTGTCTTCAATCTCTCCTCACAGACAGCAACGTAGACAGGCGTAAGTTTTACCGAAATAAATCTCTGATCGAACGCCACTTGCGCTTACCAATCTCGACCAGACAACGTTAGGTATTTTAAACTGCAAATCGGGGCGATTCACATCAATTTACGCTACAAATCAAATTCCTTAACAAACTACTGGAAAAAAATATCGTTAATTTTACAAGTAACTTTTAAAAAAGGCGTATTTAGTGTAGATTTCAAAATGGTATGCACTTGCTAGATTGTCTAATGATTGAGAAAAAAGTGCACGCACAGTACGAGCGTTCCTCGATCGAGAATACTTTGACAGGTGGATAGGGCGGGCTGGCCAGCATTTCGTGGCCTGCCCGTTCACCTGACTTTTAAGTTGGATTTATCCACTTTTTGTTTTTCGAGTGGTTTTAATTTTATAAGTACCGGACTTAGATTTTTTCTCAGTTTTCTCATTCACAGGGCAAGCAGTGATAGACCGCTTGCCCTTTCTCGTCCTTTCGGCTTGACGTTATTTTTTGGGGCTCCAGTATGTCAACGGGTCCTGTTATATGTATTCAAGGCTCGGAAGAACGTTAGTCATGAAAAAAAAGGCTTTTTCAATAGAACAACAACAAATAAAATAAAAATAAAAATATTAATAAATGAAACAAATATACATGAATAATGTTAATGTACAATGGATATATTATCCCCCCTACATTATTTTGATAGTTTAAAGCTTTATATAAAGAGGGTGCGTGATGCATCCAACCCATTCGACTGATCGGCCGACTGTCGCTGAACATGGGCACACACGTGGTCGATACTTAGAGCATAGGATTGCTAGTGGGTACGGTGCCCCAACACATATGAAGGTTTTAAGTGCATGTGACGAGAATAGAAAAAGAGAGGGCCTTGCAAGGCTTCCAGGATGTTTTTGGAATACCCTATACATTGGGTGCGGTGGATGGGGTCACATTCCGATACACAAACCCTTAACCATTTCCGCTAACTCTTTCTTTTTTACACTATATCTTTATATGGCGGTCCACCAAGTGATTTCGCCGTCAAAATCTCGTTATTAAACAAAATAAAAAGAAAAGAACACAGACTGCCAAACGGGACAAACCACAAACAACTTGAATTTTTTTAATCTTTAAAATGTACCCCATTTATATATGATAAAATTATTTTTACCTGATATAAAATGTGAACAAAATTATTAAAGGTAGTATTAAAAATAAATAATACAGTAAAACGGATTTAACTATTAAAATATAATATACAATGTAAAAAAACACGATCCCAATACTCTTTTTTATAGATTCCATTCATTAATTCACTCACTTATTTTTTTAAAGTAGCAACACGTTGAACTCAACTTAGAAGTTTTAGAATACGGATAAAATCATCCTAATTTTAATCAGCTTGACATTCTGGAATAGCACTTGTTAAATCTACCGTCTAAACTGTATCAAAACTTGTTACAATTTAGTTTTAGGCTATTTAAGCGATGTGCACGTACAATCGGGTCCAGAGAGAGTTCTTAAAATACGAGTGTTTAAGGCTTAATTAGGTATGTACATACCGGGTATGTATGTACGTACAGTTGCATACATTACTTTATCTATGCACATATCATAAACCCACTGTGATGCGTTCACTGACACACACGCACACACAAACTCCCCCTTCATTCCCAGAGTGGGGTAGGTAGAGCATCAGAATAATGCGTTGAAAAACCGCAAATTACGTCTAGCATAAAGATAAACTATTTTGTTAGAACTTATCTGTGAACATTTTATTAAAAATTGTTTTGTTGTATAAAATGGTCCGATTTGTTCAATTTAAACCATAAAATGAGCGATCAAGATGATATAGATATTTCGGCGACGCCTTCTGATATTCGTGACAGAGTAACTAACGTCATAATAATTACTGTTAGTGGCCCTGAACAACGCCGCGACGCCGGTCATAATATGCGGCTCCAGAATGCATCATGCCTCCATGATATGTGGGTAGATAAAGTAGTGTATGTAACTGTACCTAATTAGGCATATTAAAACATTTGTGTGATGTTATTATGAAACGAGCCGAAGTGTCTAATGCCCTTCGTGTTTAATGCCCTTCATTATGCACAGTCACATAAACTACTATTATCTACACACATATTATAAGTACTTTAAAATGGGTTTAGAAGCCGTCCAACGACTTGACGAGAAAATAAACTTGTGCTGTGTCAGTGTCACGAATATGAATGTATTTTTTTTATCACAGACAAACTAATAAAGTCCCTATTCTCATGTACCTAGTATTGAAACTAAAAAATATGCCGAGTCGACGTTTCAATCGATACTAGAATTGAGCCTATTTAATTGTGTTGGTTTTGGAAGATATTCCAAATTTGACACTAAGTACCTAATTACTTTATAATATTTGATACCACTGTAATTCCTGTAACCTACTATCATTGCCAACGGGTTTTGAACGCATAGAAGAGGACTTATGATATGTTGTGAATAAAATAAAAATGGGGGCTCATTAACCTAAATAGAGGGTGTGATCCGAGGCGTGGCTTGGTCGCGTGTTGCAGATGCGCTGCAACGGCGACGCGACGCTGTGCTGCGCCAAGGCGGCCGGCGGCGGCGGCGCGCTGCTGTGCGGCGGCGCGGCGGGCGTGTGCCAGCACCTGTACGACAGCGCGCCCAGCGGCTCCTACGGCACCATGACCTACCTGGCGCGCTCTGTGGCCGCCCTGCTCGCGCAGCGCCTGCCGCCCGGCGCGCCCATCGAGTGCGCCATCACATAGACGGCGCGCTGCTGTGCGGCGGCGCGGCGGGCGTGTGCCAGCACCTGTACGACAGCGCGCCCAGCGGCTCCTACGGCACCATGACCTACCTGGCGCGCTCTGTGGCCGCCCTGCTCGCGCAGCGCCTGCCGCCCGGCGCGCCCATCGAGTGCGCCATCACATAGACGGCGCGCTGCTGTGCGGCGGCGCGGCGGGCGTGTGCCAGCACCTGTACGACAGCGCGCCCAGCGGCTCCTACGGCACCATGACCTACCTGGCGCGCTCTGTGGCCGCCCTGCTCGCGCAGCGCCTGCCGCCCGGCGCGCCCATCGAGTGCGCCATCACATAGACGGCGCGCTGCTGTGCGGCGGCGCGGCGGGCGTGTGCCAGCACCTGTACGACAGCGCGCCCAGCGGCTCCTACGGCACCATGACCTACCTGGCGCGCTCTGTGGCCGCCCTGCTCGCGCAGCGCCTGCCGCCCGGCGCGCCCATCGAGTGCGCCATCACATAGACGGCGCGCTGCTGTGCGGCGGCGCGGCGG
>OZ014442.1:7906683-8185958 GCA_963966035.1 Acleris laterana | reverse complement strand
GGTTCAACGCCGACGACGGATGACTCCGTTAAGACTGACACTGCTAAATATACCTAAGTAAAGTTTAAATTCTCGATGCTACTCAACTGTTATTATTTAGTTTAACCAGCTTTTATCTGCAGACAGATGACATGTGATCGAACATAACTGTTGATACACATTTCGTTTACAGATGTACTTAGTGCATAATGAATGAATTAGTAATGCAACAAGGTGGGTCCTAAAACTGGTTAGGAAAACAAGATAAATATGAACTTGTCCAGCTAAAAACAATGTCGTGTGTTTATTTACTACATCTGCACATAAAAAGCCTAGGTAAATGACTGACCAATCATTTATTTTTACGGGGTGTCAAAACGATAGCTAGTTTTTAGATTAGAGTTTTGTTTGAAAGAGCAAAGAGTAAGCCGTGTCGCTACTGTTGAATTCGCTACTCTTTATAGTTTTCGTTTACTTTGAAATCGTAACGACTGCATCGATGCGTTTAACAGCTGTCAAAGCCCTACGTGCAATATCGGTGTTGAAAGAGAGATGGGCGTGTTCAAAATTACACTGACGGCATCACCAACTGGATCTATTTGTTAGTAAGTTGACACGGTTTACGTATGTTTCCGTGAGGTTAGTTAATGTCCATATGAAAGACATATGCCTATTACGGAATTTTAAACCTTAGATTATTAAGGCAAATGTTAAAAAAGGCTTGTGTAGGTACCTTTGTAAAAAACGCCGTAGCATTATAGCGCTAAATAAGAGTAATTAGTGAAATTGTTGACCTTATAGAATTGTGTTATTATTATAGTTTGACCCTCCGGCCACTAGGATCCATATGCAGGATCATTCAGAATAATCTATAAATAGAGTGGATTCAAGCATACAGTCACCAGCAATAATATATTTATTGAGATATTTTTGAGCCCAATGTGAATAATATATTATTGCTGGTAACACTACATAAATTCTGCTCGACTCCATTGATGGATCCAGCCGATAGATTAGAGCCTAATGGCCAGAGGGCAGTTTGATGATAATTGTATTAATTATTTTCGTTGGTAAACGGACATGATTAATTTTAGGAGGGCCTTTTAGGTTATTATAGTTTTTTGTGCTATTTTAGTATTGATGTCAGGTCACAAATTAATAAAAAGAACTGTTACACTATGTTTATAATATCATGTAATATTTATCAGATGTTTTTTGTTTAATCATAGTTGGCCTGACTTTGATAGTTTGTTGTTATCATGATAGCCAATACTGCTTTGTGTATCAATAGTATTAAAATACTTGTATCAAAATATATTTTGATTATCAAATAAATCCAAATCTCAAATGAGGACCAATGTCTTTTCATCAAATTTATTTCTGGGATAAAACAATAAACTCACTATATTACAACAAAACTAACTATCTATTTTTTTAAATGATTCATTGACATTTTGACAATTAAACACATCATTCTCGACCATTTGCTACGGTAAATTTCTATGCTTGTTCATCTTTTTTTCCAAAGAGGTTCATTTTCGACAGCCAAGAAGTTGTATTTCTGAAATAGTAAAAATGTGGTTTTATTATTAAAAAATAATTTACATGGGACAAACATTTTGAAGTAGAAAAATGGAAGGAATTGTCAATTTTAATACCAAAAAAAAAACTGTATTTTGATCATAAATAGAGGTAGAAAGAACAGCTAAATGAATTGCAAGCTTTACCAACCCGACTGCATGTTTTATATTGTCATTGATATACCTACCTATGTTAATAATTGACATTTTGCCATTGCTGTTATTTCAATTTACAGTTTAGGGGCCGTATTAATAAACTCATCTTGGTTGAGATGCCCATCACAAGATATGTCAAAGTAAACGTCGAGCCACAGAAAACTGTCATTATTGACGCATCTTGAGACGGGCAGTACAGTCGACATCAGTTTATTAATACGGCCCTAGGTATCCTATGTCACCGGAGATAGTGATAGGATTCTAACGATACCACACAAATCTATATCAGCTCAGGCGTTTAGAAGTTATGGTCGAATAAAGAATCGTACATACATACTTGAACCCTGAAAATACTTTTTAGGACAGTCGTATAAAACTAGGCACAAATTTTCGTCTCCCTTTTGTACTTTCAAAAGCGGAATTGCTTGATTTACTGTAGGACAGACTGCCATTTTATCCACAAATACTTATAATAAAGGTTTATGGCATGCTATTTGGGCAAAATAGTATTATTATAAGATACTAACGAAATATCCTCAGCAGAAGCATTGCTGCCATCAATGCCCGCCGCTTTTAGCTTCTCCACCAAATTCTTTCTGTACATATTCTTCAATGGCTTAGGTCTATTAGCAGCCTCTTTCTGCTTGGCAACTTTACACAAAGCCTCATACCAGGTCAAGCCATACCACTCAATTTCTTCAGGAGTAAACTGAAAACAAAACCAGTCATGAAGGTCTTTATACAGAACATCTAGTCTTTATGGTTCATCTCATCTCAATGGTTTGAAGATGGAGCATAAATAAAGTTAAGGCTGATTTTAGGAAGGGTTTTGTGCAAAGGTATTGAATTAGATAAATAAATACCAGGGGATAATTTCACACAAGCCCAGTAGTCCCACACTAAGCTCTACGTATAGGCTTGTACTTTGTGTACTAGACAACAATCAATATCTAGAATTCGTATTTTTGACATCCGTTCAATTTTCGGGGATAAAAAGTAACCTATCTTACTCAGGGATAATGTAGCATTCTAATAGTGAAAGGGTTTTTGAAACTGGTGCAGTTGTTTGTAGGGTTCAATACCAAAAGGGTAAAAATGGGACCCTATAGCTAAAACTCCACTGTCCGTCCATCTGTGTCAGTCTGTCTGTCTGTCTATCTGTTACCAGGCTGTATCTCATGAACCGTGATAGCTAGACAGTTTAAATTTTCACAGATGATTTATTTCTGTTGATGATTTGTTTCTGCCGCTATAAAAACAAATACTAAACACAGAATAAAATAAATATTTAGCAATCATTCTCTTAAGATCCATTCATCAGATCTATGATGTATCTAATGAAATATTTTTTTCTAACTAGATCCATTACGCGGAAGTATGGATCTAATGAGATATTATTTGTCACCTGATACATCTTTCTACCCAGTTGCAAGAAATGGATCTACGGAGAATATTTTTCTCAGTAAATCTAACGTGTTGTCATGGATCTAATGAGAAGTAAATAATGTTTAGTCAAGATCACCAACATACCCGTACATATATAAGTTTCAAAAATATGTATACATAAACTTTATTAACATCGTAATAAAGTATGTATACATATTTTTGAGACTGGTATACAGACATATTGGTGTTGCTGACTGTACTTGGGGATATTAAAATAAAATCTATTTAGCCAGATAAATTATCCGTGAATATTATAACTTAAGTTTAATCACCATTTCTGGAAATTACCAGCTCTTAACCACTTCAATAGCTTGAATTGGCCATTTATAAAACAATATTTTTATAATTTACCACTTTCGAAAATGGTTATTCTAGTCAGATTTCATTCAATTTTAGAAAAGCATTTCCAGTAAGGTTAATTCAAGAAACAGTTATTTTAGGAAGTAATACTTATTGAGAAAATGTTTTTTTACAAGACGGGTAATGCCAGGGCCCTATCCCACAAAACTTTACAAGCGTACAATTTGACAAATTTGTACGGATCTCCATACAAAAAGTTGACAAATTTGTTAAATTGTAGGCTTGTAAAGTTTTGTGGTATAGGGGCCAGATGTGAGTATTGTTAGAAGTGTGTATTTTGTGTGGTGAACATTCTGCGTAGCAATCGGACATTTTATGACATTATTAATACTAATTAGTCATTTGTGTACAGTCGACGCCATAAATATGTTTACTATTTAGCGTCATGTTTAAACTGCCATTTGAAATTGTCATAGCGGGTAAAGTGACGAGGTACTAAAATGTAAACATATTTATGGCGTCGACTGTACACAAATTACGTAAAAATCTTTTTTTGTAAAGATATATTTACTAAAGAAGCTGATTCAGTTTACATTCAAGACAAACTGTTAACATGCCCGCTACCTGCTAGGCTTTAATTTATCTCAATTTTTCCAAGAAATGCCCGATACTAATGTCTCCATTGGTCAATTGCATTTGAGCAATTATAATTCGGTCATCATTTTCTATGACCTGTTTGCGTCGTTTTGGTGCCGAACTTTTTTTAAATTTTTGAAGTCGATGACTTCGAAAAGTACTGATTTTCGCTTCTTGGAGTAATACATGTAGAACCTGCACTAGCTGAGCTTCATTTTTATTAATATTTACATTTAGGCTGTGGTGCCAGCCCTCGCAGCTATTATTAGTTCTGTGCTGTTGACCATACATGCACCACATACGGTAAAATTCATTTTTCATCCAATAAGATGAAAAATACTCGGTAAATTTGTCCATCTCTTCACTGGCGTCCATTTCGTTTTTAATGTAGCTCCATCCATCGGGTATTAAATAATCAGGCAGTAGTGCTAATTTGCTACAAAGGGATATAATCCGGTTGTTGCTTTTCGTCCTTTTTATGCCCAATAATCTTGTTTTCTTAAACAAGGCATTAACAAAATGGTAATGACATCCCAATATTTTAAGTTTCATTTCCGATAAAGCTTTAATTGCCGCTTTTTCAAAGTCCAACGTTACTTCCTTAGGTTGCCAATCTGGCACCTGGGACTTTATCAAACTGAAAAGTATCGCGTAAGATTCCTTCGTTTGATGTGTCATAAAGGCAAAAACCAAAGGCACTATATTAGTGTGTTCTGAGCTACTGCCAATGTCAGCGTGAATCGTGTAAATTTGTCGGAATGGTGAAGGGCATGCTTTGTACGTTCCATCCATAAATATGTGTTTTGACTGGATTAAACATTCCCGAGCTTCATGTAAACTAAATATTACAATTCTCATGCCTTCATGGTTGTAATCTGCTAACAGAAAATCCTTGTATTGATTTGGTACTTCCACATTTTCGGCATCATTACGGCATATTTTATTAACACCGGCAATTTTATTTCTATGTCGATAAATCGAGGATTTTTTCTCATCAAACGTCGGGACAGGTTTATTCGATGCCAAGTGCCAGCCTTTCTCTGTAATTATTGCTAAGGCTTTTTTATAAACACGAGGAGCCGGTTCTCTACCCATGGAAGCTTCAGCACAATGGTCACTAATGGTGGCCTCTATCAGGTTATGCGTTTCATCAGGCATGCATTTTTCGCAGTGAGGTTTCCGTATTACAATATCAGATTCGTCCTAAAACCAAAAAACGAGAAGTATATAAAATTTATAAAATCACGTATTTTTTACTTCACAATCAATCTAAATTCATGTAAATTATTTTTTTGCATTTTGGTAAATACTTACCGCGGATAACGTTACAGATCCTTTACACTTTAATTTTGTTTTTTTATAATTTTCACACCGCCAGAGACTAGTCCCTTTCTTGTATTTTACGTGAGTATGGAACCTATATCCCTCAAACAAGAGGACTTTCCCGCGTCCACTCTTAATAAATTTAAGTTCACTCATTGTTCAGTTTACCTAAGCAAATGATAAGTATTTCTGTAATATGACAAACAGCAGTGACAAGTACCGGGTATTTTACTATCATGATTAATGCTACAAGTGGCCAATTCATCATTCTATCTAAAGAGAGTTAACGATGTAGTCTATGAGACTAGTAGATCTAGCGGGAATATGTTCTCAGTGGATCCACTATCGGTAGCATCAATTGGACCTAGTGAGAATAAAGTTTCACCAGATCCATACTGGCTCTGATAAAATGGATCTAGTGGGAATATGTTCTCAGTGGATCCACTATCGGTAGCATCAATGGATCTAATGAGAATAAAGTTTCACCAGATCCATACTGGCTCTGATAAAATGGATCTAGTGGGAATATGTTCTCAGTGGATCCACTATCGGTAGCATCAATGGATCTAGTGAGAATAAAGTTTCACCAGATCCATACTGGCTCTGATAAAATGGATCTAGTGGGAATATGTTCTCAGTGGATCCACTATCGGTAGCATCAATGGATCTAGTGAGAATAAAGTTTCACCAGATCCATACTGGCTCTGATAAAATGGATCTAGTGGGAATATGTTCTGTGGATCCACTATCGGTAGCATCAATGGATCTAGTGAGAATAAAGTCTCACCAGATCTAGTATGGATCTGATAAAATGGATCTAGCGGGAATAATGATGTCATTAGATACATGGACAAATGAATAAATGGACCCATTGAGAAAGTTTTCTCCCTAGATCTGTTCCAGAGATGGACAATGTATCTACTGAGAAAAATATTCTCCGTAGATCCATTTCTTGCAACTGGGTAGAAAGATGTATCAGGTGACAAATAATATCTCATTAGATCCATACTTCCGCGTAATGGATCTAGTTAGAAAAAAATATTTCATTAGATACATCATAGATCTGATGAATGGATCTTAAGAGAATGATTGATATTTAGGGGGGCTCCCATACAACAAATGTGACGTTTTTGCCGTTTTTTGCTCAATATTACTAACGGCAGCAGTTAGAGGCTAGAAATATTTACAGAATATTGAGTTGTATATTCACTTTAAAAATAAATAGTTCAAATAAATAAATAAATGTATGGTGTACCCTTGGTGCGCGAGTCCTACTTGCACTTGGCCAGGTTTTTAGTTTATTAATTACAAACATACATAAATACAAATCGTACAAATACTATGTTTAATACACAAAATGTTTTTTAAAGATTATACTGTAAATAAATGATTAAAAAAATAAATCAAGCAAAGTATTTTGTTACTTACTGAAGAAAGGTAAGTCTTGTATTCATCATAGATTTCCTTCTGTTTCTTCAAGTCATGAGCATACCTGGGGCAGCCATTCATCAGCTCAGTCAAAATATGCTTCTTCAGTTTTAAAGCTAGCATCGAAACCAAGTCACAGGCAGGGGTCTTGAGTAAATAATGATCAAACCCATAGTGATCGTTGATAAGCCTAATGGTTCGGTCCGTGACAGTGACTGACAGGTGCGTATTGAGGACTTCTGACTTGACTACAGTGCGCTTCAACACTGGGACCCAATAGTGAGGTACTCTGCGCTTATGTGGGTCCCGTTTTTGGAAACCTTAAACACAGAATTTTTCAACACTGTACTCAATTTGGGGTTTACTACTACTAACAAAGTGTGAACTAGCTTTGACCAATAACCTAACAAACTATTGTTTATAATGTGGGATTTAAATTGAAACTTCAAGCTTATTGAGATATTTAGAGATAAAAAATAAAAACAACTCTAAACCCTAAATTGATTGAGTGCTTTAGTTAGTCAATATTTAATCAATCTTGTCATCAAGACCTAAGTGCAGTATATTGGCTTGTGTGTATAAGGTAAATTTAGAAACTAGTGATTTTACAACTACAATTTAACAATGTTCCAATTTTGCTCTTGTAACTTTGTTAGTGATTAACATTTAAATAAATTATACAGCATACAGGTACAATACTAAGTATTTAAACTGTCTAGAGTTTACAAAATAAAACATCTGTTGACTCCTAAAAGCAGAACTACGCAACAAAACAAGGCTAGATGCAATGTTGGCAAACAATAATGTTACATAAACACAATAACAATCAAATTCGTACCTTTTATTACAGCTTCCCCACCCCAAATTCCATCATGAATTTCAGCAGGATGCTTCAGAGGTATAGAGACATTCTGTATCGGCAGGGTTTCCCCCGTCAGGTCGTCGCGTCTCCATTTACCCTCCTGAGGGACGAAGTGCACAGCGGCAGGTTTCAACACCTTCCATTCTCGCCAAAATTTCTTGTACGCAGGGGGAAGATCAACTGCTATGCCGATCTCAAATCTACCTTTCTTCTTGAAAGTCTTAGATAGTTGTCGCGCAGTAGCCTAAAAGAAAAAAGAAATAAAAGAGACTGATGGATCGTGGCAAGATTATTCAAGACAAGATGATGAAATTCAGAACCTATTTACCTGAATACGTGTCGATGCCATTTATTTTGGATGAAAATTAAACATAAAGTCAAAAACTACGTCATAAATTAGAGACGATTACTGTGCTCAATTTTTATGGGTTCCAATTTATATAAAATGTGATTTTTTGGCCTGAACTGTCAAAGCATTGACATTCAAGTAAAGTTTAATGAAAACGTTTGAGACATTTAAAAGAACGCTCCGATTATGTACGTATAGGGAAGTATTCAGCTAAAACCGGTAAAGCATGACAGATGTCAAAAAAAAACATTTGTAATATGCAGTGTTGCCAGAACGTCCCAAAAGGGACGATTTTCGTCCGTTTAGGCCTCGCAACGTCCTTTCTTTGTCCGTTCATACATACCGTCCTTTTCCCGTCCCTTTTCAAATAGCCAGCTACAACAATTTACTTTATCACAAAAAAGTCTTACGTTTGAAAATTCAAAAATATAAATTAATTTTATTTAAAAATTTACAAAAATGCGTTTCATTTCATGAATTAATTCATCTAAGTCAAGTAGATGAGTGAAACCAAACGCCGCGCTGCTAGAGCCGCGGCGAGTGAATGTGATAAATTCAGACCGCTACCGAATATCGCCATCCTTTTCCTACACGCAGTGATCCCGTATCGCTTGCCTGTTCGTTCCACGCACATAAACACATTCACCTTACCATCCATCCATTGCTACATTCAGTTCAGTTCATTACGAGTTATTTAATTTGAAATTAAGTTGAGTTTTTGAGAGTTATATGTGAAAACCATTTATAATAATAATAATACTGTTTAAACGGTGTTGTTATTGACAACAGTGAGTTGAGTTGAGTGGGATACTAGCGTAGGGATATATTCGAGTTTGTTGTGTTGGATATTCTATCTAGTGGTTCCTGGTATTCGTGAGTCCTTTTCTATAATTCACTATCACTGTGTTCGTTACAATTTCAATATTTACCTGTATTGTAGGGGTTTTGCTTGCACAAAACAACTAGTCACCTAGTGTAGTCATATACCTACCTAATAATGTAACCGATTAAACTGATGCAAGCAAAGGAAACCTGCTTTTCTACTAACCTAACTTGCATTTGAAATTAAATGTTGTATCAATAGGTGTCATACATTACATTAACCTATACCTACTTTGCAATTTTTAGCTATTTGAAAGATTGTAAACAAACGAGAGATAGATAGGTTATATTGAAATACTACAGATATAATACAAACCAAACAAATTGTCTCACTAACTAACTTCTCTAACATAACATAATTAATAACATATTGTATAATGTTTTTAAATACTTAAAATTCATGCGCATTTTTTTTTTGATATAAGTAACTAGTATTTCTCAAGCCGTCCTTTTTTTTCAAAAACCGTCCTATTTCAGATAGCCCATCGTCCGAAACTCGACGCAAGCACTGGCAACACTGGTAATATGAACATCTGACGTGGACGTGGTGAATAAGAAATGGCAAGTGGTGGTGGTGGTGGCAAAAATATTATTACATTTTGTTTACCGTGAACATATTTTCATTATTTCCTTCGGTTCGTGTTAGAGTCTCCAGGGTTCTCTTTTATTATCGTAACTTGTTTAGTGAATTTCGGTCATTAATGTTAGCAGAGCGTAGTGAGCTATGTCTGACAATAAAAACGTCGATAACATCCCCGAGAAGGGCGAACCTGAGGCCCTTGACAGTAATATAGCAGCACCGACCAGTGATGTTAGAAGTGTTGCAGGAAGTGTGAAAAGTGCACAGGTACGCCATCAACAAATATTTACTCGATATCCAAATGGTACGCGTCCTTGAGCCAACTTGTCTACACATTCAATGTTACTTAAACATCTATATTGAATTGATTCCGAACTGCCGTATGTTTGAAAAATGCGGCGTAGTTTAAAGAAATCATTGATTACTTAACCTTGCAAGTGAACAGATTTCAAGGAAGAGATTGATTAAAGGTGTTAGTTGTAGTGAGAAGATGATTTAAACACTAATTCTAATAATATAAATATATATTTTAGGCTCAACATCGGATGTCCTCATCTTCTGAAAGACAAATCAAGTTTGAGAGAGCACAAAAGTGCCTAGAGAATGCTGCTCTTGTGTCTAAAAGGATTAAGGAGCACCGTAAAGCTACAGCTGAACTTCTGGGTCGCCCTTTCGGTAAGCTTTATTCATTTACTGTCAGGTTTTTTTTTTCATTACAGACTGCATTTAAATCTTAATATGTTTTTGTTAGCTGTGTGAAATAATCTGTCCATGTAAGTTTGAGTTTCCACATGTCAAGCACCCAATCTGCACACAGCATCTGCACCATAAAACCTGGGTGCTACTATTACTATAGGTACAACATAACATAACATTGAATCCTTTATATTGTTTAGAGACAATGTTGTCATAAATTATTGTTGTGTGGCATTATTTTGATTATTTTACTTCAATGGAAATGTGGTTATTAATGAAAAATCTGGTTATCCCGTCATATGTAAAGATGAAAAAATACCAACTCAGTCAGTTTCTTTGGATAACATTATAGTCTTACCAAATGTTAAGCTTTTAGAAATTCCAAAACAATGTTAAAATTTTGAGCATATGGAACCATGTCTAAGCATATGAAGTTTAGCCCTATACCAGAAAGGTTTAGGTACTTAACTAAATGTAAACAAACCAAACCACGTGACTCTGTTAAACAGCCAATCACAACTATATTGTCGAGCTTCGACGTGTCAGTGCTCTGCTGTTATTGGCTGACGAAGTAAATCACGTGGTTTTTTTGTTTACATTTAGTTAAGTACCTAAACCTTTCAAGTATAGTCTAGACTAGACTTATGTTCAATTAGTTTAGATATCTAACAAACATAATTACAGTAACTATAGCATATACCTTCCCAACAAATTATGAAATGATTTATTTATTATACTTTTACATACACTTACGGACAAAAAAATCGACTCAAGCAACATTTTTTACATTAGGTCGTATTTTGGAGAAACGGGAAATATTTTATTAAAAATGTAATTGCTGTTTTATAAAGCAGTTATTAAGCAATGAAAAACAGTAACAACCAATAAAATCAGTTGCATAATTTTGAGGATATGGTTGTTTACGTGAAAAATGGGATTTTCCCTGCGTGCATACCCCACGAGTTGCGACCCTTTGAGGGCCATAAAAACCGGTGTAACCGGTTAATTCTTATCAGTCGCTTATCAGAAGTTGACCTGTACACATCCCCCGCAATTACTCACTGGAATCACCTGGAAAAAATGGACACCACCGAAAATGAAGCCGCCCAAGTCGTCGCCCTGCTGAACCAGGGACTTACGCAGCGTTTGGTCGCCGAACAGCTGAATTTAAGTCAGTCTGCTGTCTCCAGAGTATCTCGCCGGTTTGCTGAGACCGGAACCCTTACTCGGAAACCGGGATCTGGCCGTCGAAGATGCACATCCGAGAGAGAAGACCACTTCATTGCCACAGCCAGTCTTCGAAATCGTCACCGGACCGGTGTTGACATTCACCAGCAGCTGATGCAGACCCGTGTGGAACCTGTGAGCTGTCGCACGGTTCGCCGAAGACTTAAGGAAGTGAACCTCACCCTAAAAAGGCCTGCCACGGGGCCTAAATTGGCTCAAGAGACATCGGGACGCTCGCAAAGATTTCGTGGCGACATACGAAAATTGGACTTATGACCAATGGAGCCGCGTACTCTTCAGCGATGAATGCAGAGTGTGTCTCCATGGCAGCGACAGAAGGAGACGGGTGTACCGGAGGCCTGGAGAGCGGTTCGCACAGTGCTGTTTCACTGAAACAGTCGCCTACGGGGGAGGATCCGTCATGATGTGGGCGGGCATTTCAATGGAGGGAAGGACCGAGCTGGTTTTCATCCCGGGTGGGGGGCGAGGAGGTGGATTGAACGCTGCCAGGTACATAACCGACATCCTGCAAGACCATGTCATCCCCTATGCAGGATTTTTTGACGAGGGGTTTCATTTGATGCAAGATAACGCCCCTTGTCACACCGCAAGAGTTACTCGGGAATACCTTGCTGAGGTCGGCATCCCCACCCTCACGTGGCCACCGCTGAGTCCGGACCTGAATCCCATCGAGCACTTGTGGGATTACTTAAAGAGAAGAGTTCGAGCCCGAGATCTTACCCCTGAAACGATTTTGGCCCTGAAAGAAGCTCTTCTCGAGGAATGGGCAGCATGTCCGCAGGAGACCATAAGGAAGCTGATAAGGTCGATGAGTAACCGCATGGCTTGTGTGAAGAAAGCCTGCGGTGGCAATACGAGATATTGAGTGAAATTAATAAACCGTTTTCCTTAAAAAAATGTGTTTTCTTTCGATTTTATGGTTAATAAATTTTACACATTTTACCCATACTTCATTAAATTCTCTTGTTTTTCAGTAACTGAAATGAAAATGACCTGAATTTGATATTTTCAGAAAGCTTAGGTTATTAGCTTTCTAAAAATACTAGATTAGTTGCGGTACTAATTTTAGTTTCAGAGATATTGCAAATTGAAACCAGAATAATGTTTGAGTCGATTTTTTTGTCCGTAAGTGTAGATGGGTAAGGCCGTGTAGTGTGGTAACCACACCACATTTGCATTACTATAAAATTATAAAGATGTGTAATGCACAAATAACTTGCAATGAAAACTACCACCTAAACCACTAATGATGAAACTTACAGGCATCTAACATGAGACCTTATGGTTATGTTACATATGTCCTTTTAGTATGTCATAGTGACGCTATGTTTAATTGTCATTTACAGAAGATGACGATCCCGATGACTCCGTCTCGGAGATGGCATCCACCGTAAGCGAGAGAACGAGTTACTCTGTGGCCACAGACACTTCCACTACACTCTCTGTCCAAGAAGCCTTGAACAGTAAGTTTTATGCGGTTATACAGGGTGGCTATACAGGGTGCCGACTGGAACAGAAATTGATGTTACAGAAAATGACATTCAGCTCATAATGTATGCTTTTTATCTGCAGAAGTAGAGCAAAAATCCAACTTCTTAAAAATTTTAGTAACCAATGAATATGCCTGGAAAATAAAGGTTAAGGTGTATAAAGTTTCTTACGGCGCTTCTTCTCCGCAATTATGGTCTTGTCCAGAGCGCTAGTAGATTCACTCCATATTACAGACGTGTAAAGGAGCCCTCATGTGGCCAATTAACTGAACAAATATTTAAAATTTTGAATCTTTTGAAAGACCGTGTCATTCTCAAAACGAATGCTGAATGTGATAATATTATATTTATAATATTTTTAATTATGAATTGTTTATTTTTAAATTATAGTTCCTGGTATTAGTGAAAGCCTAGCAAATACTCTTAAGCAGAAAGAATTGCTGATGGAACGAATAAAACAATATAAAGAGATAAGCAGAAAACCAATGTATAAATCCCCGATTAAAAAAGAATCAATAACAGAAAAAAAAAATGAAGCCAAGGTTTGTTAAAATTATGCCATACATATTTGTGATTGAAAAAAGATTGTTACTTATATTTTTAACTTTGGTTTTCAGTCTCTGCCCACCAGTGATATTATGCAACTAAATAACACAATTAGAGAAAAAGAAAATGCCCTAAGTGTGGTACAAGTTAAAATGAAGGCAATGGAAAACACTATTTTAGATTTACAAGAAAAAATAAATGAAAAAGATCAAATCATTGAGTCTAAAAATAGGGCCACCATTCTTATGTCTGAAAACTTTAATAAAAAAGGTGAGGATGACAATAAACAGATTTTGTGAGATACAGAATTAATCGTTAATTTAAAAAAATATATATTTGTGAATTGCAAGGAAAAAGATAGTTCAGATCTTTTTGAAAATATGTTTTTTATATTTATTTATTTATTTATTATGGAATAACAAAATGGAATACAATGGCACAAGTTTAATTCATTAATTTCACTGTTTTAGAAAAAGAATTACACATTATAATTGAAGATACTAGGCAGCAAATGACAAAAATGCAGGAAAACTTTATAGCTATTGAAGGTAGTTGGAATGATGAAAAACTTATGTTAATAGAAAGCATAACAGAAAATGATGACAAAATTAAAAATCTTGAAGAAGCTAAAGAGATTTTAGACGATTCGCGATTTAAAATTAGTGTTGATCAGTCAAAGCTTATGGAAGAACTTGAATTGAAAAATAAAGAAATTTTGTCTTTAAATGAGCAAATACAACTCATGTCAAAAACTACAATGGAAAATGTAGTACCATCGCAAAGTGATTCTGTTCAGGTTGAAAAAGCTAAGCAGTCTTCAGAAACAACAGATGTAAGTGAGTTTATTAAGAAAATTGAATTTTTGGAACAACTTAATTGCCAAATTAGGCAAACTAATAAAGAACTCGAAAATAATTTAGTAAAAACTGTTACTGAATCCAAGTCTTCTTCTACTTCATCTCCTATTAAGAATACCAAAAGTCCGCTTCCAACTCGCAAAGGTGGTAGAGGAGGTAAATCTAAGTCGCCGTGGAGTAATTTATCAGCTGAAGCTGCAACTCAAGAAGCAGAAAAGAAGCCTGGTAAACCAGACCAATCTAAATTAGAAACTGTGATCCAATCGCTAAACAAAGATATAGTTGATAAAGAATATGAAATTACCCAAAAGAATAAGTTGATTTCTGAACTTCAATCAACTAATTCTAGAATACAGTCCACACTTAAAGAACTGCAAGAAACAGTGGAAATACGTAAAGAAACTGTTAATACTATTGATGTAGGAATTTTGACTGAACCCGTTGAGCTGATTGAACCGGCTTCAGAAAGGCAAAGTAAAGATGAAGTGGACTCTGCTGTTGTAAAAGACCTAGAATCCAGGCTAAAGGAAGCCCAAGAACAGATAACAAGCCTTACCAATGAAATTGAAGCCGCAAACGTAAACATGATTAAAGTGAAATCAAATCACAAACTGAAATTAAAGCAGATGCAAAAAACTATTGATAATTTTAGTAAAGTGTCGGATTCCAATGCAGAGTTTATAAAACTAAATGAGGAGATGCATCAGCTAACGCAAAAAGTTGCCGAGTTAGAAGAAGAAAAGGGCAATCTGCAGCTTCACCTTGTTGATTACGATAGTGGCAGGTGTAAGTATTTTAAAGATTTTCCTTTTTATAGCAGATTGTTATTTTATTTATTTATTTTTATTTTTATGTATTGTTAACCAAGGGATGAAAGTGATCAATTGCAGATAATTGACATTAACCTGAGACATTAAGGCTACACGAGCGCCTATTATAGTTCGAGGGTACGATCAATACTTTTATCAGAGTTAAACACTCTACTTTTCATTTTGACTGAGAGGAAATTGAATTGGTCTATGTATTCTCTTTGTCTTTGTCTTAATTATTGTCATTTAAAAATTATAAATGTCATTTTTGTCTTGACAGTAATAAAAAAGTTTGAAAAAAAAAACAGTTCATAATGGCTATATTATATTCATCCATTGTCTAATAACGAGTCTATAAAGGTTTGTGTTGGATCACTTTCTTCTCTAGGGATGGAAATGCCATTTTCATCCCACAATTGAGATATCATACATAACACTTACTTTTCGAACAGAAAAGGTGAAAAATATGTTTAAATATACATTATGACTAAATATCTGATCATATTTTTTTAGTAACCGAATCTGATGTTTACAAGAAGCTAATAGAGATGGAGAATTTAGCTGAAGCAAGATTAAAGTCTATTAGCGTCTTAGAGGCCCAGAAATTTGACTTGGTTCAAGGTAAATTACTTGAGTGTCTTAAATTTGCTTGTCTAATCCATATATGATTTGTAAAATAAAAGATTTTAAATTTCCTTTTTTTAGATTTACATGTTTTACAACAAAAGTACACTGAGATGGAAGACAATTTAGAGGATATGTCGCATCTTCACAGTGAACAAGTTAGCTCGGAGATGAAATCCGTGCAGTTAGAGGAGCAGGTGGATGAACTCTTAGCTTCTAGAAAAGAATATGAACTTGTTGTGGAAAACCTTAAATTGGATAAAGAACATTTAAATGGCACAATCAAAGCTTTAGAAGATGACAAAGAAGAGTTGAACCACAAGTTACAACATTTCATACAAGAAAACATTGAATTGACAGATAAGCTTGAGAAACTTAGCGCTGAGAAAGTCAGTTCAGCTGAATCAATTGAAATAGTGGAATCCTTAACAACGCAAGAAAAGCTTGAACTTGAGGAATACAACAAAGGAATGACTGATAAAGCGGATCCACATCATACTGAAGAATATAAGGGAACAGTGTCTCCCGAATGCAATGAAAATATAGAGAAGCTTGTGGAAGAAAGTGCAGAATTAAACAAAAAGATTGAACTATTTACACAGGAAAGACAGGAAGTTATGGAGAAAATGGGACACATTAGTACTGAAAACGATTCCCTACAAAATACTATTACAGAATTGACTGATAGGTGTCACTTGTTGGAAACTAATTTAAATGTACTATCTAAAGAAAAGAGTGATTTTGAAGCATTGGTTGAAGAACTCAGTCGTCAAATTGAAGACTTGAAACGTGAACGAGGTGAAATTCTGAAAGGAAGTGTCGAAACCTCAAAACCAGCCAGTTTGGAAGATGTAGGTGAAGCAATTGCCTCTGACCTTCAACACGATGATAAGTCAACCGGAGATAAAGCTATAAGCAGAACAAAATCCGTGAAACAGTTAACTAAAGAGATACTCAAACTCAAAAACACTATCAAAGAAAGGGAAGCTGAAATTGGAGACTGTCAGATGAAAATTTTATCATTAGAAGAACAGCAACAGAAACAAACTGAACTCATTCATAGTAATACTACATACGAAAGCAAGATCAAGGCTTTGATTGAAGAAAATAAACAACTACGAGAAGAATTAGAGGTTGTTAAAAAAGACAGTGATGCTGAACAGCAACTTATCAAATTACAGGAAGCAAATAATTTGTTGCATCTTGAACTGCAAAATATCCAGAAAGAATACTCTAATGCCATTAATACGCGTGACGCAAGGATTCACGAAGTAGAGAGCCTTTTACTAGACTATGAAAATCAAATGGTCCATTACAGTAATACATTGCAACAAAAAGACAAGGACATTTCGGAATATATCAATCAAATTACTAAACTCAATGATATTTCTCAAAAACTTAAATCTACTATTGATATGCTTGAGGAAGAAAAATCAAAGGATCAGAATGCGGAACTTATTAAATCTTTAAATAAACAAATTACTGCGTTCCAAAGAAAACTGGCTGAATATGAGGACAAGTTAAGAATTTATGAAGAAGAGAAATCACAATTGCTTAATTTGAAAACAAGCATGGAGAACAAAAATACCGCTATTGAAGTGGAACTGAAGAATTTGCAGGAAGCTTTAACAGAAAAACAGATTTTCATCAAAGAATTACAAATGCAACAACAAAATAAAGTTGATGAGATAGGTTCAGCCATGCTCCAAGCTAAAGAACGAGATGAAGAAATTCATGAAATTAAATTGCAATTAAGAAAAGAGTCGATAGAAAATGAGAAATTACGCAATACTTTAACCGAAAAAGAAAACGTGGCGTCAAATTTCACAAAAGAATATGAAGAGATCAGTGCGAAGCTTCAACAACTTACTCAGGAAAAAGAGGAACTAAACGAAAAGTACTCTGCTGCGGAAAACAAGACCAGGGAGTTAATGGAAAAGTTGAAAAAGTTTGCTGTAAACTTAAAAAAGAAAACCACTGCTCATGCAGCGCTAGAAACGGAGTTGATTGAAATTCAAAAACAGTTAGAAGCGAAAAATTCTCAACTAGAACATGTATTATTGCAAGTAGAATCTTTGCCTTCCGTACAAGAAAATCTTAAACATGCCAACGAAGAATTAGTGAGACTTCAAACTCAGAATTTATCTTTAGAACAACAAACGTCAAATTTTGTCGAACAGTTACGTGCCGAGATGAAGGCGACACAGGATAGACTGACTAACGCTGTTAATGAAATTTCTAGGTTGACTGTTTTGATAGACTCCCTAACAAATGAACGAGATTCTGCCCAAGAAGGAAATGCATCACTCAAGAATCAAGTCGAAACCCTCAATAAGAAGTTAGTTGAATATGAAATTGATCAAAAGAATAATACCAATTTCGTTACTAAAATCACTAGTTTAGAGACTGAATTAAATCAAAAACAAGCTCAGATACAAGAGTTAACGGATCAACTTAATCTCCAGGAGCAACAGATTACTCAAGTACGTTTTGGGTATGATGCTAAAGTTCAAGAAAGAGACTTATACATAGAAACCTTAGATACTGAGATAAGCAAATACAAAAGTCGTATTTGTCGCCTTGAAGATACGGTTTCCACCATGGAGGATAGGCGTCATTCACTGGAACGTAAAGCTGATCAGCTCGGCAGTCAATTACAAGAAAAACACAAAGCTTATACTGAATACACCAGTCAAGAGGATGAGCTTGTTAGTAGACTAGCCGTCCTAATGGACCATGACAGGGTAGTAGAGAAGCAGTTGCATGAGATCGAAAGTGAAAATAACGAGCTGCAATTTAAAGTGCAACATCTTAGTGAGGAAAATCTTCGCTTAAAGACTTCTTTATCAGACATTCAGGAATATTGTAATGCACTGAAGGATAAAGCGGGTAAAGCTGATTTATTTGAATCTGAGGCCGCCAAGTACCAAGTTCAAGTTCAAGAACTCGATAACCAATTGAAGCGAACTACTCAGGATCACCAGGCACTATTATTACAACGAAAATGTGATGTCGAAGAGTTGGAGTCGGAATTCAACACACAAATTGAAAATGCTATTAAGGAAAAGAAAATTCTGAGCGAAAAATATGAAAAAACATGTGAACATGTTAATCAGCTGGACAGCAAATTACAGGAATCTCTGAATAACATTCAAACATTAAATATAAATATTGAAGAGCTAAATAAAATTAACCAAGAGCTTAACGATAAGTCTTTTGCTAGAGAGAATGTTAAACCTGTTGATTATACTGAGCAATACATCAATGAAATAAATAGACTTAATGCAATGTTTAATACTAAGAATCAAGAAGCTTTAGACTTGAATAATAAAATTCAGTCGCTGCAAGCCAGCCATGCAGCAACTATTTACAAATTAGAAAATGATGTATCAGACCTAAAGACCAAACACCAACAGAGTTTATATGAATTGGACCGACAAACAAAAAAAATTCACGATTTAACTCAAGAAAACGAACATTTACAATCAATTTCATCTCAAAAAGATGATGAAATTAAACAACACTCTGAACGGAACAAAATGTTCTTTGAAATAAATATCCCAAAGACTGAAGGAATGGTTATATCATCCACCATAGAAGCTCTGAGCCATGAACCAAGAACATTTGATTTGTTATCCCTTGAATCTCAGATTCTTCCTGAAGTTTCTAGTATTCACCCTGAAAATATAATTAAACCTTTAAAAATCTCAGATCACCCTCAAAAGCAGGTTTCCCAAATCGATAGCGGTTCGGGTGAAGTGATAGAGCCGGATATTGTGCCGAAAAAAGCTTACGTGTGCTATAAAGAGGAACAAGATATCCAAGAAGCTGATCCATTTAACTCTGATGAGGGCTGGGGTCTTGACGGGTCTGAAGAAGTTATAGATGCCACTCCGGGATTAACCCATTTGCAAGATCAACTACAGCGACTTAATAAACACAATGATGCTTTAAAGGATGAACTTCAAGCTAACAATACGAAATTCTTAAAAGCTATGAAAAAACTTAAAGAATTGAAAGCAGCGAATGACATGTTAACGAATGAACTCAAAATATCAAAGCAAATTTCGCAATCATCATTTTTGGACAATGCTATAGAGGACGAGTTAAGAATCAATATTCAGGAATTAGAAAAGAAATTAGAAGAAATCAGTGCAGCCTTAAATAAAGAGAAAAAAGAAAAAGAAGCCATCAAAAAACAGAACGAAGTATTTAATAACGCAAATGAAAGATTAACAGAGATGAAGGAAAAACAAGACAACGAAATAGAACTATGGAAATTTAAATTCAAGGAAGTTAATGATAAAATGTCGACATTACAATGGGAAGGCGATATCAAAGACTCCCCGGTTCATAAGCCTATTGCTGCCACTCCGGATGCTCAAAACTCACAGCTTAGAGAAGAAATACAAAAACTTGAGAAAGAAAATGATGAACTCAATTTAATGATTGAACAATTAAATAGTCAAAATAAAGAATTGGATTTGCAAATAGTCCACAAACACGAAATACTTTCTAAGAATTGCGAAAGGTTGGAGACACAGCTCTGCGAAATGAGTGATAAGAATTTGAACTTGTCCCATACCATTGAAAATTTAAGTAAACAGTTGACTGAAATGGAACTTCAACTAAAAGACGCACGAAATATTGGTGAATCATACAGATCCGATTATGAACGATTACAAGTAATGTCTGAACATAATCAAAAGGAACTTGCTTATGATATTGAAAATCTAAGTAAACAATTGGCTGAAGTTGAACTTCAACTAAATAACGCAAAAAATAATGCTGAATCATATAAATCTGATTTCGAAAAATTACAAGAAGCATCTGAAAATAGTCAAAAAGAATTGATCCGAAGAAATAATGGACTTCAAGAAGAGCTAAGTATTTTAAAATTAGCCGAAGCTGATGCTGTAGCCAAAACAACTGCCCTTGCAGCTGAGCTAGAAGTAGCCCATTCAAAAAATATTTTGTGTGAAAAACAAAACAAAGTGGAATCGAATGTTTCAGATAATTTCATTCTAACTGAAAAGTTTGCAGCAATAGAGGAGCAAAGCGTACTATTAAAATCTGCTTTAGAAGAATCCCAAAACAAGATTGTGGACTTAAAAACTGAAAATAATAACCTGTTGGATAAAGTGAAAGATTATGAGTTGCAAATAAATGAGTTAAATCAAAAGCTTTTGAATTTGAACACGGAAAACGATCAGCTATTATCAACTGTTGCCGAGCTACGAAACTCAGTTTCGACTGCCGTTGATCAGCGTGGTTTCGAAATAGCAGAACTGTGGAAACAACACTTAGCTCAAAGAGAAGCTGATTTCCAAAATGCGGAACACGAACTGAGATCGCAATTAAGTGCTTCTGACGCGAAGTATGAACAGCTTTTAGATCATGTCCAATCGTCCAGTCAAGAAGAAACAAACAAATTAGTCACGATGGAACAGGTTAATTCTTTACAAAGTAAATTACAAGACAAGGAAGAACATTTATTAAACCTTCAAGATAAATACGCTGAAGCACTAAGTCAACTCGATATGTTACGATCAGAAATGGAAGATGAGAAGCATATGCATGAAAATAAATTATTAGTTCAACAAGAAGAGTATGAAAAACAGATTCAAGAAATTAACGATAAAAACGAGAAGGCAATTTCAGAAGAAATAAATAATCCAATTATTCAATCTCTTGAATTACAGTTAAGTACTACTCAGGAAGTGAAAAATGAATTAACAAATCAGTTAAGTGAATTAAACAAAAAACTACAACAATCAGAAGCGAAAATTGCTGAGTTAAACAGTCAGTTGCAGATGAGAGAGAGTGATATATACCAAAAAACACATGACTATACCATTGCTTTAGCGCAAAGAAATGAAGAGTTCGAGATTGTAAGGAGACAACTAGTGGAGTATGAAAAGAGGGTTGAAGATTTAAGCTATGAAAAAGAATCAGAATTGGCTGTTCTTAGATTGAAAATGCACGACAAGAATGAAGATTTTAACAGGTTGCGTAATGAATTCGATTTAGAAAAAAATACTTTGGCACAAGAATTAAATGACAAAAAAGTTGAGTGCACCAATCTAAACAAACAAATAGCTGATCTAAATAAATTGCTAGAAGAACATTCCGTAACAGCTAATGAAACACAGGCCGTTTTAGAGAATCAAGAGTATGAGATAGTAACTCTGAAAGATGAAATTATTAGTTTGCAGGCTATGTTACGTTCGTCGAGCAGTAGAATAGAGAAGCATGTGACGTTCGCGTCGGGTACGAAGCCCGCTCCCGAAGGGGAGCCGTCCGAGGAAGCGTATAATAGTGATTTGTTGGATGCAGTTCCTAGAGCAGAGTTGGATCTGGCGTTATACATGTTACACCAGCGGGACGTTCGTTGCGAAGAGTTGACGATGGAATTGACGCAGTTGTTGGAGGAGCGGGATACTTTGCAGCTGCGGCTGTCGGACAGCCTTCGCTCCTGCGAGGAGTTTAAGGCGAAGTGTGTGGCGGCGGGGCTGGACGCGTCCACGAGTTCTAGTCAAGAGGTAGCGGAAGCAAGCTTTAGCTCCGAGCGCGAGACGCCATTTGTGGACACACATCGCGGAGCTTCCCGTAGCAGCAGCATCAGTGATCCGGATGGCGACAAACCAAAATTACAAGCCAAGTAAGTTCCCCAGAGTTCATTTGCATGTTTAAAAACGTCAGCTGTAGTTAAACTGGTGATACTGATTTGAGTTATAGAACTTATAGAACACTGAGTGCCGCGCACAGCCGGGCGCCGCACTGCTCCGTGTGTCATTTATTCCCCTTACCATACAGATATCGCGTCACGTTAACGGCAAGCATTCTAAAACCGATTTAAAATGATGTCCTAGACCTCTAGTTTATTTCTTTGTAGCCTATCTTGCTTCTAAATCGTAATCAGATTGTTAACTTTATGGTAGCTCGTATTTACTTAAAGAGCTACTACACCGCATACAATGAAACGTGTAAAGTCATCAAAAACTCGTCTGACTAGTTGTTATGGTTGTAGGTTATCGGAGTTACGGACGGTGCGACACAGCCGCGACGTGCGGCTGCGGCAGGACAGCGAGTCGCGCCAGCTCGGCATGCGGTTGCTGCAGAGAGACGTGGCGCAGCTGCCCCCCGAGGCTATGGAACAGCTCGCGCAGGCACACCACACGCTCTGTGAGTACTTAATAATTGGTCCGATAGACAATAGTCTACATAAAATAAAATATCATGTGATAATCTTACACAAATTGATCTTGTCCCTAGCTTAGGCTTGTACTGCCACTATCAGCTAGATTATCTGTGTCGCCAACTCTAGCGTGACTCTTTACAGCATGTTGAATGAAAAAACTCATCTATTGGTAACACTTGCACGTGACGCTTTTTGGAATAATCGTATGTTTTTACTTAAATGGGCCATCGACAAATTACATCACACGATTTTAATGATTTTTGCCCGTCGGCTGCAAAATGTTTTCTTAATGAAACTGCATACTTATGGTAGTTACGAGTACAGCATGCATAAACTCGCGCGGCCGCCATGCCGCTCAAAGTGCAGATAAATAATAATATTCTTGCCACAATTACTACTTCTAATTATGTCGTATGTTTATTTATATTTAACACATTTAAAAAACACGGTAATCATCTACTTTCTGCGTACAACATAACGCAAATCAATCACTAGCTTACGAGTGAGGACTTTAAAAAATATGAGATAATGCGTACGTTAAGGTGCGCCCACACCGGAGCTTAACGGTGCGTATATTATGGTGTCGTCGCGTAAACAAAAGACGGGGCCATAGTAACAACATAGCGCCGTTTTTGACGCACCGTAATATCGATACCTTAGAGCACAATCGTACTAAATGTTTTTTTTTGCCAGTAAAGTTACGAACTTATTATTTGTGCACTAACCTACTATTTACAATAACTTTTCATATATAATTAGTACAATAATTGTGAATTAAGGTATCGATATACGCACCGTTAAGCAGCGTTGTATGGGCACAGCCTTAATTGATACGGGTCAGTACGGTAATTTCTATCATTCGACTTTGATTTCGAGCGCTCGGAAGTCAAAAATCGGATCCCTCTGTGCTTGTTCGCCTTCTCAATCGCATAAAAAATAATAGCGCATTTAGGTAAGGATATTGTTGCCAAACTACACACCTCGAAAATTTTGAGGAATAAAATAAATAAATAAAATAAATATAAGTGGACAATTTCACACCAATTGACCTAGTCCCAAACTAAGCTCTAGGCTTGTAACGATATAAATACTTATATAGAGAAATATATACTTAAATACATAGAAAACATCCATGACTCAGGAACAAATATTCGCACTCATCACACAAATATCTGCCCTTACCGGGATTCGAACCCAGGACCACTAGCTTCGTAGGCAGGGTCACTACCCACTAGGCCAGCGCGTCGTCCAATAAACAACAACTTTACTTTATTTTGAATTTTTACAATATTGAAACGATGTACGTACGCCGCTGTGTCGGCTGGTGGACAATTTTGATGTGTATATTTTTTGAGCATCAATTTTTTACATCAAACATCTTAGCCTGTTTGCCTGTGCAAAATGTGGCTATAGAATTAACAACTGCTTGTTAAAGTTGTTGGTAATTCTGTAGCGCTGCCTACCCCACTCTGGGATAAAGGCGTGACGGCATGTATGTATGCACATACCAATTTTACAAATTGGTCGCTCGATTAAATACTACTCGTTATTATTGTAATTGTCCTGATGGCCTAGTACGGTTGCGTTTATCGCGTGACAAAATGTGGATAAAGAATCCGTCACTCTCGTACTTATATACGTGTCAAAAAGTGACGGATGTTTTATCGACATTTTGTCACGCGATAAACGCAGCCATATTAGGCCCCCTGGCTTGGATTCCCTACCCTCTGTCTTATTCAGAAAGGAAGAATTTTCCCCATATTTTTTTTTACCACAAGTTGATGCAAAATGCTTTTGCATATTTGAAAAACGGACTTTTTATTATTTTCAGATGTTTGTAATGATGAAGGTACAGGTTGAGTTACAGCTTAAAACATGTTTCTATGAGTGGAAAACGTTATAATTCAGGGCCTAACCTGACTATTTGTGGATTTTTTTCGTGATACCAGTTTTTGAAATGCGTTAATAACTTAAAATGAGAATAAGTAGGTACTCGTATTTTTACATGTGGTGCTTTTTTACGTGTGGGTTGGGTCACTAAATTCACTGCCTATAAATTTATTACTGTCATAAGTATTTGGCCAATTATTATTTTATTCAAACTTATTCTTCTGTTACCATCATTTCAAGATCGTTACATTGTTTAAATATATAACTAGAATCCTATAAGAGTAAGTTCCTGCTGAAAACCACATTACCTACACAATATTTAGCCGTATTTTATTTGAGCTCAAAATTAATGAATCCTTATGCCGTACCAACATCCTTTGCTCGGTGTTTGCCACGAACACTGCGGCACGCAACTACATATTTTATGTTAACGTGAGCACGATGTATTCTTATCTCACTCTAACGTACAGTTGCCTACTGCAGTGTTTGTGGTAAACACCGAGCGTCCAGATGCGACTTTAAATAGACAAATACTTACGACGGGCAGTGCAGGAGCGGTTATGGTGGTGGTTGAGTGCTGTGGCATTTTGTGATGTTACTTGTCATGGGTGGGGTGCCACGCCAATGTTGTGTTGTGCTCGAGAATCATTGAATTGGATTATACAGGATGGCACATTTTGATCAGTCAGTGTGAACAGTTTGGTAGGTAACTCTATAAGACATACAAAGATCTGTTCTTAGGAATCATGTTATCGATTTTAGTGACAAAAAAACTGCACACATACATTAAAAAAAAAACTTTTACGGTGTTTGGGAACCTGGTATTGAAAAATAAAATGCTATATGAAAAAAAAATGGTTTCACTTCGAAGACATTCAATGCATTTTATTCATTTTAGATATTATGTTTCATAGTAAAGTTTACTGCTTATAATTATAACCTACACAATCGATATCCAAATAAAAATAATGTAAGTAAGTTTTATTTTTCAATATGACCGGGTTCGATTCCCAAACTGAGTACTAAGTTTTTTTTAATCTAGGCACCTATGCAGTTTTTCTTGTCACAAAATCGATGATATGGTTCGTACTTAGAACAGATCTTTGTATATGTTTTAGTTACAGATTTTCCTATACTGACCGATCTAAATGTGCCACCCTGTTTACCTACATAACAGTAATATAATAAAAAAGTTGAGAATGTTTCCACCTTCTCAATTATTAATTCCAATGACTAAATCGTACCTGTTATTCATGTTAATAAGGGGGATATTCACTTCTTTCTTTCAATTTAGTTGCTTTATCCAAATCATGTAAACATACGAGGGGTGATCCAGCTTTGAGAATCAGTATGAACCATCCACATAATGATATTCTTTTAATGTGGAATATACCATGGCACGAATCAAACTTAAATTAGAGACAAAAAAAATAACATCATTCATTGGTTTTTCTGTGATAGCTAAACAAAAAACACCTGTATGAAAAATTTTACAACACGCCAAAAATACGAGTTACTTTAGTAATAATTTGGAGCGGTGTGGAGAAAGTACTGGTACATTAATAAAAAATATTGTTATTGAAAATGAAACCTTGATTTATCATTATGATTTAAAGGATTAATAAGTTATAATTGCAGTGGATTTTTTATCTCCAGCTCTGTCACCAAAATTTAGGGTGGTTTTTTCGGCTTTTTCCAGGATTATTGAGGCCTACAAACAAATACTGTGACATTCGTTTTAAGCAATTGAGTTCTAATAAACTAGGAGAGTTATATAACATTATTCTATCATAGTTTTAGGAAAATATTCAAAATAAGCTGAAGAAAAAATAAAACGGATTTGCAGCAGGAATTGCGCTTCAGAGCCTTATAATTGATAAGGGATAAACTGATAACCGCTCTCCGCGCTATTTAGCGCTAACTGTCGAGTACTACTTATCATTCACAAATGTTCAAAAACAATTACATAAAACTCACGAGCTGATGACTTAGTGAACGTACAAAATTTGCCCATTTCGATCTCCAAAAGTATTTTTTTTATAGTGGTAAAATAAAACAATTGAATGACGTTAATAAGTGTTTGGAAATATAGATGGTGTGTTTACTCCAATTAAGATATAATATAACCATTTACATATCTCCCATTTTTAATACCGATTATCATTCAATGTCATTGTTCAATCATGGTCAACCACGAAGAAAGAATTGAGCTTGCTCATTGCTCAATATTTTTACTTTTGCCGTTCATCGTTATACATATAAATAGAACCCAACCGTCGCACTACCATTCCTAAAATAGTGAACCTAACGAAAGGTTAATAGATGAACTAAATTCCTTCAAACTAGTGCAGTTTTTGTATGGTGTCTGGTTGGCGCTGGTAAGAGTAATAATTTTATTTTACATAAATTTTTGTGCTTCCAGCTCGAGACTCCCAAAGCACTTCCACGGTCCTACTGAACTGGCTTCGAGGTAAAAGTACACCGAAAGTGGTTCACATGTAAGAAACTAGATTGTATATGGTTTTATTTTTTTTATTATTTTTATGTAATCATATATGAACACCAACGAAACAGTTCAAAACCATTGACAATGTTCATTAGTAATTTTAGAACACGTTTTGTAGAAAATAGAAAAAAGGAATTTAACTCGTTTAAGTACTGCATTTATGTTAGGATTGTTTTTGCCACCACTTGGCCATCCTGCCGAATGCAAAACATTTTCTTTTAAAATGTCTTCCTATTTTTGCTATCGAATAACGTCAAAGAAGACTTAGCCAATATCAATTTTCAGCCAATAAAGTCTTCCCTTTTTTTACTATAAGCGGCTCTTTTATATATTCTTATAAATAAAATGATTTCGTTTATAAACATTACTTGGAACTGATATATTATGTGAGGTTGTGTTAGTGACTTAATTTATAATAAATATGCACCTATATTGTATGGATACATGCCATATTCTTGTACTGCAAAATGGTGTATAACGTTAAGACGACAATGATATTGGTTACAGTCAGACGATGACAGAAACTACGATAAATAAATTACACGAACGAAAGACGAATAAGGTTTCCCTATATCATTATAATATGCATTCCTTTGTTTACTCTTATTATGTTTTCTACTCCGTTCTTGCGCTAGTTCTCATTCCTACAAACGCCACTGTTGTATTGTCTTTTTTTTAATCGACTTCAAAAAAAGGAACTACATTTTATTTATTTGTATAGTTATATAAATTCCTCTGCAGTAGGAAATTGACATGTTAATGAAAATAGTTGGTAGTTAAAATAATTTAGTTTAAATCGATTCTAATTAATCGTCATCTGTTTAAAAGCGTGCCTTTTTTATAGCAATAGTTAAATAATCGGGTTCTCCATTATAGTACCATAACCGATAAGTATTATGTCTCCATTTAGAGCGTGTATATGTTATATGTATATAAATCAGTGGTCCAAATGCGATGCGGACCTTGTATATGAACATGTAAATTTGTTTTTGATTAAATGGCATTTCATTAATTGTTACACATTTTTATTATTTTAATTGCATAAGTATATGACTAATCCCTTGTCTTTAAACGCGCCAGTGAGGCTAGACAAGTTGCTTGACGCTAACGTAAGCAATTTTCAAAAACTGATGAAATGTATGGAATCGACGTGGGCGATCGACGCGATCGTCTGAGAGTTAACGTCAATCCTATACATTTTGGATAACGATAACGAACGGCGAAGGCATCTTGTCTACGGCTTCTGAACTGGGTGTAGTCTCGAAACGAGATTTTTGTACATACTATGGCGAATTATATGGTCAATCAAGATGATTCACTAAATAGAATAAGAAAATTCTTTTAAACTGTTTTAATCTGTCATAACTTAAGTACAAGTAATTAAAAATAAAACAACATTCATATTCTCGATATTAGTACGCGTAAAAAAGTGAAACCCGTTTATCTCTTTATGCGATGTAAGTCTTTAAAGATAGTTTGTTATTGAACTTAAAAGGTAACCAAGCACCTATACATTCGCAGTATGCATCATGTAAGTGTACCTAACCTAGCCCTACTTGCTTCCTCTTGGAAATACTTACAGTATGTGAGCTGAGGTGATTAGTACAGTCAACAGCATAAATAAGTGATCATTTATGTACCTTGTCACTTTAACTTGTCAAAATTGGGAAACGATTGAGTTACAGAAATGATCACTTATTTATGCTGTTGACTGTACGTACCTACGTACCATTCAATTTTGCCTCATCTCTTTTATGTGCCATTCGAAGTTGGGTAAGGACCAAAAAGTTGTCCACGCTAACTCAATCAATTAAATTTTCTATGAAACTTTTCCGTTGTGACACGAAAACTAGCCATACAATTATAGGAATACTTTTCGTCGCACAACGGAACTTTTTTCGTTTTCGTCGTTTGTATGGTTAACTGCGCTTAACTGTGGTCCAACTTTTTGGTCCTCACCCAGTTATGTTTATCGACATCTGTCTTTCCATTAAGAAAGAAGGATGTCGATTAACGTAACTTCGAACTTTGATTTTGAAAGTAGGGTCCCAGGTTACGTTCGTTGCTCGTACTTAGCGAAAACGTAAGGGCTCTATTCTAAAATTTAACGGAATAGCTAAGATATTCTGGCTCCGTCGATAGCACAAAGACTATTGTTCATTTGGGATGAGGTGATCATGATCAAGGTTGACATAACTAGCTGGCAATCTGATGAATTTTGTAATAGCCTAATGGTTGTCATAACACTAGGTATTTATTTTGAACTCAGTTTTAACACATTATTTAACGATGTTTTTTAGCTACTGCTCTTTAGTACTAATCTAAAGGCCGCAAAACTTCATCGAGATGAATTAACATGCGAGAGTTTACCGGGTAATATTAGACCGACGTGACAAGAAAAACCGACACGCGTTAAGGTCACAATATAAAATAGCTAACGAGAAAACCGCGTGCAATTTTACATCAACCAATCAAACGCAGCGATATGACTAAACTAGCTGCTTCTGATGGGTGAAGACAGGTCCAAGCATGTAGTGATACAACAATTGCACTAAAAATATTTTCGGAACCAATTTTGGCCAAGATACTATTGTTCGCGACCGTCAGAACATACTCAAAGGGGGTTTTTATGACATGGCTATGCAGTTAGTTTTACAGCGAGCGTAAATGACAGAGCTATAGCAGTTATATAGCTGTCCTTTTCTCTCGACTTAAACGGAACTAGAGAGCTATGTCATTTTAACCCCCCAGGGCCTCTATTCTACAGGGCAAAACCATATTGCCTTTGACTTGTTATCACATTTTTTTTTAACTCGACAATTGTTACTGTCATGTAAGCGTCACGGGATATTGAAATAATATACCGTTGCATAAAAAGCTGAGTGGAGACCATTTTGGGCTTGATACAATTAAAATATAATTATCTAGAATAAGTTGATTTAATCAAGAAAATTGTATTATTTTAAGTGCTTTAAGTGCCAAATAAATTTTATTACATTTCATAAATAAGAGCTATCAAAACGTTGACAATACGATAACACGTCAAAAGCAATATGGTTTGTACCGCTTAGAATATATAAATTAGGGATTACCTACTGATATTTTGAAATTTTGTCGAAGGGCTATGTCAAATTTCCATATATCCAAAATTACCAAAGGCAACTGGAATAACATGATGGGGAAAACCAAACGATAAAGTATTTTTTCATATATTTATTGCTTTTTATTTACAATTCAGTATAGGTACCTATTCAGAACGTTCAGGCTGTAATAATAATCAACCTACATTAAATACAATCACACGGCATTAGTGCGCACATTTGCGATATCTTTAAGATTACTTCTGATACTTATTCATCCACAGTACGACCTCGTACATACAAACGACTTACTTGAAACTAACACCCTTACTATAAACGACAGGAAAGCACGTTTTCCTCGTACATCTCATGTCAAATGTAACTTAAGTCTTAACAAAAATATATTTGAAGCTAGTCAAACGCCACAGAAGCATCATATAAGACTAACTATGTAATGCGCATTATTTTCCCACATAACTTTCTTTATACACGATACAAACTAAATAATAAAATGTATACTTTCATTTATGTCAACTGAAATACTTTCTATAAGTGTAACGTAAATTCAATTCTAATGTGCATGTACTGAATATATGGAACACTGATAACAATGGTTCATTTTATATGTAATTATAGTATTTTATTTATTGCTAATATTTTTACAATACTTTTTTAGAAGTGTTACTATGGCACCACATGCTTACAGCATAATTTACACGTATAAAAACTGTTATTTACATTACTTAGAATACTCTATATTACAGATGGCTTATATACTATTTATCAAAATCAAATTAACTCGTGTCGAAGAGCAGGCAAGGGCCGCGAGCGGCGGGTGCGCGTGCGCTAGTTGCTTGCCCGACTCTCCTATAATATCAATGGAAGACACTGGACCGATGGTTCACTTAATATGTAATCTTAAAACTACTGAGCACACAGTGCGAGCGACGTGTTCTGCGTGTTCACACAGTGCGAGCGACGTGTTCTGCGTGTTCACACTATTCCCGTTAGTCAAACAACTACACAATCAAATATAGTTCACCATACAGACTAGTTGCGACTGCGCTGCGTCGAAACAAGCCCGGAAATTTTAAATGCCGTCAGTTTCAGGCCACTTAATTTAAGCACTGATAATATGTCAAATTAGCGCACATGTTTCGAATTGGACCTAGTCTCTAACTAAAATTAAAAATAAAAATAAATTGTATTTTTTCCATTCACTGCTATTTCAGTAGGTTAAGGTAGCCGGTGTAGCTTGTCGCTTAACAGGAGCCTTACATAATTCACAGGAACATTTTATCGTCTATTTTACACAGTTTGCTTTAAACCGGTCAGCGGATGTTTGATTGGAATGAAAGTGTTTTCTTGAAATATGGATTAAACTTGAACCCAACGGACTTAACGCTATTGTCAATTATAAGGTAGGTTTAATATCACAATGAGGACATAACAGTAGTGTGCTTGAACGCTGACTTATTGCAATGCTTGGTAATGGGATATTTAAGTACATAGAGGTCGACAATTGCATGTGTAACATTACATAGGACTTTTAGGCAGTTGCAAACATAGGAACAAAAACATTAACTTTATGTGCTACCCATAACAGGCTTAACCTACGTATACATACTACAATTTATAGTAAGGATATTTTTAATAAATCACATTTTTTTTTCTATTTTCCTAATTTATCGAACAAAAATAGTACCTCTTAGTTAACATATTATGACTTGAAGTGACTATGATATGAAGTTCATAATTTTTTGACACTATCACATTAAATGTTAAAATTACAACTACAGGTGTGGATGCCAACTGCAGCGTGCATCACTATAACCTAATCATCACTGATATTCTTACGAGAGGAACAAGATTTTATTTGCCTACATAACATTAGTCTTTTAGAAAATCCTAGAGAGAGCTGAAACAATCAAATACAGCCCCTGGCCCCGCGCCGCTCCGTCGCGGCCCGTGCCGCGCACCGCCGCGGTATCCACAGGTCAAACAGTAGCATTCTATTAAATTGTTTCTGTGTAGTGTCTATTATAT
Source organism: Acleris laterana (assembly GCA_963966035.1). NCBI lineage: Eukaryota > Metazoa > Arthropoda > Insecta > Lepidoptera > Tortricidae > Acleris > Acleris laterana. The sequence continues at coordinate 8,153,444 of OZ014442.1, read as the reverse complement.
ATAAATATGGTTATATTAGCGAACGTAACATTAGTTTTTACATAATATAAAAGCGTATTTTATTGCCTTCCCCCGATATAAGTAGTAAGTAGTATGGATATCGTGATAAATGACAAGCTAATCAACTGCTGTTAGAGTTCGATTCAAATAGACATTCTGATAAACTCGAATGTAAAACCTAGAGTTTCACTGCCTCTTATTTAATAGAAGAGTAATTTTATGTGAAAAGTCTGTTTCGATCATTTCTAAAACAAAATGATACTTTGGTCCCACACAAATATACAGCATGAAAGTGTGTGTGTAATTCTATGCTTGTGGCTCTATCTATATGTTTTATAGGTACAAGCCAGAAGAAACAGCGCATTGTCTTAAATAATAAGAGGTAGATTGTAATTTCAAGAACAATATTTACTACAACTGGAAGATGTATCTAAAAGTATGATCACTCGTGCAGCGCTCCACCGCGCCGCCGACACGAACCAGAGGCAAACGAGTAGCTCGCTGGGCTTATCCTTATCGCTAAACTTACGCTACGTGTACTTTACTTACAGTAAGTAGGCGTCCACCTACGTTACGACATGTGCCGTCAGTCTTGGTATCAGTCCTCGATCACTAATGCACCCTAACAACTATAGGTTTAGTTTAAAGTAATTTCGTACTGATGCACCTTTAAGCGATTGTCTGTGACGTGAACACGTTTACTGGTCCGGCCGGCTGCGGTCCGGCGAGGGCTAGAAGTGCACGTCCCTGACATCGGTGGGGGTTGCGGCGTTGCTATGCGCCTTGTCCTGGGGGGGCGGAGGGGTCCATCCCGCCGCCTCCCTCGTCTGCCCGTTTGGGGCTGACACGGGACGTTCAGCTATCACGTTCTGGACCATCACTTCAATTTGTTCGAGGCACGTTTGGAGACAGTCCTGCGATCAAAGATTAACGGATAAAAACTTCATCCCCCTCCTGTCACCATAGTAGGGCAAATAGAATAATTTAAGCCAAATATAGCTGAATAAGTGATGATGCTAGAAATTGAGTAGTTACCAAATCAATGCCAGTGAGCTCTTGCAAACGGGGCAGGTGCCCGTCCAGGTTGAGCCCGCGCAGCGCCGCGGCGAGGCTGCACGAGGCCAGGGTGCTCGCAGAATACAGCGTGAACTGATAATCTGTAACAAAAACAATAACATTATTAGTGAATTTGAGCTAGGATTCCCAAAACTATTAGTAACGAGCTGAGCTATTTCCCCATTGGCCAAGACACATTTCACTGTTATCCTATTCGTTTTCCGGTTTTATAACAAACGAATCAAACGAAGTATGTTTAAATTTAGTGAAATAGTTATATGCCACTCAATTTTTTTAAATAATTGTCGTAGAGCGGCTGCATGGTCGTTTATACTTGACGAAAGCATTTTCATGCGCGCACTTTGGGTACATCCGGTGAAGAAATGGCGCTTTCTCCCTCACTCAGGTCGTCGGTCCCTCTCGGAGGGCTCAAAGGAGCCGGCACCCGCCCTCGGCCACATTCCACAGCCTGCGCCCGCGACCGATCCACTCGAATATTTCTCACGGACATACTTTGGCGAAACCATTATACGTATACAGATCCTCAACCATTTTAGGCCTGGACGTCTTAAGTAATATGGTATAACGAGTGCAGTGTGATAATTGACGTGAAATGCTAATAAAACTGGTCATTCCGAACCAGTGCCCGGTTTAATGTGGGCTTATTACGTAACGCTGTCTAATTAAGGTCTGTGTACATACCTACCTACATATTATAGTGATCCTAGCGTTTTAATTTTGATTCTCATTCAATACATCTTCTAAATATTCACGTTGGTGGTAGCATCATACCTACATAGCTATACACTATGCTAGAGCTATGTTTGAGCTGCCACACTAATTGGCTAAAGGCGTTAATGCAAGAAGGTACTTATATACTGCAGTGTATAGCTATTTATGATGGTGACCGTAGCTACCTAGTTAGTTACCTAGCGGTGTTACTAGTTGAGTATCTCTGACGTGAGCAAAGGTGTGCGAATGCTTTTATCAAAGTCCCAACAGCTGATTAAACATCGATAATGGAAGAAGCGGTAAGTCGGGTCGTGCCTAGGCAAAAAGATCGCGAACAACCATCAACAGTCATCTATTTTACTAGTAGGGACATTATTTCTGAAATTTTACACAACTCGCTAACCTAATGTGTCACTGTTTTGTAATATTAATAAGCAAATACCGACCTACGCCGACGATGAAATAATCAACCGCTGGCATGGTCGCATGCGATAAATTATGCAGGAAAATCATCATTATTATTCCCAAGTTTTTAAACATCACAAACAAGTAGGATATTTATTTTGAACTTAGACAAGTCCTATAGATAGGAACGAACGCATATTACAAACATGTTTACCTCTATGTACCTACCTTGTGTGGAACCTAATTTAATTTGAGACGTTCCCACGGCGTTACGAGAGCTATTCAAGCCAGCGCGAAACCACAAATGGCCGCAGCTCGAGGACGCAGACAATACGAGCGAAGCCTTCAAGGGCCCCCCATTCATCATTAAGTAGACCCCATTATTCCGGCCGAAGGGATATCGAACACTCTTTCAGCTCATTTAAAAGATTTATTTTAATTTTTTTAATTTGCATGTCGGCATTCCCGAGATAAAGGGAGCGGGCAACGAGAACGAGCGGAAAAAAAGATGAAACAACGAGAGCGACCGCTCACTCGGAGCATTTGCATAATCTGATGTTAATCAAACAGCGACAGCCCTACCGCCTTGTCCGCGCCGCCCGCCGGCCCGCCGGCCCGGCGACCGGTTCGTCGGAGCCGGCCGGCTTGTAGCGAGCCACCGCCCAAATCGCACTCGGTCCTCCTTCGCCTATAACTTATCATGTGTTCTTCCAAGAAACATTTATTAAATTCATCATAACTAGGTACGTCGTATGATATTTGGTATGTAACAGGCGAGTGCATAGTGTTTGTGTCCGAGTGCAGAGCAGAGCTCGGCGGCCGGAACCCACACGCGGCGGATGTTCAGCTCGTACAATCTTCCTTATTAGTGCCACCAGAGCATTAGCCTTGCAGAGGAAGTTACGAGGAAGACGATACGAGCATTAGGTACCGAGCTTATAAACACTTGCTACCCGACGCGGCCCTCCTATCTGCAAACCGCGTACCTACACACTTAATCAGCTAAATATTTAAAGTATTTTTTATTTTCCGTGTAAGTTGCAGCCGTTTATAATCATATGCACTACTCTATCACGCAATTGAAATTAAAGTAATATCCGTCGAACGTTTATGGTAAGAAACCGCAAGTGTGTGATCGAGACGAGGGGCCATCGGCGGTGACATAATCGTCGTATTGCCCTTGAGCACGGAATGGATGTGGCGATAGAGGAGCGGGTTCGGCGGCGCTCGCGTCTATTCGCGAGGTGAACGCTCTGCCGAGGCCACCGCGCCGACGTCGCCGGTATCGGTAGTGCTCGCTGCCCACCGGAACAAACACCCGCGCGGGCCCCCGGCCGCGCCGGCGCCCCACCTGCGCGGGCAGATAGCGTCCACCTACCTGCCCCAACAACCCGCTCGCCGCTCCCATGTCGACTGCAGAGGGCTGCAGCGCGCACCCGTACCCACCGAAATTAACCGTACTAATAAAACGACCTCTCGCCGCTGCTGCGACCGCCGTACCTAAACGGTCTTTAAAATAACCCATTACAAATTTAATATCCTGACGAGTTATGATTCCAGAGTAAATTGTGCCATTCAAATAATGATACATAATGCGGGCTCTCGGTCGCCGATACCGCGAACTATGCACGAGCTCGATTATGGCGGCCGCCGGCGCTCCGGGGTAGCCTTATTGTTCGGGGAGCGATCGCTTCATATAAAACTGGTGTGACATTATAATTTAACGAAATAAAATAACCCATCTCGGGCATCGTTCATAAATGTCATACTGGAACTGGAGGCGCTTGTGGGAAAACTTTATTACCCGTGGCTCACATTGAACATTATCGCACAAGCTTCATGTTTATTTTCACCGGTGAGGGTTATAAGACCGATGGCTTAACGAGTAAGAGATGATACCCGAGAGGAGCTAGTAAAATAAAAGAGCTGGAGCGTGAACTTAGTGAACAAAAACAACAAGACGTCGGCGGCGAACAACAAAAACCGTTGCACAAAAACATATGATCCCATGAGGGTTACGGGGGCCGGGAGAGGGCGGGGGGGCCCGAGGCGTGCTGGAATGCGCTCTGGCGAGCGGCGTGGGAGGCGCCGGCGCGGGCGCAACACTGCGCACCACACACACCGCTGTCTCCCGCCGCTCCCGCCACTCGCACTTACTCTTAACCCCTACCTATGTTTGAAACTTCATTCAAAACTACCCAACGGCATTTTACACGAAATATTCCTACCGAGCTAACTCTGAATCCGAATAACCTAATCCAAATGTAATTTAATAATTATTTGGTCCCTCGCATCATCTTTAAATTAATATTATTATATAACATTTAGAATTTTTTTCCCTCTACTATTAGCTACTTCATTTTCCAATCATCTAGCCACGGAATAAAATTCTGCGAAGTTCAGTGACACGTGCCGCTAAGCGTTGGCAAAGGCCAAGAAAGGCGCGACAATGTCGTGACGCGGTATCTCGATGCTAATTACCGTCTGCCGTCGAACAAAACCTGCCGAAGCTAATCATTAGGTATGGATGAGCAGTAGTATTGTTCCCTCCTACAATCGATACCTCAGACTACAAAGAGAATTTGAGACTTACCTCTGGCAGCTAGAGCGATGAAGGTCTGCGCATGCCGGTGCACCATGTCGGTGTTGACGAGGCCCCGCAGCGGCAGCCGCGACAGAAGCAGCGGCAAGAAGTCGTGCGCCGTCACGCCGGCCACGTCCCACTTCAGTTTCGACAGCACCAGCAACTCCCAGCTCTGTTGACAAATGATAATTCTAAATTAATTTGTCTCTAGCCACCTACTATGAGCAAGAGTCCTATGATATGTATTGGTTCAATGGTATCGTTGGAATTGGAATGATCAGAAATAACTGGTCTAGAATTTGTTCACAGCGGGATCCTATCTACCTAACAAGCAGACTGATAACCAAAGCCATTTCAGTTAGTGTGGAACGTGCTTTTAAAAGATGCCATAATAAATACATGTACGGTTTAAAAAGCTCGAAAGCGGTGGTTGTTCAAACAATAAAATGGCATTCCTGCCGCCACATCACATCCGTCGCGTATAATCGTAAACACGCGGAGTCTCGCCCGGCTTCCCGGAACGAGCCGTAGGTAGGCTCATTGTTGTGGGATCTAACGAATGCGAGTGAACGTGCGCCTGCCCGAACTTCTCCCTTAACAATAAACTACCACTTTCTGAAAGATATCTACTATAGTCGACGCTCCAAATAGTTAGAGAAGTAAAGCAAGCTCCAGACGAAAATGTTAACTTGTCGTCAAAAATTTCTTCGCTATCATCGAAGTGGCTAACATTATCTTGCCGCTGTAACCTGACCTAGATTAAATTAATTAATTTTAATAGCAAACTTCAGTCGTCATTCTTGTGATACCGCCGCGATATGGAATGGTTCAAGTTATGAATAACTTGATTATTTCGTGTACACATACACTCGTACATGTAAGCGGTGCATGTCCGTTGACAGATAATACTCGATGTTTACTTAACTCAATCGGCGGGGTCGTCGCGGCAGTACTCGACTGCTTCCCATTCGCAAACGACTGTGGGTTGAACGTCTCTCGGTTTAGAGTCGGGAATCGGTCGCCGTAGCTGACGTTATAGGCCCTATTAGATCTAATAGGGAGATTTGTGAATGAATGAGACTCATCACTGGAATTCAAAATGAGATCGTTTGTCAGTGTAAGGCACAACATTGTCGTGTTCGTCGCTTATGCGCTGTTGTAAGACCAGATAACCGAAGGTTTGGTGTAAAGTTGTTGTTACTGTGTAATGCTAACCAGCTAGCATTTAGTCTACTTTTTGGTATGGCGGTTGGGCATATGCGGGTCGACCGCGAAATGGAAAGAGTCGGCCTCTCGGCGGCGTTGCAGATAAGGTCTTCGGAACAATGTGCTCATAAAGCATTCACCGCAGAGCCGGCGCGCGGCACGCGAGCGTGGACGGATGTCGGCTATCTGTTAGTATGTTGCTGTTTCGAACTGCATTTTTGCTTGTACTTTTAATATAGAGTTTCGTATCGTCGATAAAGTCGGCTCGCACGTAATTGGACAAGTCGTATTTTGATACAGCACCATGAGAGCAAACCCGAGCTGATGGAATGCGGGTCGTAAACGTGCAAGCCCTGGCGGCGCGCGTTCATTAGAGGATGTGGTGGCGCGGGGCGCGGGGCGCGGCCGCAGCCAATAAAGCAAGCTATGCAAACACCCCGACGAGCCGTCGCTGAATTCCTCGCTCGGTTCCCATGCTTTATCCAATTTCACCCAACGGAGTGGCAGCGCCGCTTGATTTAACAATGCGCCGGTGTCGCGTGGCCACCGCGCTCCTGAGACTAAACAACCACGGAATTCAACAAATAGGTGGGAAACACTCATTATCGGTTAGAAAATAAATACCACTTGAAATCATAATAAACTTGCGAATTAGTTTGTCAGGTCCGAACTCTCCTGAATATTTTACAGCTCGTAACTAGGAGGAAAATGTAAACGCGGCGTTCATATCGGTCGGAAGCCTAGCTCTAAGCTCTGCATAATAAGGTTGCCGTGAGCGCGTAAAACGTGACATGCGTTCCAAACTAAACTTACGTAACGACCTAACGTCAGCGAATTCTTGAAAGCCTGTATGACTAACTCCGGCGGCGGTTACGGACGAGGTCTCGGCGGTTTATAGCCACGATCAAAGCGCGACGGTCGTCTTCGCCACATTTTTAATTTTCCTTCCTCCAGGGCCACCCGCATGGTCAAGACTTTTATTACCGTCCCAAGATATTGAGCATCGAATTCAATAAAAAAAAAGAGTAAAACTAATTCATAATTTTAAGTTCTATCATATTAATATTATATTATATTCTATCATATTATATTCTTATGACCTTCAAAGACGCTTGTGAAAACTTAAGCATGGGTTGTATGTTGTAACGATCCCTCCACTCGGGCTCGAGACGAGATACTCGCGGCGGCGAGACGAGCGCGGCGCAGACGAGAAGGCCGCCGAATGGAATGCGACTGGTTCCCGAGTACCTCGCCCTCTCGCTGCTCCGCGATTCGGCACAGCTCGTGGGAAACAATACGCCGATAAAATTACTTAATGCAAAACATAACATAGCGTGTGTTCTTATTAGTGAATGGAGCTCATTTCAATCAGCGAAGAATCCCGACAGCGCGGCCCGTGGGATCAGCAAACAGGGCGGTTGAGCTCATTTACTTACACTTATTTGCTGCCAGCTCTTAATACCCTTCGCCGGGGTGCGCTCGGCCAGTTAACGCACCGTTTGCGCACAAAAACAAGCACCTAGTCTGGCTCAACGCATAAATATTTAAATGCGTTTTCTTTATCAATTGTTTCTATTAGCTTAGGCGAGTGTAAGCATTCATTGTACGCGTTTGCAATCAGGGTGCAGCCAATCCGATATTGCGCAGGGAGTAGGTCCCACTTTCGTTTATCAAAGTCGGTCGAAAGATAAAAAGGGACGCCACGGTTTCTTCGCAACAAATGGAACACATACCGTCGATAACATTGCTGCGTACAAGTTATTACTTCCTAGTAGTTTAATAAATGTAATGTTCGTTAGTCGTTAAAGGCGGTCGGAACAAATCAACACACAGTGCCAAGAAATCGACATCGAGAGTATTTCGTATGGAAATCACATTGTCTAGCATTTAATGTATCAAGGAATGTCTCCAACTATCCTCTTGTTCGAGTGTGTGATGTTATAATTATTGTAATGGCGTACAGTGACGTGAGAATGCATGTTTTACAAGGAAACATACCGGTCGAGCGGGTGGGCAGTGGGCAGTGGGCAGGCAGTGGGAACCGCGCATTACTGTTGTCTCGGATACCAGTGTGCACTCTTTTTGCTCGCCTCGCCTCGCATTGGGGCTTGGAGCGAGCGGACTTGGACAATGCGCACAATCGCGTTTAACATGTTTCCCTAATACATTTTCCATGTCAACTGCTAAGCAATGTATAGTATAGCTTCAAATAATTAATAGGACGTACAGTTTGCTAAGCTTGCATAAAATGTTAATGGTCCCCGACACCCATAGCAGGTGTTTAATATTCGCTACACTTGGATGCGCCGTTACATGAACATTAGCACCGATCATCGAGCACCAGCGTGACGGCACCGTTACGCCTCCTGGAGACAATGTCTGGACCGAACAAAGCAGACTTTGTTTAAAAATGATAACCGTTGAAACGAGAAATATCGATCTTTAGGCAGACATTCTGAGGGTCTACGACTTTCGTAGAACTGCTACGCACCTGCTACGAAGCGGATCTCGTTCATACTGCCGTAGAAGAGAGAACTAACTAGGTAAGTATATATTATTTAAATGCTCGACATTACAAACATTCCGATGCAATCCAAATTATCTTTTGGATAATTTATCGCGATGATATTACGCGCAAAGACGTTTTATCATCGGGTCGAAGCTCTGATGATATTGATATCATGCTACATTGAAGCCGACTCAAGATTAAGGCGGGTTCAACTGCAAGTTTATAAATATCTGTAAAGAATATAATAATAAAACTATTTGGACAATCGCAAAGTTCACGTAGACATTTAAATGAGTAGTAAAATATTTAATGTTTATTAAAACATGAAGGGTTTACCATGTCGCAATGAAAATCGACCTTATAGATAAATAACTTTACAAGAACAAAAGGGATGTTGTACATTAACCGACATGGTTTAATTAATGGCATGCCGTTTACGATCTCTTCATGTTTCAAGCTATAAACGTGTGGAACTAATTAAACAACACAAGTAGTAGGTACGAAACCAGACCAGACCAAATGGAAAATTACCGAAGACAAAAAAAAAAAAAATGAAACAAAAAAACTCTTAGTTTCATTTTCATAAAACACGACACACTTTTTTATGACAACGTTTAAAAAGGTTATGCCGAAACTTAATTCAAATGGATGGTCACGTAAATTTCCATACAAGATTTCGCGCTTCGTGATATGGCATCGAGCAAGGTCAAAAGCGGTCGCGGCGTGAGAAAAAATATGCGGCGTGCTTCGTCTGTAATTGGTCTGATTGAAACGCGGGGCTGCGCGGGCGCTTCCGAGAAGCGGGGACACTGTCCGCGCCTGCCGCATTCCGCCATGCACAGCCTCCTTTACTGCCCGCCTCATTACGGAAATTCATTATCGTCAACAGCGCAAGAACTATCGAGCAATCATTATTAATCTTCCGAAGTTAACTTACAAACTTGTGAAACAATACCTTACTGGGCCCTCAACGTTTCTCTAACTGTCCTAAATGAACAATCTAATCTCGCGAACGTTCGCATGTATATTCAGAAGAATGTCGTAAACCAACGTTTCCTCTATTGTCTCGAGCGCAAGTCGCATGGAATGCACTTGTAGGTAGAAACGGGTCGAGTGCGGCGCGCGAAGATGTGCCTTACATTATCTACGGGCCCGGCGAGGCCCCGGCGGGTGGCGCGCGCGCATGCACTGCGCCGGCGCAGAATACCTACTACATGCACTGCTAAACTTATTTCCCATATATGTATAAACAACGACTTGCTCTGAATCGTTTGATTTAAATAACACATTAAGGGTTAGTCGCTGGTTTCCATACAATATAAATCTAATACTTAAGTTTTTATGTCTAGACTAAACTTAACGGTTGGATTTAATCTTAAGGAGTATAAGAAATATAGACCGGCATTATGAATATTTATGAAAGGTTTCCACGCGGTGACTATAAGTCCTCGTAATATCAAATAAATATAAAAAGCACGTGGTTTATAAAGTTAATTTCGGCGTTGGTGATAGAAGGTGACTCGTGAGCCGCGAGTGTGGGAAAATTTCCGACCGCAACGGAAATAGACACGAAAGCTAATATCATCAAGCGCATCCACGCTGCAACAACAACACCTTCAAACCACAAGATGTATATAGGTTACTACACGGCTGGGTGACTGGTAGGGAGATACGACAATTAAACATATTTATGCTTTTAACAAGTTCTAAAAGACACAAGTGAGTAAATCTTGAAAACTTAAGCTATCAATAAAACTGATCAATGTCTCGATAAACATGAGCATACGCAGACTTGAAATAAGTAACTACATAGGTATCTACCTCGGTTTATGAATCAAGAATCTATTCGTGGAACGCAGTTTATTTTTATTCGCGGTGTTATTAGTTTGCTTTCCCTAAATAGCTTTACCCAGGAACGTAGTCACATCTAGATTTTGCTGGGAATGCGTTCGCGATTGGCGATTTTTTTTGTTTTACGCAAGAAAATTCATAATTACCTTCGAAGTTCCAACCAAAATGTGCAGAGATTAAATTCAAGGAAGGTCACAAAATACCTAGTCCAAATAAAATTAACATTATTAAGTAATTACGTACACAGACGAGGGACGATATGCAATCAAAACTAAAATCAGCGAAGTGAATCGGTGAGCTGAGCAGGTAACATAGCGATTAGATCCGAGTAAGATAAATTTTAACGCGATGACCCACAAATTTTCTCAATACTATTCGAATTATTAATTAAGTATACAATCAGAATACAAGAATTCCAATTTCTCACGGATGCTCAGACGGCGTTGGCTTAGAAACCGGTGAACGACACGAAGGCGTCTCGAGCCAGTTGCCCCGCCCGTGCAAATCAGTGCATGCGCACGGCAAAAAGCGCTCACGAAACCGTACCGGCTAACGATAACGAGATCAGCTGTTTCTTGGATGAAAGTTAACTATGCTTCTATTACTTCTCATTTCCTCATTCTAACGAAGTTATCGTCCGCGAACAAGATGTAAAAAACCTAAAATGTCCGCTGCAAGACTGACCAAAAAGTGCCTGAACAGAGGCGCGTTTTCCAATTGGAGCCCAGCTTCACTGTTAAAAATTGTGCTTAGAGCTCCTAACACGTATAAGACGCTGGATATAGGGTTGTACTCACGCAAAGATCACCCAGCGTGATGCTGTTGGCTGTGTAGAACACGAGCAGTTCTGCAGGCAGGCAGCGCGACCCTGGCTCCCGCAGCTTGGAGGCCAGCAGCAAGCAGGCCGTGCCAAGTAGCTGCACTTGGTTCTTGCCCACGGGACATACGCTCAGGAACCGATCCAAGTACGACACCGCCAGCGGGAACACCTCCTCCTGGCATCCCTGGTCCTCACATACCTGCGAAGAACACTCACATTAGCTTCTTATTTTTGTTTAAAACAGCGAGTTTATCATACGGAATTCCTGATAACCTATATTGTAACATGGTAGGCAATACGTCCCCGATGCGATAAAGCCGAGTCGCACCGGGTTCGTATTAGCGCCTTATCACTGCAAACGTTTAATGCAACTAGTTCATTTTAATGTCGCAGCGTTCTAATAGGAATAAGTAGGTACTTATTCCTACCTAGGCAGTTATTAGATTCCTGTAAGAAGTGAATCGTTTTGATAGCTATTATAGGTAATTGGGAACGGTAAATGTATGAGTACCGATAGTCGTAAAAGAAGCATAAACGAATCGGTTCCCACAGGAAAATTCTAGCGTATCAAATCCAGACGGTGGGAATTGTATTTCTAAGCGAGATCCGGCGCGATAAGCTTAGGATGTAAAATGAAAAGCGGGGAAAGGGAAAGCGGATGACACCCGCCATAATGAAGTAAGTGGAGAGTGTCATGGGAGACGAGTGCCGAGGATTGTTCCCGCATAGTTTCGCACGGTAACGCGACGCGCGCCTGCCCCAGCTGACTGTCTCACGGTCGAGATGCCGTCAGCTGATTCGTAACTCGTCTAGCCTCATCGGTGCGAGCGCTAATCCTACCTACCTACAAGTCCATTTTCTGGTTACAACTGTACGTAATAACTACCTATCGCTAAAATTCTTTGACAATATGGAACATGCAAAGTACCTATTATGTATAAGTACTAGTTGATAATATTAATCAGTGTTGCCAGTACGCAACTCCAATTTAGGACGGTGTGTTATCTGAAAAAGGACCGTTTTGGGCACAAAGGGACAAAAATAAAAATTCAAAACTTCATTTATTTATATACATTTTTTAATTAATTATTAGGTAAAAATAAATCTTTGTTGGCTTATATCTTGGTTATTTTAAAGAAAATATGTTTTTTAAGACTGCGCCGAGCGTCCAGTGGCGCCCTCATTACTTTTATTGTGTTTTCTAATAAACTAAAGTATTTTCTTGAAATTGGACGAAATGTGTTTGTACTACAAATGAAAACACAACTTATAGGGTATATCATATAGTTTAATAACAATTCACCTTCGAGTTATTAACTTAACGAAAAAAAGTGGCCACCTTTTCCCGTTAAGCTGACTACTCAAAGGGTAATTGTTATTAAAGTTTGTTACGTATCCCAAAAATTGTGTTTATACTTGCGCTACAAACACATTTTGTTTGGTTCCAAGGAAATTCGTTAGTTAATTCGAAAACCCAATAACAGTAATGAGGGCGCCACTGGACGCTCGGCGCAGTCTTAACTGTTTGTGACATGAATCAGCTTTTATTGAAGCTGTGAAAAAATCATGAATATTCCCTATTACTCGTAACAAAGCAGCTTCATAGTTTGGAATATATATTTTTTTACACATATTTTATTTTTGCCTTAAGCATGCTGGGTTTGGGCTCGAATTTTTTGAGGCCCCCTGCGTTTGCCACCCCGACGCTCGTAGCCATTAGGGATACAACGGTCACTATTTTTTACGTAGTACTAGGTACGGTACCAAACAAACCAGACCAAAGATAGATAACACGACACGACTACAAATTAGATTTAAATAAATACATCAGTTTATAACAGCAATGATAAGGTTGGTTGGTACTCCTGTCAATCGTTACTAATTCGTATAGATCCGTTTCGACAGACAGCTTTAATTTAATACAGATACACTTTTATGCTATCAATATATTAAACTGAGCAGGTACTTAGATAGGTATGGTTTTGTTTTGGTGGTCACGAACTTTTTTGGGCGAAACCGTAAAGGGACGGTTACTGAAAAGGGCCGATTAAAGGACGGTGTGGTGATAAAAGGGACGGAAAACCGTCCCTTTTAGGCCGGTCTGGCAACACTGATATTAATAAAGCATATTTCCTCATAATTAGGTGGGTATGTAGGTAAATTTATTCGTTTTAATTGTTCATTTCGTTTTAAATTTCTAAGACCAGTTTCGGTTGATTGTCTAGCTGCCGTAGGTACCTACTTTCAACAGACGACTTTCGGATGACATTAGGCTGACGAGCCAACGACATTGAAGACTGCGCATTAAGCAACAACAACTAAGTACCTATCTATGTACTTACGTAGGTAATTTAATTACCATCCAGACATTAATGTTACTTATTACTTATTACATGTAAAAAACAGTGTATCTACCTACCTATGCTACATGAATTCCAGTTCGCAGCAAGATAGATAGGTAGCTAGCTCTTCTCAATGTTTTTAAGTGGTTTAACCTGCTGATGACAATAGTAAATACACAGCAAAATAGGTAAAAATGAAGTAGGTATAAAGGAAGACAGGTAGGTACAGTGGCAAAATTAAGCAAAGATGGCATTGACCTTAAGGTAGTGTACCAATTGCACCATTGCGAGGATACCTAATCCGGTACCTGAATTGATTAGGTACCTAACTACTTTAAGAAGGGGTAATGTGGGTACTGACTGTTAGTGCATGTTAATAGAAAAACGTAAAACTAAACAACAGCGAGTCGTTAAAACTTAGGAATAACATCCTAAGCCAAAGTAGGGTAATATCATTAGCAAGAGTAACAAGGGCCAACGTTTCACGTTTGCTGCACCTATGCTGGTATTTTAAATGAATACAAACAAATGTTACCGATTGAATTGTCAAGTGGCAACCCTAGGGCGCGGGCGCACATCGCACTCGGCGCATGACGTCACCGCCAACGTCGCGAGTCGCGACCACGTGGCCGTTCACAGCTGACCGCCTCCCCCAACTACACGACTCGCTGCCCGTCCAACGCGCACTTCAAATTAAATCACCTCTTCAAAAACAACGTGCCTCACTCATTAATGATGAATTCCTAATTAACCACCTTCGAATGGTAAGCCACGCAAAGGGCTCGAAGTCATTTCAAATACGCGGCAGGTCATCGAACCCGACGTGCGCTTTTGAAGTATACGTAGGCCTTTGTACGGTTTGTAGGTACCTACATAGCGACGGTGAGCGCCGCGCGATGTTCATAAAAGCTATTAAAAACTTTAATTATGGCGTGCCATACCTATCATTTATGAACAGAACACATCGACCGCGTACACTGTACTCGATGTAACAAGATAAAAGCGCGTCCGGCGTCAGCTGTGTGCGTGCGTGTCAAAATCAGCTGATTATTCAAATAGAATGTCGGCCGGCGCGGCGCGCCGCGGGGCCCCTCGCGGTCGCATTATCTACAGCTGCATTTATGTGTAGCTATTCTAAAAACAAAAACGTAACGATACCGAAACGCAACAGTTTTAACAGGAACCCCAAAATATATTTAAACATATTCTAATAAGATTCTAACAAACATATGACAACGAAAACATAATCAGCTGATGGTGTAAACAATGTCTCTAGACCTATTTATCGATAGATAATGCTGACTGGCAGGTAATTAGCGTGTTACGGTTACCATGGCGTCACCGAGCTGGAATGGAACACATGATCACGGCGACAGGTTGGGGGTTCGTCGGCGGGACGAGCCGGTCAGCAGACAGTGGCAAGGGCATACGGGGGCCACTGGTGCCGCCGGCGAGGACACGTGGCGCGCACAAGATGGCGTGCGGTGGGTGCGGCTGCATGCGGGCGCCTCACCTCTAGCATCCACTCGGCGACGAGGCGGCGCATGTGCGGCGTGACCTCGGTCTGCACGGTGCCGAAGTAGTTCGCCTGCACGGCGTAGCGCTCCTCGGTGCGCAGCAGGTTGTCGAGCACGCGCCGGCGCAGCAGCACCGGGTCCGGCGCAGCGGCGCGCGGTCCCGGCGCCCCTTCGCGCGCGCTGCTCGGGCTGACGCGCTCCGCACACAGCAGCTCCATGGCACACCGCACTGCGGCTTATAGCTCGCTCTGCCTCTTGTGCGGTGCTTGCGTACTCGCGACAGCTGATCGTGCGCGAATGAAGCGGTGAGCGTGTATAGATGTAGCGACGGCGAGGGCCCGAATCGCAGTGAGCGGTCGCTGCGAACCGGCGCGCCGAACATATGATCGGCGGGCGCGGGGAGAGGGGCGGGGCCGCCCGTGAGGCCCGCACGCAGGTTTCTCCCGCCCGACTCGACTAACTTCACTGTTGTTCCAATCGAATACATACATAACACTGTTCTCCCACTCGCTCACTCGTGCGGCTGCGTCGGATCTTGCTTCTCATTCATGAATTAACAAAAAGAGCTAAACTTCTCAAACTTTGATACAATTTAAATCCGAAAAAAATATACCTATACAGGTTTGATTTGTTTTGGATTTAACTAACTCCAAATCGATTTCCAAGTAAATTTTTGTGAAATTGGTACGTACTAGGTACTGATTATATTTTAGCTTCTAAGGGCCATATTAATAAACTAATGTCAACTCTAATGCGCGTCTCGAGACGTATCAAAAATGATAGCTCACTCTGGCTTGACGTTTACTTTGACGTATCCTGTAATGCTCAGATGCGCATCTCAGCCAAGATGAGGTTATTAATACGGGTCTTAATTTTTTGATTATGGATCTTAATTTTATTTATAAAATTTTTTTTAGAAGTATGTGCCGTCATGGCATAATGGTAGTGCTTATTTTGGGGTGGTGTTTAGTATTTTGTGAGCAAAATATGAGTACTTACTTATAAAATTAGTAAAAGGGTCAAAATCTTTTTCGATGCATTGTAATTGGTCCCTGGGAAATGTGACAGATAGTGGTTTTTGTAGGAAGTAATATTTTATTTTGTTTGACAATGTTTGACAATACTTTACTGATTCAAATAAAACAAACATTTATTTAGATTAAAAAAACATTACTACTTAAAGAGAACAATTACGATTGTGACAGAGTGGAAAATTTCAGTGCATCGAAAAAGATTTTGACCCAAAAATAAGTTTATTGATGTAATACTCGTACTTACACTTATTTATTTTCTGAAGAACCTATTTAGCTGTCAATATAAGTACGAACGTTTTATCAAAATACATTGATAATATGGCTTAAAAATTAGGCCAAGAAATTAACTGGATATAACTTGGTAGGAAGGCAACCTACTTATTAATATTAGTAATAAATAAAACTTAATTATACACAGTTGACAGTAGCAAATAGTTTTCAAAATACTTTTAAGACTTTATCCGTAAATGATGGTAAGTACCTATCTTAATTTAATCTGCAAAGCTGCTGCTGTTAATCTTAACTATTACCTAGGTATTGTTTTGTTTTACTATCAATCAATCAATCAATCAATCGTTTCATGTTTTTTACAATAAAATACTGTTCATAACATGAATCCTGCTAGGACACAGCAAAATTATAAATTACATGCTAAGTAGGTATATAATCGTCGATGATACAATTAATTGTTGGTAGTAGGTTAAACTGTATACTTACATAAGTAATTTAGAAAAACCTATTGTAAACATACATTTAAAAATAAATTTTGCTATATACCTATAACCTTAACAGAGTTAATGACCTTAGGCCTTAGGTACATTTATCCTAGAATTAAGTAACAAGTTAGAAATAAATAAATCTAAAGCTGCAATCGTGTAATTTTACTTTGAGCTATCAAATATTAATTAAAAATATTATTATGTACAAAAGTGGCACTATGTATTTCGTAATCGATATCAAATCGATTGTGATTTAGTAGTGGGCGATATAAATCGATATTTCAAAAAATATCGATATATGTACGCGATATATCGCTTCAATCCGATTTTATCGAATCATCTAGTATCGAATGTAATATCGATATATTTCATCCGATATACCAAATATCGAGTCACGTTCCATTTTTTTCTTTATGTCTACTTGTTTGATTGGATTATTGTCGATTTGAGTAAAAATAAAACGAATATCCCCAAATTATTGAAAAACTAGCCTTTGCGTTAACGAAACGCAGACATCAGATACTCTCCGCGAGAGAGCAGCACTAGTAATAAAACTTTTATAATCTGTGTCTATGTTTTAGTCAGTTACTCACTTGTCTTGGTCATTGGTTTCGTATTCAGTGCAATATAACCTAAAAATAAAAGTAGTCTGTATTGTTTAATACAGTTTACGAAATGTAAATACCGTTTAAGTGTGTTGTAGCGATATATAAAAACAGCTTTTATAAATTGTAGGTATAGAAGAAGCAAGCTGTGATAATTATCATCTTTGTTTAAATACGACGAGTAATTACTTACGATATTTCTAAAATATCGATATATTTGTTCGATATATCGCAAAGTATCGATAGAACACTACGATATATTATATCGAAAAAAATATCGATATTTTTTTTACATGAACATCCCTATTGTGATTTGATCTGAGACGTCAAACCATTTTATTGACCACATGCCTATTTAATGTGTAGTCTGTGGTTCTCAGGCTAAAGGCAGGTTCACAAATGTACAAGAATGTGTAAATAATGAGATCTACAATGTAAAAATAAACAATAATAGATCCGCGACGGGTGCGTATGTTTGTATTGTGTGCTTTTTACGTTACAATTTTTACCTTTGTAACAAGACACCATATCTACGGCTCACTCTTTTTACTTACTCATGAGCACTGTCCTCCTTATGATCGTCAAAAAAAGGACTTCTAATTTAATTTGTTGTAAAAAAAATCACTCGAAAGTTATGGCTTCGAAAAGAACATGGTGACAGGCGGAACAAAAATATTTTGATGTGGCAACCACCGCATTAGCAGCAGTTTTTAAGGTCATCATGTCAATTTTACTCCCAACAGAGGAATTCCCATTTTTATGTAGGTAACTAACTATCAATATCTTGACAAGCTATGCAGAATTAGATGATAATGAAATGTCAAATGCAAGCATTGTTCGCCTTACATAATATCTTAAAGTAAGAAAGAAAGTAAATACGTTATTGCAAAAATAAAGTCATAGTTTCACAAAAAACATTTAAGTAGGTACCTATACGGACATGAATATATACATAACTACATATTTTAGTACTTTCAACTGCATATTTTAGTCATTACTAGCATGGAATGTAATTTTATGTCTAGGTATAGCTGAGAATCTGGGCCTTTACTTTTTATCCAAAACTCGCGTAAGCGTCTTATTACCCGTGTAATGCATATTTAAAGATATACTTAAGGCTTAAGTTGTCTTATTTGCTGAGAGCTTAAAATTAAGTCACCTTTTGTTTGTTTTTCAATTATGATAGAACGTGATCAATCTGATTGCTCTGAAACCTACACAGAAACGGTCACGTTCAATAATAATGAAATACAAATAGAAGGTACTGATTGAATTACAAAATGTATAAATTAATTTAGAGGTAGGTAAAACAATCGGTCGTTGCTCTGCGGAAGCACTGTTTACCTTTTATGGACTTTCATTTCCCATATTCAGCAATCACAAGCACTCGCCAGAGTGAGATACAAGCATACCGTTCCCTGTCTAATGCGCGACCGCGGTCTTTTAGTTATTACAAAATTATTAAGTACCTTAGTTCCTGTACCTAGCCAAACTAACTATTCTACGAAGTAGGTACGTCAGGTAAAACAACGCTTTTCTTATTACGTTGTTACTTGTTCCTTTCTAATCTTTATTACCTACTTTATTAGGCACGAGTATGCTTTGACTAAAGATTATTTTTAGATTATTTTTAGGGTACTGTCCCTAAAACCTTTAACACGGGATGCTTAAAACTTTTCATTACGGCACCGTGTGTCACACCCTTTATTTTCAATAATCTAAGGACTTTTGAGCTGTTAAGTTAACTATTAATTATTTCAATTCATGATCGAATTATTAATCAGTCAGCTGAGGTTTTTATCCACATCAAATTATTTCATGAAATTTAAGTGCGTGTCTATTTGTACATTAGTTTTGTGGTAGGTAACTCCTTTCACTACCATAAGCGAGGTTTAGATTACCTAGTAATTAAATTAAACACATCTGAGACGCTGTCTTACTCTAACTTTTAAGTTGCTCTAGAACTGAAGTTAAAGTTAGACAGTAATCACTTTTGTAATTTTATTGCTAGTCTATTTGACGCATTACACGCCTACGAGCGCGCGGGGAAATTTAGTCTTGCCGGTCAATGATTTGCCGACGGATTATAGGGCTGATAGACTTGAGCAAATGCCATACCTTCTATCAGCAAGTTTAAAGGCGATTTGTTTAAAAAAGAACACCCCAGTAGGTAGGTACCTACATAAAAATAAACAAGATTTCTAATCAATCTTGTAACTTGTGCTAGTAGCAATCATTTGGATTTGGTATTGAAAGCTAGGCAAAACGAGTTCTTTGAAAATCGAAGATACGTTAGCTCAATCCCTTTCTTTCGATTTAGTCTCGAGTGATGAGGCTGATGAGTGAGGTGAGGTGAGAGGGATGGGGCATCCGAAGTTTCGAATTTAGTGATTGGCTGTAACTGTAACCATCCAGTACGATTCTTAAATGGCAACCCACTAAAAGCCGCAGATTATAGGTAAAAATTAGACTCTTAGTATTCTTAATTCTATTGGATTCTTAATACCTACAACAGTTATTTTTTCAGAAACCACTTGTGGTGACCGGAAATGGCAATGTGTAACCTGCTTTATAAATGAATCGTCATTACAGCACACGGCGCTAAATTCCAATGGACGATAGTGCATTTTGTACTTTGGTGCAATCCAAATTACTTAGTTAACAAAAGGTATCTAATCTGAAAATCTGATAGCTGATAATGATAAGCAATATATATGCTCACAGTGAATACAGTGAGCAGCAGAAGTAGGTGGACAGACGAAGAGCTCAAAATTATCTACACACGCTCTTATTCTCTTGATAATAGAGTCGTGTATAGAAAATTTTGAGCCCTTCGATTGGATACCTACTTTTGCTGCTCTGCAAAATACCTTTTGAATCACTTTGATTATAAAAAGCTGGGCTAACTGTTACAAGCATATTTTGACAGTTATACGAGGGTCATGCCAAAAGAAATTAGATACTCCATGCTCATTTGTTTGATACTGGCCAGTTATACACCATAGTGAAGGCTGATTATATAGCTATAAATTTAAAAATGGAATACTCCGGAAATCTGCGTAATTATTTTTTAAATATTTTTTTTCTGATTGAATCTGACGGGAATTTGCGGTTACAATGGAACTTAGTCGACGAGATTTTCGTGTTATGATTTACTATGACTTTAAAAAAGGTTTAAAGCCCCAAGAATGTTTTGAACTTTTAACCACGACTTTTGGTGAGTCTGCTTGTTCTCGTGCAACTGTTTTTAACTGGTTTGCTGAATTCAAAAGAGGGCGGGAGAGCTTTGAAGATGAGGCGAAGTCGGGGCGACCGCCAACCGCAGTTATTCAAGAAAATGTGCAAGCCGTGGAAAAAAATATCCGTGAGAACCGACGAATTACATACGTAGAGCTTGAACGAGATCTAGGCATTGGATCAGCAGCACTGCAAACCATAATTCATGGACAACTGTCCCTCCATAAGCGTTGTTCGAGATGGGTGCCGCATAAACTCAACGATTTGCAGAAAGAACGCCGCGTGGATTGGTGTAAATTTATGATAAATAAATTCGACGCTGGCGAGAAGAAAACTGTGTATGATATACTGACAGGTGACGAAACATGGCTGTATAACTACGATCCTGAAACAAAGCGGCAGTCAACGGTATGGTGCTTCGAAGATGAACCGACTCCAACAAAATGTCGCCGAGCACGAAGCACACAGAAACAAATGGTTGCCTCATTTTTCTGCAAGACAGGGCATATTGCGACTGTGGTGCTAGAGGATCAAAGAACTGTCAACTCAGAATGGTATGTGACAGTTTGTGCTCCACAAGTGTTGTCAGCTTGGTGTGACAAGCGGCCAAAGTCAGGAACCCAGCACCTGCTCTGGCACCACGACAACGCCGCCCCGCACACTTCTGCCCGAACACTCGACTATTTTAGTTCGAAAAATATCACTATACTCCCTCACCCACCATATTCTCCTGACCTGGCACCCTGTGACTTTTACCTGTTTCCGAAAATTAAAGAAAAATTAAAAGGAAGGCGATTTGAAACCAAAGAAGATGCCCTGGCTGCCTATAATTATGAAGTTTCTGAGGTACCCAAAGAAGAATGGTCATTGACATTTTCCAAGTGGTTTAGCCGAATGAAAAAGTGTATACGTGCTCACGGTGAATACTTCGAGAAAATAGATAGCAATAATAAAGAATAAACTTTGTAGTTTTTGAATATCTAATTTCTTTTGGCATGACCCTCGTATATAATAAAGGTGAAACAGAAATTAAAATCGTGGGAGCAGTAACATAAGACAACCGGTCAAATTACTACTATAGAGCCATTCCAGGCATTTGCAGTGTTAAGATTGTAGCCTTGATAATGCAAATGTCTTTGGGCCTCAGATTCCCTTACTATCAGATGGCCTTTGTGCGCGTTTTTCCTACACCATAAGAAAAGGAGGGTTGGTTGAGTGCTAAGGCATTTCACCATCCAGGCTTTAACCCTTTGACCAATGCAGCCAACAACTCCATTTTGGGTGCTATTCTCTGATGTGTTTAATACGTTAAGCGTGACGCATAAACTCTAATATTGTTTGACCTCTGGACTAAAAGCAAATGTATAGTTTGAGATCAAAATATGGTGGTTATTAACAGTATCACTCTCGACTTTTTTATCACACTATTTTTTATCAAAGAATTTGTGCATTTGCTCTACATTGAGATCAATTCAATGAATACTTTTGAAGCGCACAGCTTTGGCATTATTTAGTGTTCGCGGTAGGTACATGTGTACAAAACTTCGTTCTCGTAGCTTAATTAATTAACTTGGCTACCCACAACAGCGTTCTTTCTTTGTTTTAAGAACTTAGGCGACTTGTTGGAATTAAGTAATTTGCGTAAGTCGCATCAGCAGGCCTAGCCAAAATGCAAGCGCAGCTAACGTATTCGTTTTATACCGATTCGAAATGTATGGAGTTGACATAAGCGTCGACGTGAACTTACGTCAATCCATAGGTAGGTACAGTCACCCAATAAAAAAATTGAGCATACTTAGAAACTTATCATTGGGAATGTAATTTTCATTGTCATTTAACATTTTCGTTGGGGTACTTAGTTGGATAGTTGTACATTCTGTCGATTTTCGAAAATCGCTAACTTACCGTTATGCATCTTGACTAGGCCCCCTGTACGGAGAAACAGACGCCATGCTATCACACGGGCAGGATGATCGGCAAAAAGCCTTGCGAGAAACGATGGTGCTGGATGGCCACATTTTTCAGTGGTGAAGAACCCTACACCTTGGTTTGTAGCCGAACCACCCAAGTGCTCGAATACTCGATTGCTCGAGTGGCCGAGTGCTCGGGTGCCTGAGCCTGGGAGCCTGGCCGGCGCGCGCGCAGGAAGTGCGCTATAACCGCGCGTCGTTAATCACCGCTCGGCCGGCTTCCTTCGCGCCGCAATCACACTAGCATAACGATGCAGTCATCGTCAATTTTATAGATAAAAACTCAAGAAAGGGAACTCTGTCATGTACCTTTATAGTTGTAACGCGTCCGTATAGGCGGTTTGACATTCTTTAATTGAATTTTAACACGTGCGTTCTATTTTAATTCTACACAAGTTCATGCAAACTTTCCCATCGCGTAGACCTTACACATACCTATAATTAATTAGTAGAAAGCATAAACAACAACAAAGATAACAAGGCATATGTAACCTATTTATCTAACAGACGGGATTTTTTTATAAATTTGTTAGGTAGGTAAACAACTTTATTGCCATATCACATAAAGTCAACAAAATTTTAATTTTAATTGTTAACAATGTGACAATTGTATAATTAAATCTAGATAATTAATATATTTAAAAAATAAAGAAAAAACATCGGTAATTGAATTAAATTTTGAATGTTTTTTTTTGTATTTTTTGTTGTTTTTATTCAGGTTTTGTTCTATAGTCACAGTCATACCAAAATTATATGTTTAACTGTTGTAACGAAAGTAAACCTTTTATTATTTCTTCTTGCTTATTTTTTGTTATTTGTTAGTAAATCCACCGTAATAATAATAACACATTCTGATAATAATATCAACCTGCTATCTATCACTAACTAACTAGGTGATTATAATTCTAGGTTATATATACTCCCTTTACTTTCTCAACCTCGTATCTGTAGAATTTCCTCGAATAGTTAGATAGAAAAAACACTCATGTTCCAAGGTTTATACAGACTACTTTCCTATCAAAATATTCGATCAGATACGAGGTTTAGAAGGTAAAGGGACGATATTTTAGTCAAGTTTTCTTGTATCGAGAGCTGGAGGGTTCGAATGCAAACTGTCAAAAATATAGTCACGGTTGCAATTAAATCCGAATAGCACTCAAATTTCAAAGGAATTTCTATTTTTAATATTTTTAATGATTGTCAGTTGAAGTCGGTGTTTGACTGAGAACGAGCTGTCACATTCTTAGTGAAAGGTCAAATCAGACAATAGACACTAACAGCTGCGGCAGTCGCAAACGATTCGGCTCGAAGGCTAGTGAAAATTACACTTAACATACTACCTGTGTTGTGCATTAACTTAGCACAGTTTACACTTGTGCCTGTGTACCGTGATATATGTCCCATTAGTCGAGAAATTCTATGGCAAAACAAACAGGTAGTAAGGCCACCACTCAGATAAGCCAGAGGCCGGCGAGTTGTTATTTTTACCCCCGTGTGGTTGCTGGGTTAGAATAGTGCCACTCCTTGTCTTCCCGTGGATGCCGCAAGAGGGTATAAAGGCTTATAGTACTGCTAGGCGATGGGCTTGCAACCTAGTCACTAAAACGCTGGTAAACATCTTAGCCTATTTGTACAAAATGTGGTTTAGGTACTGTATTATCACCAAGTTTTTAAAGTTTTAGGTATTTCTGTAGCTCTGCCTACCCCACTCTGGGATAATAAGCGTTTTTGTGTGTGTGTGTGTGTGTGTGTGTGTGTGTGTGTGTGTGTATGTAAGTACGAGTACCTAGCAGATAAGTATGCTTCCTTCTAGCACCGATATATAAATTGTATTAGTAAGTATCCGGTGCGGTCAGCGCGCTCCGCGGGGGTCAACGTGTGTTGAGCGTGCTAAGCCGCCCGGCGAACATAAGGGCGACACGACACTTTTATTGTTTCGCTTATTTTTCTTATTTCGTTTTCTTCAGGCGACGCGCATTCTGCGGTTATGATGAAACTTGCATCGCCGTTTAATAGAAATTACTCAGATCTGCAGCCTGCGTAGACATATAGCGATTGAGCCGAACCCTCTACGTATACGTACCTATACACTTTCACGTCACCTCAACGTTGATATTTAAACTACAAACTTTATAATAAGTGGGTAAATTTGAAATACATATTGTTTGGTTATAGTCTGGAAGGTTTATTGGCGGGATATTTAGAAAAGAGGTCTTTAATCAAGTTTCAATTCAGTTTCAATACAAAGTGTAAAAATGTTGGTTGGTAAGTCTTGTATCTATTGTTCAGCCTAGGGACCCTAGGAGCTCCGAATTTGCAAACACGAACTGATCGGAATCTCGGTCCTTCCATGAAAGCGCCGGGACGAGAGCCCTAACCTAACTTTCCTATACCTACATATTAAAACAAGCTCGAGCACAAACAATGAGCAGCATTCCGAAACATAGGCAATATCAACGGATACTTAGTGCGAGCGGGACATCACTCTTTCTCGGAATCACGAGGCGCGTAATGCAACGCGGCGAAATGGAATGCAACCGGCCCGCTGGCCCCTATTCCGGCTCTTCGAATCGAAATATACGTTCCCGACGACACACAGGCCTGTTGCTCACGTGCATACGTGGAGAAAGAGAGCACCTTCTACGAGGCATAAATCGTTTCGAACTCGAAATCGAACCGATCCGAATCGACCTGCCGTTGCCCAAACCCTGTCGAGCAACCCATTTCTGCTCCGCGCACCATCTACCTAGTTAGCCCCAACAGTAAAGTCGCTCGCAAGGAATCTGCTGGCTGCCCGCTTTGTTTATGCGAAACAACTTTGTAACACAATGACTGAGACGTCACACGGCAAGCCGGCGTATTAAGAACAATATTCCAACCTTAGTAGCTGAGCTTCTTTAACAAAGATTACTTACATGATTATCTAGCGAGTTTTATTTCAGTTGGAACGGGCGCTTTGTTTAAAGCAAGCCGTTCGTGCCTGGCCCAAGGACGAGGTAGGTAGAGGGAAGATGACTTATCTACAAATATATTACAAAGGCACTTACGAACCCCTGCGGCTTGGCTCGCGTCGGCTTAGCTTTCTCTTCAGACAGAATTAATAAAGCTGGGCAAAGCAACACTTAGCAAGGCCTTCCACATACCAAACGACTAAAGTGGAATGGTCTTTTTATTTATAAGCTTATATTTATCTTTCTTCGTTGGTGTGTCAGTCATTCCGTTAATTTTAAGTAGTTTTTACCCAGATCTGGTTAATGGATTCGGCTGAAATTTGGAAAACATGAAAACCCAATGCAATATTCTGGTATTTAAGAGCTGATCTGACAATGGTCGAAAGGTGGCAGTAGGGTCACCGCTACACTTGACGTTAATCCACCAAATGAGTACCTGATGATTGAGTAAAAATAATACAGTGAGCAACAAAAGCTTCTCCCAAAAATGTGTGTTTTTAACAGAAATGTACATGGCCCTTAGGTATTAGATTTTGATCTAGCATGAAATTTATATTACGAGCATAAGCAAGTTTTCAAGTAGAGGTGCATCTGCGGCATTTAAAATAGCAGTCATCCGGTACTTTATGTGCACAATGCAATTCCAGATGACACACTAGATCTCAGATCGCTCAGATATACACGTGTCCTCGTTCTTCAATTAACCCGAGTAACTAGCGGCAACAATGGCATTAATATAAAAACAACTTTCGTTTCAGATATAAATTAAGGCACTATTGTCAAGATTGTCGCCACTTAAAACGGTTTTCTCGAAAGCTGATTGTTCACACGCACGCACACATTTATTTGCGCAATATAGGTACCTACTTATTGATGAGTACAAAATTAGTTTCTCAGCTCAGGGCGCGGCTTTACTAGCTATTAATACGAATTAATATTTTCTTTGTTTGATTTACCTCACTTTTATTGAAATTATAACTTTATAGGAATTAATTTTCGAAGCGATTAACAGCTATAAGACATACAAAGCACCGAGTTATTCAGATATGTGATGTGCCGTGATCGGCATATTTGGAAATAACGGGTGATAACAAAAAAACGAGAATACCTATCACTCTCTGTAAAAAAAAAAACTGGCCGCATAAATAAAAAAGGCGGTATGTAATGTTGTTGTGTTACCTCTTTCGTGATGGTAGTCACTTTTTTTTTCTGCGTTCGTTTTACTGTTGTCAAAAATGGCATCTAAACAAGAAACCTTGAGAAAACGAATTGTAAATTTTTATCATTCAAATTTAAAGATGGGGAAAAAGTTTACAGTGAACCATTTTACTCAAGAGAATGTACCAGTTTCTACTGTGTATAGAATTTTAGCATCTCAGACTACAACTCGTAAAAGTGGCAGTGGCAGGCCGGCAAAGATAATGACCAAGCGACGCCTAAAAGTGCTTCATACCCAATTTAATGATTCAGACAGCATGAGCCATCGGGATGCTGCGAAAAAATTTAATTGTAGTCAACCGTATATCTGCAAATCATTAAAGAAGGTTGGAATAGTATGCCGGAAGAAGGTGAGGGCACCAGAATATACAGAAAAACAAATTTCGGCCATTAAAACCCAATGTCGCTGGATGACCCGAAATTACGCTGGGAAAAGCTTCATTTTAGATGATGAAAGTTATTTTCCCCTCAGCAAATTTCACGATGAAATGATAGATACTACACAAGTAACAGTTCTACCACACCTTCGAATAAAAAATACAAATTCAAACACAAGTTTGAGCAAAAGATTATGCTGTATGTCGTGATTTCCGAAAGAGGAGTTTCAAAACTGTGGTTCAAACCTAGTGGATTAGCCGTTTATCAAAATGTATACCAAAACGAATGCTTGAAGAAAATATTAGTGCCGTTTATTCAGAAATATCACTCTGATGGCAAGTATGTGTTTTGGCCGGATAAGGCGTCGTCGCATTATGCAAAAAAAACACTCAGTTTTCTGGACTCCAAAAAAATCGAATATGTACCAAAACACCGCAACCCAACAAATCTTCCTCAATGTCGGCCAATTGAAGATTTTTTCGGATATTTGAGTTCATTGGTGTACAAGAATAATTGGAGAGCCGAAAATTGTACCCAGCTGATAAAGAGGATAATAGCTTGTGTTCATAAAATGGATAAGATTGCCGTCCAGCGTTCTTGTGCGACCATTTTGACCAAACTCCGTCGAACAGCTGACCATGGGCCACATTCAAATGTTCATTAATCGGTCTTGAAAGAAATACAGTGTGTTTTTAATGTAATTATGTTTAAGTTTGATTTCAAATTCTGTAATATATTTTTTTCACCTTTTTCAAAAATTCTCGTTTTTTTGTTATCACCCGTTATACTTGAATACAGAATTCGACATGGGTTAACATTATTTTATTAATTACATCCAAAGTGATGAAGGGCAGGGGCCTGTTTATAAAAAGGTTTTAACTTGTAAAACATATTGTTGAAATTAGATTTCTGCTTGAAACACTAGTTAAAAGCATTTGATAAACGGGCCCCAGGCTAGTTAGATACATAGCCCACCTAAGGTTGTTAGACCACCGCCGCTAAAAGAGGGGAGTTATAAGTTAAACAAGTGTATATGTGTATGTGTGTCTGTTCGAATCGAAGCTCCCAAACTGATGGATCGATTCGGAAGCAGATTTTAAAGAAGGCTAGTTTAGTTAGCTAGGTTCATGAATCGGTTGGGCCATTTACTTAATTGATATATCAGCTCTGAAAGGGTCATATCATATCAGGGGTTTAATCTATTTCATAGTTATATCGATTCTCGTATGCGTGTCTCGTTATACAACAAGAACAGAATCATCCTACCAGTTTATACTCAAACAATAGTATATAGCATAATTGCCTGTCTTGGCTATTGCTGTGGCCGGATAAAAATTACAATTTCAATCAGCTGATGATAATAGTCATAACAGTACCGGCGCGGCGGGGCCCGGCGGGAAGCGTCGCGCCTGGCCGCCCGCCGTCTGCGGTGCACCAGAGTGCATCTAGTGCTAGTTGAATAACCTTTGCTTTGTTTACTGCATCTACTTACTCATTGTTGCGTTTCTTGGCATGAGCAGAAGGTATATCTGCCCTTTGAAAATATAAAATGAGGCAACAAAACCTGTAACCTGGCCCATGGGCCTCTGTTGAATGATGTCTTCGTGTGTAAGTACCACTGAATCAAGCAAGAATGACACAAGAAAAAGTACTCACTTTATACAGTGTTTCTCAGATTCCTACGCGTCAGAGAGAAAGAGAAAGAGCGAGATGCACTGAGAGAAAATATTTATCATTGTGATATTCTTGGTATATCAGCCCCAGGCTAAATCTAAATTATTAATCAATTTAGTTAATAGGTATTATAATATCTCGAGCAACATTCTTTGCATACTAAATGTTTTACGTTACAATGCACTTTCGACAGTATTGGACTTAGCTCAATAACAATACACGATGAACTACTTAATATAATAGATATACTATCATACCGTCAGGTTCTAGACTTAAAGTTAACAAACATACTATGTCACCATTCCACCTTACCACTATGTGCCGTGAACACCCTGTGAACAGAGAAGATTGAAACTCAATTTTTCCCATATTTTTTATGATTATTAAATGATAACTTCCTGACTGAGTTGCTTCGGACTCTTTTTCCCAGCTGCGATGGTAGATTAAGTCCATATAGCAGCATTCTAGAATAGTTCCTTTCTTTATTATAGAATTTAGTAAATAAACCTTTATGTACTTTATGTTTAATTCGTTAAAAAACTTCAAAGTATAAAATTAAATTAAATATATTTTACTCACCTACATAAATAAATTTCGAAGAAGTTTTTCCAACTGTTAATAACTTTACACAAAATAAGATAAGAATTATTTGAAGTGTAAGCCGATATTACCTGCATAACATTTTAAATTAGTGTTAAAACCCTTTTAAATTCACTTAGAAAGCGAACCCAGGGTCCTTAATTAGTTCTGAAGGCCGTAATTTCACTAATGACAAAATTATTTTTTTCGTAGCCGTTTCCTACCTGATATGCTACGACGTAGCACTAGATCCGTAGCCTTCTACAAGTGGGTTTGGTTACATTTCTCCGGTGACCCTTGCTCCTCCGCACTCGATCGAAACGGTCCTTAATATTCTCCTAAAACTGATAGTACTTACTGTAGCCCTGTCACTCGTAGATATTCGGACGACCACCGTAAACTAGGTTCTTTTTCTGCAGGAGGTCAGAACCTGCAATGATCCGCTCGGCAATAAATGTAGGCTTATAAAGTCTACGTAATACTGCATATTCCGTTAGAGTCGAACGTTAGACCATCGTTGTTTAAGTACATTTTATAAATTCACTTAAATTATTATGTATGTATAACGGCCTCAATTACATTTCGTTTAAGCTCGTCCTGTTTAAATCGTAATCATATTTTTTACCTTAGGGTTGCGGTTGTTTAGGACCTACCTGACAGTAGGAGCTACCAGGTAAATCGTCAACAGTTTGAATATTATTAAAAAGCAAAATAGGTTAAAACATTAGAATAGAAGCTTTAATTTTCGGCCGGGACTATGGCCGCGTTAAATATATTCCACTGGGAATGTCCTCTAAATTTGTAGTATGCGAAAGAAATTTGTCAAGATCGTAGCAAGTGGAAAGAAGTGGTCTCTGCCTACCCCTCTGGGAAACAGGCGTGATTTAATGTATGTATGTATGTAAAAAAAATATGTTTTTCAGCCTTAAATTTTAGCCCGTCATTAAAATTATTTGTTTGATTTGTGCCAGATTTTACCAAACAATTACTGTTAAACCTTTTATCGGTTATTGATAAAGTGACTCGTGATAACATTAGTTGTGCAAAAGGTGCTGACAGTCAATTTTATTTTTAAACTTCATCCGCTCGTCCATGTGAATAAGTACAAGATAATTGATAAATTGTGTACATAAACTGTCATTAACTTGATAATAATATTAATCGCACCCGGGTTTTACCTATTATACACTTACGTGATGACTTACGAGTGTGTAAATAAGTTTTCGACCAAAATCATTTTTGAGATAACCTTTAGTTGCCGACATTTTTGTACAGCCTTCATCTAGTATCGAGACCAAACTGACGAATCCCAACTCGGTGGGTCTACGTTTATTACACCGCATCCGAGAACCTGTCGCCACCTTCCGAATCTGTCACCAGATCAGCTCCTAGATACCATAACACTGCAATGCCCTCGGGTTTACTTATGTAGGATTCCAAATTTCAACCCATTACAATAACAAAGTGGTTAAAAATTGATTTGTAAGATTGAACCGCAATGACAGACATAAACGAAGTAAGTTAATAAAGGCTTATAATAATAAATATAGATAGTTGGTTCCGCGAACGGCCTCATAGCGAAGAGCCTCGACCAACACCTCAAGAGACTCTCGCAAGGTGGCTGGATCAAGGGCCAGATACAGAAAGCAGTACTTTATACGGCATGTATTGTGAGGAGGTTCCTTTCTCTGCATCCTGTTTAGGTAGCTTGAGCCCTGCCCCGCTCACGGCGGCACCCGTACCGTAGGTAATTTTTTTTATAATGTTTATTTTTTGTATTAGTATTGTTACTTTACTTTTATATTCTAATATTTATTGTAACAAAACTAATATACAGGAAGTTAAATAAATATCTAAATGGTAACAAAAAGTAACATAATATTAGCGTTTAGTTTTGTGTGTCGTCATAATTAGTTGATATCTATTTACAAATTAATTATCTTGTGTGCGCCGCCGATTGGCGCTCCCGAGGAAATTCCCAACATGTTTCGCGAATACTTAGATAAGGGAACAATAGGTACTTTGTCTTGTTATTTAGTAACAAAGCTTGTTCTAAATTTAAAAAAATAAGCAATAGGGAAAAGCCTGGTTACGAAATCAACTACATTTGAGTCAAATGTTACAAATATTACATACATACATACATAAACTCACGCCTTTATTCCCAGAATGGGGTAGGCAGAGCTACAGAATTTCTAACAACTATAAAAACTTTTTGATAATTCTGTAACCACATTTTGCTCACTTAGGCGAAGATGTTTACCAGTGTATTAGTGACAGGTTGCAAGCCCATCGCCTAACAGTACTACACGCCTTTATTACCTTAGTCGGCTTTTACGACATCCACGGAAAGATACGGAGTGGCACTATTCTAATCCGGCTACCACACGGGGAAATCCGGCTACCACACAGTTTGTTTAAAAAAATGTGAGACGCCAATACACATTGGACAAAGATCTTGGACAAGTGGAATACCACCCTTAGAAATGAATCGATTACATTTTTACTTGCAATATTTGTTCTTGCAAGGTAATAACAACCACTTTCTGTTATCATAATAGGCTGAAGTTTGGAATATTTATATAAACTCGATCACAATGAAATATTATGGTATGACCGACCGTGTTGGACTCGTTGCTTTGGTCTCGATAGTCAGATAAATTGTTTGTAAACAAAGTACAAAAAGTTAGTCTTAAAAATGTTTTTTTGACAGAAACTAGTAAAACAATCGGAGAAATACCTACTGGAAAAGGGCCGAATCTTAAGTACCCGAAAGTGACGTGCGTGCATGACTCGATGTATGAATGTGGAAGAAGCGAAAGAAATTTGTCAAGATCGTAGCAAGTGGAAAGAAGTGGTCTCTGCCTACCCTACCCCTCTGGGAAACAGTCGTGATTTAATGTATGTATGTAACTAGTAAAACAATGGCTGCAGCCTAATCTGCCTACCAGATTAGCATTAATAAATATGTACAATCGAAAGCATTAATATCTATGCACTTATGCAGCCATTACGTCAGCATATATCCTACCTACCTATACATACATAGAACTTAGGGTCAGAAAGTATCAAAAAAACCAAGATGATGTTTTGTACACTTTTATATTTATACCGTGCTCAAGAACCCACTCATGATATTGGGAACAAGATTTTTTTCAATACATGTACATACATTAGGGTACATTTATTAATTTAATTTACACAATCGAGTTAGGTAAAGTTAGGTTTTGTTAGTCTGTCAGCAGCTCAGTCTGGACAGCTTTTAAAGCACATTATTTGTAAAGTACCTATTCATATATATGCGTATTTTGGGGTCGTTTATGAAATGTTAATCTACTCAATCTTCGCTAGAGCTCCTTCAGCCAAAACTGCAATGCCTATACTCAAAATCTGATAAATGTATTAAATGAAAGCATATATGTACCTACAACGAAATTAAAAGGAAAACTATCAAGACTAACTCCACCACATTGGTTCTTGAGTTATAGGCTGTTAAAATGTTTATACCTACCGAACAACAACAAAGGTAGAACTAAATAACTTTTAACAGATATGACTTACGGGACCCGATACTGAGCGTGGCCCGACATGTTCTTGACCGGTTTTTATCAAGGTAAATAAGCTAAGAAAATCGTTTTATTTATAGCCGATTTTAGCTAGGGCTGCCACAAAAGATCAGCAATGGTCGAAGTCACACGAGGCCCATCTCAACCCCACTATTATTACCTCGGGAACTTTTGAATGTTCCGGGATGAAAAGTAGTCTATGTGTTAATTATGGAAAGCAATTTTACCGGTTATTAGGCGTTTTTGTATGAATATAACCGATTATAACCGGTTATTGGCATTCCCTAGTGTTAATCCAGGGTTTAAGCTATCTACATTATAAATTCCATTTAAATCCATCCAGCCGTTGCAGTGTGAAAGAGTAACCAACTGACACAAA
The DNA here is from genome assembly GCA_963966035.1 of Acleris laterana. Classification (NCBI taxonomy): domain Eukaryota; kingdom Metazoa; phylum Arthropoda; class Insecta; order Lepidoptera; family Tortricidae; genus Acleris; species Acleris laterana. Next base: position 8,120,112 of record OZ014442.1, on the reverse strand, counting down.
CTTTCGCATTTATATATGTGACATTAGCAGGATATTAGATTATTATCACTGCAAATCCTTTAGCTAATATAGCTCGACAGAAAAGAATGTGGGAAAAATGAGGGCTCTGGTAAGACTGAAATTTGCAATAAAATCCATTTTAAATACAAAATCCTTTGTTTGTTGTTGTTCTTTAAAAACTTAGAGTACCCACTTAGCGTGCTAAACTCTTTTTCCCAAGCTATAAATGTACATTTAAATTCGGCACAGTATGTATGTATGCTTTTTATTGCACAAAAATATATAATACTAGCGACCCGCCCTCGCTTCGCTTCGGTCTATGTGAGTTTTCTGTAACACCCGTACATAAACCAGAATCTAAAGACTGTACACGATAAAATCTGGCCATGCATGATCTGGTGTATTTTTGCGATGAATGCATATTTTCAAGCAGTTTTTTTTTCAATATGTTGTATAATTATAATACTATATAATGAAATAAAATCGTATCATAATGTATGGGTATGTGTGAGTTTTCGCCAAATATATTCTATCATACCTTTCATCCCCTGTACAGCGTTTTTTGACAATCTTCACTCGCTTCCTGCTTCTACGCCACAACTCTATTTATATTGTTACAAGCAGTTTTACCCACAATAGAATGTCGTCTTACGAAAAAAATACTTTTTGAAACTCATTTCTATTTGTAGTAGTCAGGAAGACTTTTTACTCCAAGCACTGAAAGTTGTTTTTGTATGGGAGGCATTTATTTGTCAAAAAGTCAAATTCGCCAAAGTTAAAAAACCTCAGAACTATCTTAATCTGAATATAATTAGGAAAGTTTTAACTATTGTGGTAAGATAATTTAATAACGTATAATTTGCCTTGTATAATTAAAAATAATAAAATGTTTTAAAACGGAGAATTTGGTAAAGACTGTCAGAAGATCGTGGACAAAAAAATAAAGGTACTGTGGATTATATAAGGGTCTAAGATACAGACGCTCTTACATTTTATTATGAATGTATTTTTAGTATGTAGTTTCATAACCACTGACTATTACAAAAAAGTGCTGCTTGAAAATTAGCATTCATTAAAAAAATACACCAGATCATGCATGGCCAGATTTTATCGTGTACAGTCTTTATTATACATATAAACCTTCCTCTTGAATCACTCTATCTATTAAAAAAACCCGCATCAAAATCCGTTGCGTTGTTTTAAAGATCTAAGCATACATAGGGACAGACAGCGAGAAGCGACTTTGTTTTATACTATGTAGTGATTTACAAAATGACAGTCTGTGACATCCTCAAATAACCTCGAGGGATCGTGGAAAGTGGACTAGATACATAAGTAGGCGTCATATAAATTGTAAACAGACTCATACTAGTATAATTATAAAACTACCAATACGAATGCCTTCATAAAAAAGTTCAACAAAATAATGTAAATGGGTATGGACACGCATTGTTGCTGGAACTATTTGCCAATCATTATTAATGTTAAGTGTAACCACTAACCAAGTCTAACAAAGGCCAGCTTAAAGAAAAACCCCCGAGCATATTGTCCAAGGTAACCATATTTTCTCCTCGACTGTGAGCAGCGGGATAAGATTTCGAACTCAACGGTTTTCGGCCAACGTGGACACGTTACATCCTGAGAGTGGTATTGGGTACTTTATGGGCGAATTAAGTTGTTGGGCTAGCGATAGCAGCGAGCGTTGACCTGCGAATGTTTACTGTCCTTGTCGGCGCGGGCGGCATCCGGCGTGACGTCACGGAGGTGCCGATGGGTTTCAGCGCGGAGGCCCCTGCGCCGGCGCCGGCTCTATTAATAATACAGATCGGGTCCATCTTGCATTAAAATTATAAAGTCTGGCATTGTTAACACACAACGTGTATAGGGAGCACTTTGAATATAAATCATGTCTGGGCAAGAATTGTTGACTTCACTGCCTCTAAATTTAATATTGAACAAGCCAAGCGTGTCGTTGCCATTGAATATGGTAATATGTAGTATATATATATATGTATATACGGTAGAGCTCAAAACTATAAATGTATACATTCAGCTTAATACCACGAAATAAAGTACAAAACTTCTTGCTTCGTCTCGCGTGAAGAGTGTAGTCAATTCATAATCATAATAATTAATAGTTTTAACCAATTAAAGTAGCTGTCAATAGAACTTGCAAAAGATGTAAACAAAGCCAAATGAACCAATTCACTATGATTACTCGATAATCACGTAATTTTAAAGATCAAGTGCGGTCTTTGCAATTAAATTATTTATACACTAGATTATTATTTTCATATCAAGTTTAAGATGAAATAACTATTCATTATACGTCATTTCTATTAAAAACACGCTCGGTGAATATTTGAGGTTATGTGTCCAACAGTACTAATTTGTTTACTTCGTTCACATCTACTGACGGCGACTTTATGTAAATAATAAAATATAGTTGTAACAAAACATTACTTTGAATCCGGATCGAAGGACTAGAGCGTTTGTGACTCAGTGCACGTATTTTGAGATTTTCGAGGTGTTTCTTAATGCGATTATCTACAAAAGTGTAGACAATTTTGCTAAAATTAATCTTGCTTTTAGTCTGACTCTTTTCTCGATCTTATTTTTCAATCCGTTACTTTTTATTGTGCAACCGATATCAAGGAATACCACCAAATGTGCGATTAAAATGATCAATGTGTTCGTGGCAATTAAAATTCTCACTGGCATCCATAATGAGGTTAGCGACTGGACGCGCAGCTCGGCGGAGCCACGAAACGTTCAAAAGCTCGCCGCCATCATTCCCAATCACAATAATGGTTACGTGAGCGCGCCGCACTCCTGCGCACCTCATTCCCCACTGATTCGATTAGGTACGCGGAATAAAAACGACCAAGTCGTATCATACACACTACGCCTACGCCATTTGAAAACCACTAAATTCAAAAACTTGGAATGTTATTGAAGTAGAGCACTCTCCGCCGGCTATTATAATAATTGTTATAAGAACGTTAACACTCGTATGCATCGGTATGAAATATAAGGCTTTGAAAAATGTTGGACAATGAATGAATGTTAACATGTCGTGCAAATTATCTTAAGTTTTGTGAGATTAGATTCAGACGGGTCCTTTTTATGCGAATGATGTAACTTTTGAAGCAGTTAAGGCGCCGCGGCGCTCGGGTCGGTCCTGCGGGACCGGCGCGGCCGCATACTTGGGCGCGGCTGCGTAGTCGCAGGCTACTCCGCGGCTCACACACTTTTTGCCGCACCCGACGAAGGTCGGTCGAGGCAAGCCACGAGCTATCTAGAATTCCAACCGCTATGAATGAATAGTCGTCCGACTAGTCCTCGCTTGCGCATACTAAGTGACTACAGATTAATTTGACAACAAACATTTAAAAGTTGGCAAAAACCGGAATGGCGGGCGGCACCCGCCCCGTGGGAAACTTCGGCCGGAACGTTTGTCTCCGGCGTCGATTGTCCGCAGATATAATTGATGTTGCGCCTCGTGTGCGCGTTCATTTTGCGCTTTGTAGCGTGATGTGCTGCCAATTTGGAGAGCTTTTTCGAACAGACTCCATTTCGGGACGGGCTCGATCGGGCACACAACCACCTGAATTAAGAGGGATATAATTGCTATTCGTTTGTCTTCATAAAGCCCGATGATTATTAAATTGTCTTTCAACCTGAACGTGCCGAATAGAGCTGGCCAGAAAAACGAAACGGCGAGTCAACGCCGTGTTCTTGTGAATGTGAGCGTTCTTTATTGATGTTGCATTTAAATTGATTATTCATGAATTCAAGGGTACAAAGCAACAGGAAAAGGTACTTACTTTTGTGAAGTCATCGAAAGTTAACAAGCCAGACTAGGTTTAAGGAATCAGTGCATCCCCAACTACGTATGATGATGATGATGATGAGATTTTGCTTACTTCCCTATTTCTATTTACGGTTGAGTACCTACATGTAAATTGTACCGTACCTAGCTCATTAGTTCATTACATTGAAAATAACTTTCCAAAACCAGTTGGTAACTGATATAAATACACATTATCGCTAACTCAATAAAATACGTTTATTTTATAGACATCGACATAAGTAAAGATAAAAGAATTGACAGACAGAACACGTAATTTATGGTCAATATAAAAACTATGCGAAGTGTGAAATGAGTTCGTAACATTCGTCCACCCTTTGAAGACTTAGTTTTCCATCTCGTCTATTAGGCGTCGGGGTGGTCTAATGGTACGCTTGCTGCGACGGGGCACCAAAGGTGTAGCTGGTATGTTGGGTGCGTTCTGCGGTGATCGTGTTGCAGCAACCCCTGGGACAGCTACTAACGGTGGTCGTGAAGCAGCAGCCTCTGGAACAGCTTCTAATACTTGAGGAACTATCGGTGTTTGCGTAGCTTCTAGTATTGGTGTCGAAAATGCGACTGGACTAAGGTGAGCAGGAAACGTCTGTCCAGATGCACCTCCGTCGATACCAGCTAGTCGGGGCCTTATGTGGTCTGCATGATATCTCCTTTCCACACCCATCGGAGTGTTAATGACATACGAATATCGATGTGTTTGTCGTGACACTGTGGCGGGTTCCCATCGCGATTGGTTCCTGGCTCGTACATACACAGCATCGCCGGGTCTATAATTCGGCGCCTGATCTTCTGAGTTTACGTTCGCTTGTATTTGCCTGTGTTGTAATGCCCTTTTGGCGCTGGGTCGGACATTGTCAAGGACGCAAGCTATCTGACGCCCAAACATCAGCTGGCCCGGGGCCTTGCCAGTGGTACTGTGGGGAGTGATACGATACGCGAAAAGGAAGTGTTCTAGCCGTTTTTTCAGGCATTCTGTGCTTGAAGACATCCGCGTTTTGAACGTCCTTACGAGACGTTCTGCTAGCCCATTTGTCCGTGGATGGTAGGGTGACGATTTGATGTGTTTGATTCCCTTGTCTTTGCAGTAGCTCTGGAACTCCTGAGAGGTAAACTGTGGGCCATTATCGGAGACTATAAACTCAGGCAGTCCAAAGGTAGTAAAAATCGTGTCCAGTTCATCACACAACTTTGTGGTCGTAATTTTGCTCATCGGTTTGACTTCAATCCATTTAGAAAAAGAGTCTGCCAGGACTAACCAATATAAACCTTCAAAAGGTCCAGCAAAATCGACGTGAATCCTCTCCCAGGGTTTGTCTGGCATAGACCAAGAGAAGATAGGCATTTCCGGGTTATTAGGTCGGTTCTCCTGGCACTTACGGCAAGTTTTCACGTGTGTGTCAATATCTTCCTCAATGGTTGGCCACCATACGTAAAAACGTGCCAGCGCTCTCATTGCTGAGATGCCTGGGTGTCCACAGTGCAGGTACTTCAAGGTCGTGTTCCTTAGAGTGTCAGGGATAATAATTCGACCTTGCCACATGACAATCTTGTTTTCTAGTGATAGTTCACCACGTTTGCGAGCGTATGGTTTAATATCATTTGAGTATTGTTGTTCACGCCAGCCTGTTTTAATAAACTGGGATACGAGTCTGAGTATGAAATCCTTTTTTGTTTCGTCTCTTAATATCTCCTCTGACAACGCAAGATCGGCTAGTCTATCTGACTGTAGGCGTGATACAACCTTGTGAACTGCGAGTTCAGCTTTGGAAGGTTGCTCTTCTGAATTGGGCATTCTTGATAAATAGTCGGCAATCAAGTTGTTACCTCCTTTTGTATATACTATGTCGTAATCGTAACTTCCTATTATCAAAGCCCAACGCACTAAGCGGTTATTGACGAGTTTAGGTAAGTTACGCTGAATCCCCAGGATGTGTATGAGAGGCTTATGATCAGTAACTAGAGTGAATTTGATACCACGCAGATATTGGTCGAATTTTCTGACTCCAAAAAAAAATTGCAAGAGCTTCGCGGTCTATGACAGAGTATTTAGATTCTGCAGGTCGAAGTTTTCTTGATGCAAAGGCGATTGGTTGTTCAATATTGTTCCTCTTGTGGAAAAGTACTGCGCCAACGCCTTTTTCTGATGCATCACAGGCTAGGAACAGCGGACGATTGTCATCGAAAGCTACAAGAGGTTTAGAGCGTACAATCAAGGACTTTGCTTGTTCAAAAGCCTTAATTTCCGTGTCAGTCCAACGCCATTTCAACCGCTTTCCAGTAAGTGCGTGGAGGTCAGCACAGACACTGTGTAAATGTGGTATAAAACGCTCGTAAAAGTTGACTAAACCTAGGAATGACCGTAGCTCCTTGGCGTTGGTTGGAGGGGAAGCTTTGGCAATTGCATCTATCTTCGATTTTGTGGGACGTACTCCATTTTTATCAATCGTGTGTCCAAGGTATTCGACTTCAGGTTGTAAGAAGGTGCATTTCTTTAAGTTTACTTTTAATCCGGCTTGTGCTAGTCTTTGGAAAACGATACGTAAAGTTTCGAGGTGGCTTTTGTCATCTTTCCCTGTAATGGCAATGTCGTCGAAATAGACTGCCACGTTCGGTATCCCTTCTAGAAGCTTATCAAGGTAATGCTGAAATATTGACGGAGCTGTCGAAATCCCAAATGGCATTCGATTGTATGCATAGTAACCCTTGTGTGTCGAAATTGTAAGAAATTGTTTCGATTCAGGACTTATTTCGAATTGAAGGTAAGCGTCCTTTAAGTCGATTTTAGAAAACTTCTCTCCATTTGCGAGGTTCTGGCGTAACTGGTCAAATAACGGAATTGGATGTGCGTGTGTTATCAGTACAGGATTGAGCGTGCTGCGGAAGTCACCACATATTCTGATCTGACCGTTGGATTTAAGTACGTTGACTGTTGGTGTTGCCCATTGAACCGGTGTGACGTTTGGGTCCACTTGAGTAATGATGCCTTCTTCAACTAGGCGTTCTAGTTCAACTTCTATGTTTTTCTTCATTGAAAACTTAATTGATCTTGCTGGGATGTGTTTCGGGTCAGCTTGCGGTTTGATGTGTATGTTTACTTGGTAATTTTTGACTTTTCCCAGTTTACCGTCGAAAAGGGCACTGTGTTTGTCCAAGATCTGTTTCAGGTTGTCAGGTTCGTGTCGAATGTTTTTAATAGAGTAGACTGGTTTTGGAAAATCCATGTTGAACATCTCACTCCACTGCAAGCCAAACAACATTGGATCGGCTGACTTCATAACGACGACAGGTAATAATTTTTCTTCCCCTTACATTTGTACTGTTACGTCTGTAAGGCCCTTTGGTTTTAGTCTGATGTTACCGTAAGCGTGTAAGCCTGGGGCCTTCGTGAGACGGGGTGCCCCGATGCGTCTCCAGAACTTGGTGCTGATAATAGAGTAAACTGAGCCGGGGTCCCAGTCTAACGTGCATTGAACGTCATTGATTAAAACATCGATTCTTTTGCTGTCTTTGCCCTTTGTACAATTAATTTGACAAACGGTATCTGAGTCGTTGCAGCTGCCGTTATTTTTCAGCTTGTGTAACTTGTTCCTTTTTGTAAGAGTTTTTGATCCGTTATAGATTCGATCAGGTAGGCGTGCCTTGCCTGACTTGATGCAGCAGTCTTCGAAGTGACCCTGAATATTGCACTCTTTACATGTATGAGTTTTGGCCGCGCATTGATGTAGTGGATGTCTTTCGGGTTGACCGCATCTGAAACATTGATGTGTCCGTAGTCTGCGTGGAGATGGGTTTTGACGGAAACTTGTGTTTCTTTTGATCTTGTTCACCTTGACGTATGTGTCCTCATCGCCTTCTGCGCGTTCTCGTGACTGTGCAACGCTGAATATCTGAGCAAAAGTGATTTCTTTCCATTTCCCGTCTTGAAGTTCTTGTAAGTCGGGCCATTTTTGTTTCAGGTCGATCTGTAACTGTTGATGGTTGAGGCCGGTGGCAAAGCGGTCACGTAGCTGCCGCTCTAACAGGTTGTCGTTGTAGCCGCAATCTTTACTTATTTCTTTAAGTCTGTTAGCGTAGAGCTCCATGGATTCGTTGTCAGTGCGTATGCAGTTCCAAAAGTCGGTAAGTGCTCTGTATCGTGTGCGCTTGACTCTGTGCAGGTCGAGAAGCTTTGCTCGGATGTCTTCGTACGTGCTGGTTTCAAAATGCGGTGTTAGGGCAACTTTTATATCGTGAAACGTTTCAGGCGTGATGCAGGCGAACAGAAGGTCTTTCTTGATTCCTCGCGCGTCTTCTCCCCAAAGTCCGCATTTCGTTTCAAAATAGTCTATAAAGTTTTCGATCGACGTGTCACTAGAATTGAATTTATCACCTTTGAAACTGTTGTAAATGGTGTTTCTGTTAGTAGAACTAGATGACTCCGTGCCGTTTGTCGTGTTCGGTGTGGAAGTCGTCTCAGCCGCTTTGTTTTGCGTTAGTAACAATTGTAAAATGTCAGACATTTGTTTTTGTTGAACTGCCTGCAATTGCAGGAATTTGTCGAATTGTTCGGTGTTCATTTTGTCCTTTAATTCTCGTCGCCAATGATATAAATACACATTATCGCTAACTCAATAAAATACGTTTATTTTATAGACATCGACATAAGTAAAGATAAAAGAATTGACAGACAGAACACGTAATTTATGGTCAATATAAAAACTATGCGAAGTGTGAAATGAGTTCGTAACAGTAACTACATAGGCTATGACATGTTTATTTACGTGTAGGTATATTTACTAATTATACCTAAAACTTCTTCTACTATTGGGTTAAAACAAGAGTTCACCGATTGACGACATTGTCGTACATTAACATTGTGCTTAATGTTTAAAAAATCATCATATTTTGTCTATAGGTATATGTATATATATATATAGATATATCGGACGAGGGATGCAAGCCACAACAAAGCGCAGGACTAGCGGTCGCGACTTGCAATACTGCGTGCGGTTTTGTGCAACAATTACCATTGTAATAATATACTCCGCGAAAATTTTATATGCATTACAAAATTGCGCCAAAGAGTTGCGGTCGCATCATTGCTTTATAAAGCAGAGAACGATCTCTTCTCGATAATACCGTTGATGCCAGTATCCTTGAGTTTTGTGTCTTTATTAGGTACATGATGTCAATGTAAGTGGATGACATGGATGGTAAAGAATCGTCAAGGCAACATAGGTAGTGAAATCCTACAGTAATTATTCAGTCAGACGATACTGTACAGATAAAGAAACATAAAATAAAACTATTTTATAAAAGACAAAAAGAACAACGTAAGGTTGGCATTTTTACGGATTTGTAAGGAAGGCATTTTTAAGGATCCATGTTATGTTTTGGTGTCCTACTGTAATGCCTACAATTGTAGTTGTAGTTCTAGCAGAAACTACAAAACGCGACATTTTTATCTAACTTGCATAGGATATATAACCTTATTCTTTCTTTAAAACCACCCAGCGGAAAATTGCTGTTATTTTTATTTTATGTATTGATTGTATATACCCAATTTAATTTTTGTAAGCTAATAATAATATAAAACCCCTTAAAAAAATAAAACATGACTGTAAAGTGCCACCGTGCGACTTGTGATGGTCATTTTTTTTTTATGAATTTTATATTAGGTTTGATACCCAGCAAAGTTTCAGCGACTGGGAATTTCATGTTGGAGTTCAAGCATCCGCGTTATTAACTAGGCTATGCCACGAACATTATACTTACCAGAAACACTCAAGATATATCTTATCTGTGCATTGCGGAAATAGGGAGGGTCAAAAGGGAAATGCAGGAGGAAGAGAAAATTGGCCTTCTTTGTACCTTTTTAAGTATATATTCCTCAGAACTTGGCATAATAAGTATAAAGGTACAAGACGCCGGTTTACCGGTCCAGAATATAGTTTTAACTTTTCAATCTGTTAATTCGTTTAGGAGTTATTATGGTTTTATTTGCCTCTCTTATAGCTATAATTCATAATTCAAAACTTGATAGGCATCCAATCCTTAATTATGCTGCAATTTGTTGAATTACATCATAATTCCAAAACACCAACGCCTCCAAAATATATCCAGAGGTACTTTTTAAGTCACGAAAGTCTCGTTATTCATTCCACAACTTTACTTATTCGTGCTGAAAAAAAAACATTTTAGCCAAGGGAGGCAAAGTAGCGTTCTTTGCCAGTAACAAACCATAATAACTCCTAAACTAATGAACATAAAGACTGTACACGATAAAATCTGGCCATGCATGATCTGGTGTATCTTTGCGATGAATGCATATTTTCAAGCAGTTTTTTTTTAATATGTTGTATAATTATAATACTATATAATTAAATAAAATCGTATCATAATGTATGGGTATGTGTTAGTTTTCGCCAAATATATTCTATCATACCTTTCATCTCTTGTACAGCGTTTTTTGACAATATTCACTCACTTCCTGCTTCTACGCCACAACAGTATTTATATTGTTACAAGCAGTTTTACCCACAATAGAATGTCGTCTTACGAAAAAAATACTTTTTGAAACTCATTTCTATTTGTAGTAGTCAGGAAGACTTTTTACTCCAAGCACTGAAAGTTGTTTTTGTATGGGAGGCATTTATTTGTCAAAAAGTCAAATTCGCCAAAGTTAAAAAACCTCAGAACTATCTTAATCTGAATATAATCAGGAAAGTTTTAACTATTGTGGTAAGATAATTTAATAAGGTATAATTTGGCTTGTATAATTAATAATAATAAAATGTTTTAAAACGGAGAATTTGGTAAGACTGTCAGAAGATCGTGTACAAAAAAATAAAGGTACTGTGGATTATATAAGGGTCTAAGATACAGACGCTCTTACATTTTATTATGATTGTATTTTTATTATGTAGTTTCATAACCACTGACTATTACAAAAAAGTGCTGCTTGAAAATTAGCATTCATTAAAAAAATACACCAGATCATGCATGGCCAGATTTTATCGTGTACAGTCTTTAATGAAAACTATATTCTGGACCACAAAGGTACTTTTAACGGGGTCCATATTGGCTCACATAAAATTCTTATTCCTATTTTTTGTTTTACTACCGATTTGTATTCATAATAATCCCTCGTCATAATTTTTTTCCTCATACTTTTTTGTTCATACTTTTGAAGTCATAATTATCGCAGCTCATAATGCATTTCTTTAAGAAACTGTTACTTTTTGAGGATTTTTATAAATCTAACCTAACCTAACCTAACCTTTTCTACACGTAAGATATTTAAGAAATTTTGAAAAGTGTACTGTTCCATGAATATTGGCGTTATGAATTCAGATGATTATGAGTTCCGATCTTTAGTATTAAAAAAAAATATGAAGAGTATGAAGAGTGACCAGTATGATGTAAAATGGTATGAGAAACATTTTCGGACTTCCAAAAATAGGACTTAAAAAGTTATGTGAGTAGATACGCACCCCTTTTAACGTCAAGTTCTGGGAGACTCTGTATAAGTACCTTGTTAATCGTTGTCTTGTACCAAATACCTACGATTTTAGAAGGTGGTTGGAACTAAGTCAATTCATATGATAGGCCTCTGATATTTGTTATTTACTAGCTGTGTCTGTTGTTATCCTAGTGTTTTTTTCGGTTCTACGTTATTTTACAGACTGAAGTTGTTTAGAATTTCATTTCATAGAAATTTTTTCTCGTATTATCATTTCATAGAATAATCAATATGTAGAATAATTACTTTGAAGACTTTTAAATCATCGTTTTTTATTTTAAATAAAATTCAATGTTTCTTTTTTCATATCATAGAATAGCAAATTAAATATTCTTTGTTCTCATATTATTTATTTAAAATATAACTTAATAACAATAAAATCAACTTATAGAGTAGGGTGCAGTTTGTGAAGGTGTGTGAAATGAAACGTTTGAAAAAAAGCATACGATTTTAATTTGCAGTCAAATGATATCGCATAGCTTATTCAAGAGATATAAAAAAAATAACCTCGAAGGCTAAGGCGGGAGCTTGCTTCGCTTCGCTCCCGCCATAGCCTTCTAACCTAACCTATTCAAGTCGGTTCTGCCCAGAGAGGTCTTGCTCGCTCGCTCGCTCACTCATATTTATATCATAATATAGTATTTATCTTATAACCCAACCTTCTAAAAAATGCACTGACCAAACAATATTCATACATACATACATACATTAAATCACGCCTGTTTCCCAGAGGGGTAGGCAGAGACCACTTCTTTCCACTTGCTACGATCTTGACAAATTTCCTTCGCTTCCTCCACATTCATACATCGAGTCATGCACGCACGTCGGTTGAAAAATAATTATATTGTTTGATAAGTATGTGTAATGAAAAAATAAAATTACAAAATTCATTGAATTGATTTTCTGTCGAATTTGTTTCTTTCAAGTAAATAGTTAAAAAAAAAAAAAATACGAAGCAAAAATACAAGGACCAAATAGTATATGAAACATTTTCTGTGAAACAAAATTCTGTAATTTTTCAGTCTGTAAAACAAGGGGACACCGTTTTTTTCTTTTATGCAAGCCTAGTCCTGAACACAGTAAAACAAATTAGATCAACCCTATCTCATGTGATGATCCGTCATACCATACATGTAGCATTTGATTTTTAAACATATATAATAGAATAGAATAAAAATAGATTTATCGACAAAATTTGACACAATACATGTAACACAAAAAGAAAACAAAATACACAGTATAACGAGTATCAAATAGGGTACCACTCAGCATGATGTCGTGGCGTGGCGGACCACGACCCACGACGCTGTTTTTCAGTAGCCCCTATTTGAATTTGAAACCAGTGTACCTACATAAAAAATTAACACAAAATTTCAAACAAACATTAAAAAGAGAAAAAAACTTTATTAAAATACGCAACCAAAAAATAAAAACAACAGAAATTTAACAGGTAGACGGATAGAGACATCTACGTAAGTCGGAAAATCTGATCCCTAGGCTGTGAAACCTTTAAATATACTTTTAACTAGCATCGAATTCTACAGTATTTCGATCCAGTCCTATCGTAGGAATTGTAAATAATGATCTAGTTCGGTATATAAGCACTATACGGTTTACAAAGTGATGCCATCACCCGAACTCCGGGGCTACGAATATATATCAATCGTCAGTAACACCAGAGGATATTTTAAACACAAACTTGAACGCATAAACATATTGGCTAATGCCAGATTACCTAAAAAAACACATAACAAGCTGACTAAATCTACAACACGTGATAAAGTTCAATGTATTATGTGTAATAAGTATTAACCACTAGTGTTTTTGTGCGAAACCTCGAAATAAAGAGTCCACATGGCGAGGTCTGAGTGAACATTCGCGCAGATGACGGCGGCGGCCGTGAACCCGAAGGATTACGTTTATCAGTAGGTACTCGCGCACTCTTGCGCGGCAGATGCTTTTGCCAAAACGTGCTGATAACAACATGGCCGAACAATCACTCAGTACGTGCGGTAATGTTCCTACGCTCGAAACATTTTTATCGCTGTTATTGTTTGAAGAGTCTTAGCAATTTGTTTCAAGTATAATAGGTAGGTACTGCAGGTACGTATGAATATGAATAAAATAATGGTCTTGACGTCAATTGGACTAAAGGTTTACTCTTGGCTAGAATTTGTTACATTAGAATAAAATAAAATGATCAATTTTGCTCCTGAACTAATGTGTAAAATGCATCTACCTAGTCGCGTTGATCCGAAGCTCTTGCGTAAACTCATTTTGAATAATTAAGGACCTTTAGTCATAGAAACCGAAAACCCCTTGAATTCCAAGATTACGGGACGAGGTTCGTAACGCGCCTCACTGGTCCCTCCGAGGCCGGGGTGGTTAGCGCCTCCTTGAGAACTCCAGCGTCTATAAAACCTGTTCGAATCGGTTCGTCGAACAATAAAAGTGGCCTCTATTTTGGGAGCGAGCCGCGTCCTCTCGGGCCCGCGGCGCGCCGCGCGCCTCCACCCCGGTGAACCCCACGCCGAGGCCCCACGTTTTCCCATTTCCCATTCGGAATCCCATTAGGAACACCGGCACCTGCCTGCTTGCCATATGAATCGATTTCAACGAACTTGACGTACCTATTTGCATTCCAGACGTCTAAATTACATGTATTCATATATTCATCATTCTTATAAATATTTAGCTAGCTCATCTGGGAATACTGCGATGTTACCTACTTGTGTAAATGACGTGTTTGACATAGAAATGCTGAAACCACTTATTGCCCTACCCATCGATTGTACCCTGCAAACAGCGAAGTACTGTAATGATCTAATGATGGCAAATGTAGGCGAGTGTGATGCAGCACCGCATAATGGTGCTGAATTTAATGTGAATCTGTTGGGTCGTGATATGCTGCCATATTCCGGCCATTTACTGGTTTTATTTTAAGAGTTCTGCATTTACCAGCGCCCGCCTGATTTCATTAATTTAGGTAGGTGTTTTTCAACGATAAGATTATTTAAATTCGCACCAATGGAATTTTTAAAATGACTGTTGATTGCATCCTTATCGCTATCCTTGCTCATGAGTACATAAAAGTGTGCTAAAGTTAGGCAAAGCAATAGCCGCTCAGGAATATGCCGAGAGGCCAGGGTCGGCGCGGGTATTACTTATGTTAGATGTTACGTATCAGTTTATAGTTTTCTAAATAAAGCTTTATTCATGCGGCGGCGGCGCGCGGGCACTGACACAGCCTCGCCTCGACTCGGCGTAGAATTCGCGGGCCTCACCCACTTGCTCCTCATCCGTATACGTACTCTATATTCGAAACGGCGCGCCTCACGCAAACGTCCGTAATGAGCTTGATCATTAATGACAACATAATCTCACAATCTATTTACATAACCTTGACATTTCAGAGTCATTTAATTCAGTACCATTGATTAATTGAATCTACGCGCTCGACTCGACTGCTTTACTTTTATCGCACGATCATGGAATTCATGGGACATTTCTCGTTAAAGTATGCGGAGAATGCGTAAAATTAATGCCTTGGAGGAGTAGGTGCACATTAGTGGACACCTTGTCAGCATCTCAAAATAACAGGTACACATTATTATAATCGTGGGCGTGGATCGCATTCATTAATCTCTGTTAACCATTTTGGCTCGTTTTGGTACAAAACGGAGTAACTATCGTGTTAGGTGTTTAGGTCGACCGAAATACTGGCTTATCAATGTCGGTCGAATGCTCGGCGAGCGCTCATGGGGGCGTTATCGGGAACACAAATATGCATTACACTTTATATCGTCACATGCCACATTTATTAAACGAAAGCTATAATCGTTCCGCTAATAAGCCTTTCGAAGGTTCTCAACCCGAACGTAACCGACGCACTGCCAATTATTATCGACCCGAAGCATTATTATCGGAGGAATGCAAGTAAAGGTAAGCTCGGTTTAGCAGCGCAGGGACGGCCAGCCAGGGCTCGCAAAAACTTATCTCAGCGATCGGGGGAATGCGTGCAAGGTAATTAATTAAGAGCTATTAATTGTTGATTCTCCTTAACCATTCTGTAAGTTTCATTTGCTACCATCTCTGCTGGCTCTATGAGAAGTTTTTCCCAAGCCCCTGCGCTTCGATTTATGATATGGGGATACTGTAGTTGACATTACTCCGATGGCAACTAATAATAGACTCATAGTATGCAGTTAATGCTGGCGCATTCTCTGTAACAAATATGTCGCGCGCAACCACCGATTCTGAACACGTATTTTAGTTAACCGGAGATTTTGATGCAGTATTGGTGGCAATAAAATAAATGTCTTATGGGAATGATCGTTTCGTGTAATATGACTCGACTCGCATACCAACTTAGGCGAGATTAAAGAGCCTACTTTCGATCAGGTCTTGATCAGGTGGTGGATTATAGCCAACTAAGTTGATGCATGGAAGTGTTTATTTACATCTACCTCGTAAATTTATATTAAATAAATAAGTTACGACATCCGGCTTTGAAACAATTGATTCAAACAACTATTTTTTGATAACCCAGTAGATTGTGATCCAACTAATTCTAAGTTTATTGACCGAAAATGGTCTTGTTGAGGCCTGTATCCTGTGGGGCGCGCGGCGGTCACTTCGCACGCCCCTGCAATGAGTTTTAATTGAGTCGGCGGAGGAAGCCGCTACGGTCAACTAATAGGGTGACTTGACTACAAACACTACCAACAACTTGCAATCAATTTTCCACAATTTTTTATGCATGTCTCAATTTCATTGTTTTCGGAACTCCGTTAAGGATGTGCGCATGGTGCCAGGTTCGTTCAACAAGAAATCATGATAACAGGATCCAGTTGAAAACCGTTCTTAGGCTTAAATAAGCAAAGTTTTAGGTCAAAATATTTATTACAATTTAAACAGGAATAGCGGAAGATTCCAAAGTTACAAGTTAAAAAAAATATGTATCAACACTTTTAAGTATTATCACGTTTCAAGTGTGTTAAAAAGCATCTTGATACAGCAAATACTTCATTTATTATACCTACTGTGATGATGATAATATGACTATGAATTCTACAATGTTCCATTGATTATGAATATTTACTTCTAGAAAAGGGCTATAAATAGAACAGTAATTACTTAAAAATGTTAAATGAGGGGTTTTTTTACAATAATAGCACGTTCACTGACCTTCAGAGATCTTTGAAGCGAAACCATGTAGGTACAAGGAAAACCATTCAATAGATAGGTATTGACTAGATAAAAAAAATTGCAGAGTTTTTAGTGAAATCGGTAGACGACGTGCAAAAAACTAATCTTGGTGGAATGGAGTAAGATAATTGATCGAATGAAATTGTGGAAAGTCATTGTCCGCGGGTAGAGGCGCGCGTGGTCACCGCTGCAGCGTCAAATGGTGGACGTCGGCTGGAAGTTGTGCGGACCGAGCATGTTGGACCTTAAGATGAGGCAAATAGAGGCTGTAGTCTAGATTTGTTAATTTTATTAAGTGTTGATGTGTCCGGAGAGCGCCGAGACGCTCGTGGCTGTCTGCGGCGACAAATTGCTTTGTTTATGGGTGCTTATTGAATTGAGTCCTACGGCGTGGAAGGAAGTCTGCTGAGGGCTTTTTGAACGATGCACGCTACATACATCGGAGGGCATCTTGGGCGAGCCGTGGTTAAAGTATTAACAATATAATTAACGAGCAATTTGTGTCAAAGTAGAAATCGTTTATACCTTCTTTAAATTATATCGGATCATTAAAGATTCAAGGATGCCGTTGATTACCTAAACTCGACCAGATATTACGTAGCGGTATCCGAGGAGGCCCTTGTTCGGAGCGGGTTCGATACGATCTGCCGGCAAGGTGACTTTCAACGACTGCGCTGGAATTTTTATCAGTTTAGATATGGCCAAATTTTATTATAAATGCACTAATAAGCATCGTAATTGACAGCGATTCTAAACAAACAAACCAATGATAATATTAGGAACATGTCGCAAGCATTTATATGTTAATGTTATTAATAAAAATATGTGGAACGGTTTGGCGCCAAAAAAGGTTTCGTCTTTTATATTTGTAAATGTTGATAGCTATGAATAAAATAAATGAACGAGCAGTGGCTAATATTAAGAGCTACTGGCTGCACAAAAAAAAAACCGCGACGTCTTTTGCTTGCTTTGATCTTGAAAGGTTTGGTTGCTACCTAAGAACAAATAAATTTTACGTAGATTCCTAGTTTTTTGGATAAATTGAGTTTTGGCCTTGAAATTGTATATTATAATTTACAGCCTTTAACATAATATAGGTACACATTGTTTTGTTAATTCCAAATTTTATTTGAGGCTATAATTTGATTCGTAGACACGTGCAAACGTCTCAGTTGAGAGGCGAAGGACTAATCATGGTTTAATTACAAGGCGCCATGTTGTGGCGGGGCTAATTTCGCTGCGCACGCTCTGCCCGCAGGCGGCGCGGCGCAGACGAATCCCATCGACGCCTTTATGGTTACTCCGAATTAGTCCGAATAAGTAAAGCTGAAATTTTGATGGCACTATTCCGTTCACTCCTCATTTGCTGTACAAACGTGGGAAAGAGACAGACGAATGTATCTTCAAACTAAGATTTTAAGAATAGCGCCCTGTCGACAGCGATTTAGGATTGATGCTAATTTCACTGTCACGTCACGAACAAAAAACGTGCATAATGTTTCTAAACACGCGACAGATTTCCATTGGAAACCATGAAATTTGATGAAGAAAGTACGTCATTGCATAAAACACGTTTGCCGAAGGACGCGCGCAACAACATTTATGATCATTTATAACGGTAAAATATCGTATATATATACCTACGCGTACCTTATAAATTTTATAATAATGAAAAACACAAAAAATAAAACCTTGTTGCCAATACTAAGTAAATAGTTATGTTGCTATTAAATTTGGTATATATTGCTTTCTCAGAACCTAGTATAATCCACTTTACTGTTGGTGTCTTGCTAGAGTCAAAACATGACAATGTCTTTGATATCGAGAACATCATTAGATATATGGAGTATGGAGTCAACCGAGCCGCTTAACCTTGGGATCGACTCGAGCTGATAGCGGGATGATATCCTTTATGCGATCTCTTGCAGGCCACGAACAAAGCGATAAACATGTTATAGTCATTCTTGGTAAATTATTTATGGAAAATATCAAGATGCAATTTGGTAGACCATTATTATCACTACATATCTTCCCGCTGTCCATCTGTCCCTATGTATCCTTAAATCATTAAAACTACGCCACGGATTTTGATGCGGTTTTTTAATAATTGATTCAAGAGGAAGGTTCTCATGTAAGTATAATAAATTCAGTTTTATGTACAGGGGGGTTATTATGACCTAACTATGCAGTTCATTTTACGGTGAGTGTAAGGGACAGAGCTATGGCAGTTATATAGCTCTGTCTTTTTCTCTCAGCGTAAACAGAATTGCATAACTATGTCATAATAACCCCCCAGGAGGGTTATTACGACATAGCTTTGCAGTTCATTTGACGCTGAAAGAGAAGGATAGTGATATATAACTGCTATAGCTCAGTCCTTTACGCTCGCCGTAAAATGAACTGCATAGCCATGTCATAACAACCCCCCTGGTGTTACAGAAAACTCACATAAACCGAAGCGAAGCGAGGGTGGGTCGCTAGTTATTAATAAAATCGAAATAATATAGAAAGTGGGATATGAGCGTCTAGCCGGCGGATATCAAAGAACTAGGTACGTATATTTATGAAGATCTTTCTCAGGAGTCAAAACTTTTAACAGCGTGTATACTAGAAGCCTAATATAAAACCAAAATGGTCTCGATCAAGAATCAAACAGTGGGAGATGGCTAGAAACGAGGTGAGTGTTCTCCGCAGAGCTGGAGGTTGGTCGGTCGAGGTTGGCTGCGCACGCGCCCGCCGGGCTCGCGGCCGCGCCGCGCTCGTCGCTGCCCGAGTCGTGACAGCCGTTTGTTAAACTAATGGCGTACAAAAAGAACCGCCGTCCATTAGTCCTCTCCGAGTGCTGTAGCCTCAAGCAATTTGCACGCGCCAACACAATTTGTTTTATGCCTATTGTACTAGTTTTTATTTCCGGCTGGATACCGCGAAGCCGATCTGTCAACTCTTGTAAGTATTCAATGACATCGTTTCGCTTGTCGTGCCCATTAAGTTTGAGGCGGCCGTACTCGTTTGTTGCTACCCCGCAGAAGAACTTGGGACGTCATCGTGGAATAACTACAGCTACAGCTTCAATTATTTATAAACCATCGAGTAATTTTAGTTTACACGATCTGTAAGTACCTACTGAAAAGGGTCTTTGGGTTTGTGGAAATCGATAAGACTCGTCAAAGGTAGAAAAGTGATGGTCCTTTTAGGTCTCAACAGTATCATAATTCCACTGATGTAGAATACGAAAGAGCAAGGTACTTATAGTCATGGCTCGCGTGATTCCAATCTCCAGTTTTTTGCAGTCTTTACAGACGATTATCGAATCAAAAAGTTAAGTAATTGGCGTTCGTGATCAATTTGCCGGGTGCCTAGCGACTAATAAGATGTAGTTGAGTTCACGATGAAGTAATTAGCGAAGTAGGCGCCATGTGCGCCTTGCGGGGGTCGCGGGTTCCGCACATGTAGCCCACGCGACACGGCGCGTCGAAAAAACGTCGTCGCGATAAAAAGCAGCCCCGAGCGGCGTGAGAACCGCGACACGTGGCCGACGCGAGCCCATTCATACATTTGATTCATAAATTGTATGCACACTCTAAGCGTGTAAGTGTGCATCGCGATACGGTCGCACCGACGCGCCTGCGCGTCTGTGTGCTAGTAACATGAAACCTGGAATTCAACTCGGAGGTAACACATCTACTCGTATAAACAAAAGAAGGCAAAAAAACATGGGTATAGGCCATTCTTTAGTATAGCATGATTAAATGCACATTCTTTTAGAATTTTCCAGAAGGATGTCAAGGATGTTTACCTACGATATTTACATCAACAAGTTTTATTTTAAGGATTAAAACCAGAGAGATTTTCAGGGATTACAGTCTATTATAATTATTAAAGATGATTTATAAAAAAGGCAAATATTTATTAAATGCACGAGTAGTAAAGGTCTCCTCAGAGGCGTTAAAGCGACACTATTTACAGTCACCAAGGCTTGCATGAATATAAGCATATTTAAGGCGCGCAAAGAAACCTTATCAATTCTTGGTTAAGGTTGGAGAACCGCGCACCCTCACTAGCCGCACCAGCTTATTGCCGCTTTAAAAGTAGATCGTTAAGAAAAAAAGAATACGCTATCCAAGTTAAGTCGGACCGCATCGGAGGCCGGCGTTTATGGTTATTGTGTGGGGAATGCAATCTTTCGCGGGTGATCGGGCAGCGGGCGGGCGCGAGCGGCGGCGGCGCCCTGCTTGCTATAAATCAGGGCCAATTGAGGTCGGCCCGGACGCGAGTTATTTTTAAAATTGCGTGCACAATATTATGTGTTTAGGTGGAATATGATAATTGCGGCGGCGGGAGAGGCGCCGTAAGCCGACACCGCCGCCGCGATTACAGAGCGCCGCCGCCCGCGGCCGGCCGCGAGCCTCATCACGCCTCGTTACCTCCGACACACCTAAAATCAGTACGCATATGCGGGTACCGTCAGGCCTGAACGCTTTCCAGAGCAAGGGTTTCAAATGAATTAATGCGGGTCGGGAACTAGTCATCGATTGCTTTTTCCCTCGACGTTGCAGCATACTGCAGAGCTAAGGCAGCGCAGCGTGTAAAAACTCTCCCAAGAATTAGGTACGGTTTTACCAAATTATGATAACAAAGCTATTATAACAACAATGAAGAATGTTTCGATGTTAGAAATTAACATACATAATATTTTTTGTCGTCGCTTTGGAGGTGGGCCGCGGACAGGTACATGCTGAGGGTGCAGAATTCCTTGAATGGACGCGGCGCGACGCGACGCCGAATGCACCGTGACTGCAGCGGAACACGTTTCAAATTTGTACGAATGGTGCATATCAAAGGCGAAGGATCTGTTTCATCGTTAGTAATGTTAGACGCGGTTCTATGTTTATATGTATAAAGGAGAGAATCGCGTGTAGGGGCGAGGTGAGAAGGTCGGCGAGCTGCTATCAATCAGCGAGGCGCCATTGAGGGCTGGCCGGGCTCGTGAGAAACCGTAAACACTTACCCGCTTTATCTGATAGAGTTTTTTTCGCTCAGCAGCGGGTCCAGTCAATTAATGGATTGCGCCGTTACTTGTTTTGTTTGGTACGGACGGATGCTGCTTAGCATTCGAAGAGACTTATTTATTTGGAAAGGTTTGACAGGAAAGGCATTAGGATGACGCAGGACACCCGCTGTACGGAATGTTTCCCGCGATCATACTATTAATTAACAGATGAGAGTTATATGAAATTGGAAAGGTAGTCGAGGCATTTAGTTGACTAAAAAGAACGATAAATCAAAAAATAATAATTAAACTATCAAAATACTACAGCTTTATGATATGAAAGAATCGCAACAGCGTGTATAGAAGAATTTAGTATTCAAGCATACGGAACAGTCAGTAGTCATAGGTCATTATTCACAACATGATAACTAATCGGATACCAGAAACGAGATTGACCTGTTCTCGCATTTCCTTCTTTTGTAAAACCGTGATGTTCTAAGCGTTTTAGAATTGAAGGCAAATATTTGTTGGGGTTGTGGTCTGGGCGGTCTCTGTGCCACATGTGCGTACAAAAAACTGAGTAGTGCGACTGTTGACAGTGCGCATAGCTGCGGCAAAGCGCCCGCCGACCACCCTCCGCCACGCCGCGCGCGCGCAGGCAGCGAGCGACCTGCCCATTCACCACCAGCTAGCCAAATCCATCAATGGTGATTATTTCTAGATCGATTGATATGCTAAATAAATTTCAAAGAATTGGCAACCTATAGAGTTTGACACGTCGGTGGAAAAGAAGTTGCCGTTGGCCCAGGGACACCCACGCAGCTCGTGAGAAGCGCCTTATCTGAAGGAAGCCGCTCTTATTTAATAAATATTTAATTTAGTCGGAAAGAGCGGGAGAGCGGCGTGAGACGAGCCGGGACAGTCAGCCGCAATCGTTACGCCGTGTAAACTGTACATCTGATTAGATACCACCCCGCCCTGGGAACCGGCTACAAATTAAATAGAGCCCGCATTTTCCGGTGTTCTATTTTATTGTGTTAAACTATATTTACATACTAAGTTTGTTTGGTTACCAACCTTTGAATAAGATGTTGGCTGAAGCCAGCTCGCATTCAGGTTGCATTCAGGATACAAAAAGTATTCGACTTGTATGACAATCGTTAGTTCCAGAAATATCCTTCAAACATCTTCTAACTTTGAATTTAATTATTTTTCCTCTAATAAACAGACAATTTACCTACATTAAATGAAACGAAACTTTTTAGTGTAGGAAATGAGGCGTTTTGAAGTATGAAGAGCTCTTAATTATTATTTTAAGTAGGTAGGTAAGTAAAAATTTGTTATGCGCCAATTTTTTTCTAAAAAGGTTAAAAATTACATAGCAGAGTTATTTCTTTTATTAAAAAAAAAGTACCACAATCTAGTTATCTGACTTCAAACAAAAATGATTTGAAACTGAGTATGTCAAACTTCGGGATTAAATCGGGCTTTAATGAAAAACGGCTTGATTGACAAATTGACGAATTTTCCGGTCCATGTTACTATAACGCAAGAAATAAACAGATTTTATCAAAATTATGCGGTAAAATGAAAATTTCGGGTAAAGAAAAATTCTATTAAACATTCCTGCGATAATATCAACGATAGACGTTGTTTTAGAAACATTACCATTATTGTCTTTCTGTTAATAATTGTAATTTTATAAATATGACATGAACATGACCTTTATGAGGCTCCTAGTTACCAACCCAAAAAATATGGCGAGAAAGGAGTCGCCCTACAATCTTGACAATAACATTTATTTACGCTTTTTGTTCTCGTTAACGACTAATTGTTGCTATTAAAGTACTGTTGCTGGTTCCCCCGTAGAAACATAATTACGAGATGTCCTAGTAGCGAGTGTACTGGTGCAGCTAGCTAGCAACTCGTAGTGCGGGTCGAGCCACGCACGCTAATACCCTCTGTTTACCTAATGAAACCCTGCACGCGATGTATTCTCACGGCCCAACATGGGGAAAAAAGTCATTCTCAAATTTTTTAACGTAATAGACACAATGTCTCTACATAAACAGCGGTTAAATTTCACAAAAAAAACAAAGGCGCGGCTTGTATGGATAGGAACTAATAAAAGGTTTTAAAGTTCTTAACATACGTGTATCGCTGTAAGCACAGATAATTTCATGTTATTCCGTTGTTATTGAATTCATAAGTTTCGTAAAACTGCTACGGGTCCACGATTGGTGGCGATGGTAGCCGTTGGAATGCTAGCAACACATGATTTTGCAATCCTAGAATATTTTTCGTCACTTAGTTATTTACGATTACAACGACATATTATAGGTTAAAACAATTGCAATATATCCAGTGGTTTTTACACAACACACATATCTTTACATAGTATAAAATGAAGTTGCTTCCGCTGTACGTACGCTTAGATCTTTTAAACTACTCAACGGATTTTAATGCAGTTTTCAGCAATAGATAGACTGATTCAAGAGGAAGGCTTTTATGTATAATAAGTTCTGGATTTTGTACGGGTGTTACCGAGGGCGGGTCGCTAGTAATTTATAAATACACTTCTGCATAAAACCATTAAACACATATAAAGACCTACAATAATCCTACGTGCATAACCATATCAAACTACGAGTAGGTACGGCTACGGGTAGGTAGGTAGGTAGGTAGGTAGGTATAACAGCTAGAGATATTTTAGCTAATATAAAAAGTCGTTATTTCTTAATAGGTCTAACTTTAGCTCATACCTAGTAGTAAGGATATGTGATTCGTAGGAAGTTCATGATCACGATATAGAAGCGCTCGCCACCCTAGTGTAGCCGCATTACCTCTGGAATGCGGGGTCGCGGTGCACTTTGCGCCTGCGTCCCAATTGATTGCTCCTCGGCTCGGCTCCATCTTTTAACAACTAATAAATTCAGTTTCTAATTAATTACTCATCCGATTCGTACGTGAATGTTATGACGGATAAAAAATGAGAACTAGTCGCATGAGTGCGCCAATGGATGATCTAGTCAAGAGATATGATGAAATGTGAAAAGTAAGGTAAGGTATAAAACAAAATATGCAAGGATTTTTTAAATAGCATTTCTCAATAAAATATAATAATACCGTAATAGAGATCACCAAAAGAGATATAAAAATGAAAATCAGCCAAGAAATACGGATGATACAAGCATTTTAAACTGATAATTAGACCGAGAGATCCAATATGCACTGTGACGTCATCTAACAGGTTGGCCTTCAAACTAACTAACTTCATGTTAAATTCTGTTTTGCTAGAAAGTGATAAGAACAAATCTTTGTTATATCTTGGTTGTTATATAGCTATTTACAAAAATGATTTTTCTCAACTGTTTGTAACATGAATCAACTTTTATTGAAGCTGTGAAAAACACTCGAAAGAATATTGCCTAGTTGCAAAATCGTGAAAAGTAATTGCTATTAATATTGTGTTGTTATACATTTGTCCAACTATGAACTTTATTAAGAATATTGAGCTGGAAAACAACTCGAGTAACTGACAGTGATATAGAGTTACACTCAACTGAATGTTGGGCAACTGTTTTCAGCTAATCTTCATTGATGTTTGGGAGTTGAATACGATGACTCACGGGTGAAGCAGTTTAACAATTATATTTACGAGCGTCTCATTGTGTTGCTTCAATTTCTTCGACTACAATTGCCAAAGACTTCTTACTACGAAACGTGCGCGTGAACACGTTCATAAGTTATTGTTATTTTAAGGATGAAAGCGTGGGTTTTAATCATTGAAGAGAATTATTAAAATACACTTGAGTAATTCACGCCCTTTTACGCTGTTCAACGAAGGCATCTCCTTTTTTTTCACGTAGATACAAGCAGTCCTTTTACGCATGTACTTTACTACCGTGACTCGAGTGCAATATTAAACGGGATAGGGCCTAACCTAACCTAACCAAACCGTAAGGCTGGTTTTAGGGTCACGCGAACCGTCAGCACGGATAGCTCCGCACAGACCGATCTCATACAATACGACGGTCGTCCGCGTGGACCCGTCCGCATTACTCTAAAACGAACCCTAAGCTTAATACAGATCCATCGATCCGCACTGACGGTCCGCGTGACACTAAAACCAGCCTTAGGCACTTCTCGTGATCAGAAGTAAAGCGGTCAAATTTTCCAGCGACGTACTAAACTAGGCTCTAACACTAATACGTGGTTAAATTTTGCTAAGAGTCTATAACCCGGAGAGCAGAAATAGCGCCTTAAAATGCGTTGGTAATGGAAACGGTTCCACTTCGTGAGTAATGTTGCAAAAATGTCGCGTCTGTTCGTCATGTAGTAATTAGCACTAGACTCCAGCGGCTCGTCCGACAAATAGAGGTTCTTCTCATTTTCTGTCACCACTTTTTACTGGGACAGGGCAACGTTCTTAGAGAAAAGAAGCTGTGTGAACGCTCGCTGACACCGGATAATTGATTGTTAATATTTCCACAGCTTAATCGCCTCATTTAGATCGGTTCCAGGTTCAAACCGAGGTTCTTTATCGCGGGAAAGAAGTTTTTAAATATATAGTTCAAAGTACCGGTACAAGAGCGGCCGTGTAACGTGTTTCCTGTTACCGTTCCATCTTTTCACGACTACAATAGTGTCATAGCGGTCGCATACGGATGTAGCTTTTTAGCACTCACATTGTGCCCTCGCATGCAAGATCAAACATCCTCGCCGGCGATAAAGGCCATATTTATTTATTTACTAACGCGTCGTTCATAACGGAACAACGCAGCCCAATAAATAAATCCATTCCTTGTAATTCTCACACAGACCCGTCGCCTGCGCTGAACCTCATTCCATTCAGTTCGTCTCTATCGAACGCATCGACTGTGGCATGGTGTTGTCTCATTCGTAAGCTTTGTATGAACCGCCCTGGGTTGAAGATTCCGAGAATCGGTCTCATGGCATTTTTTAGAACGCATAATAATTTGATCGGAAAATATTTATGGAAGGGGTGCCGGACGCGCGCGGGGCTTGAACAAGTCAATTATCATATCAGCTCGCTGGCTCGGGGGTGGGGAGGCTCGGCTGGAGAGCCTGAAAGCCTCGCGATGGGTGGCGCGGCGGCTCCTCTAGCGCACCATTAACCTGCCGGTACTTAATAACAACGTTCGTACTTGCACTAATTTATCGGTCTCGGTAAACAATCCACGATCGATTAGGGATGCCGCATTCGATAGATCCAACATGTATTTTTTCAAGGTCTCGTGAAGTAGTTGAAGCTTTTTTTAAATCTTGGACTAGGGCTAAGCGATCCTGTTCGCCCAAATTAAAAAGGTTTTAGTATAGAACATTATTAGAGATAGTAAGTAGCACAGGGCTTTTAATTTAACCAATCTATCGGTTATTTGGGTGATTACCGTAATTTGGTATGGCTTAAGTACTTGGGATTAATCTATCACACTAATTAACAATAAATACCTAATAACGGTAAGGTTCGGTTGAAAATCAACTCGACTGATTTTTGTAAGGTATTGCATTAATTAGATAGGAAGTACACTTTTTTTAAGCTACAGTTAGACGATATTTTGGTGTTATATAATAAACTTATTTTTCAGTATAGCTTAAAAATGATAACACGGGTGTTAAGGGAGCCAAATCTTGATTGACAGCGTCTGATTTCATTTTTTTTGCATTTATTGTACATAAGTACTTGTACTTATAATAATAGAGATAATGGAGAAAGTTATCAAGCTCTCTCTATTTCTAGTCTTGAATAAATATTTTACATTGGAGTATAACTTTTTGAAAGAAATTAAATGATAAACGCAATAAAATCTTTTGCGTATCTTGTTTAAAAACCTGCGTGCGCAATAACGAAAATTTCCTTAATATTTATTTATAAAATTTTATAAAAAATTTGTTGTATATTTCTTGGGATAATTTAAACGTTTTTTCACAAGATTTATTTATAGTAACCCTCATTTAAGCGAAAGGAGGGTCGGTACTGGCTGTGAATAAATATAGCTGTACAGTATAAAACCGGTTTAAATACTAAATCCACCCTTATTGACCACAAAAACATTATAAAAATCAATTCGAAATATCAATCAATAGTGCAACGGTTTTTTTACCACAACTTAAACGCCGTAGCACCTTGCTACGACTGCTACGGATTTTCGTAGCACGGTGCTAGATCAAAGAGGTTTACGCAGTCCAATTTAGAAACTCATACCTGTATATTTTGTTTTTAATTCGATCTCCCAAGAAGAAGGGTAATTTATTTCAGGTGTATACATATATGAATGTAGGTATACTACATCCATGTCTGTTACTTAGTGATTTCTTGTAGACTTTGCCTTGAAGGGTTTCCTTGGGTTTTTATTCTAGAAGCATCGTATGTTGATGCTGTATACAGGTTTGTACTGGCTTCTATTAAGAGTTTGTGTTAAAAGCTAACAAGGAAATACTTTTTCTCAATCTAGCCAGCCAAGGGTTTGTAAAGTTTGAAGTTTGTTAGACTTGTTAATGAGCGCTAAGGGTAGGGTTCTTGTCTTAAATTACTAATTTATAGTAAATTTTTGTGACAAATGAGCAGGCAGCCCACCTGATGGGTAAGTGAACTCTGAAGCCCATACCCATTTTCAATCTCAAGATTTTAATCTTACGATGACACAACCCTGAGGACTTAGAATGAAATGCCTTATGCTAGTCATTTCCCCAGTGTCTTTCCCCACTCAGCGGAACACATAAATGTCAACACTACCTATTTTTTGGCGGCTGGTTAAAAGGGAAAGATAAACTAAAAATGAGTTTTTGATTTAGGCACACATAAGTATTCCTATCAAAACAAGATTCCCACACAATGCCACACATCTAGCGGCTTATTCTTTCTAATAAGACGAATTAAACAATGATTAAATGTATTTGAAGTCAAATGTCAACGATCACTTGAATAAACAGTGTCATGATAGTGCATTCTTTCATTGCGTCGATATATTTATTTAATTTGTCGCCAGGGGTCGCGGAGGCGGTCGCGGGGTGGGACCGTGGCGATGCATTTCCGGCGCATGTGCAAGACAATGCTGTTGAATGGACCCATTAATAGCACAAATGAATGAGTGCGTAAAGACATGTGCCGATTCTGAGGGGTCCCACTACGAGCGATAAGCCACAAGCGAGAAACAGGGGGAAGCCCCGAAGACTATATAAAATAATAATATGGTCAAATTCAAATTCAAATTCAAATATCTTAATCGTTATTTGAATTTTTTAACTAGCTGTTGCCGGCGACTCCGTTTGCGTTGAAAAATTTAACATAGCCTATGTTACTCAGTGGTACCTAATATAGAATTTTACTAGTAAAATAACTTTCTAAATCGGTCGAATAATTTTCGAGTTTATTGGCCACAAACATTTTCTCTTTATTTTATTAGTGTAGATAATCTTCCCATCAATAATCATAGTTCTTTTAATTAACTTGTTAACATCGCTAGCCACCTTAAATAGGTAAGTAATAATTCATAGAATGCAAAACCGCCAAATAATCTTCTACATTATTGCGGCAAGTACAACTTTCACTTTAACCAGTAATTTAACAGTATTTTCACTTAAAGTAACTATTTCGTCTACAAACGAGACACCGCCCCCTGCGCTAGCCGTCCGGGTGTTCAGCGGATTCCGTCGTTGCTGCCCGCTAGCAGAGGGCCGCCCGCCTGTGGCTGCCACATGGCGCACTGATACATTGTCTTAAGCAAAAGGACGACTCGGATCATTCATTACAGAATTTCGGAGAATGACCCTTTTATGAACCGAACCGATTCGGCGAAACGCAATATTTTGTTTCCACGTCGCCCACCGGAAGCGTTTTTTCGGAAACAGATTTTGAGGATGCAATCTTTGTGCAGATTTTGGGGTTACGCTCACGCTCTTATGAATGGCTTTTGTTTTATAGTTTTTTCGAAGAAAAATGCTGACCGGAGAGATGTTACGAGCTGTTTTGTTTTGGAATTTCACTCGCGTAAGTTACCATTCCTTTTGGAACCATAGAGCAGACGGCTTTTATATCTGCCTTATTGATTGGAATATCTTAGCGGCTTACTCCAATGATCGAACTAGTCGCTTTATAAGTCAAAGTCAAAGTCAATGATTTTTATTCTTCAATTTTGCCATAATATAATGCACCTATGAATGTCAAAAAGCATTACCACAAAAAAGCATTATAATATAACACACCATCATAAAAAGGTTTTACAATCAAACAAGATACCTACAACACTCTCGTCGTATGATACAATAATATCGTGTCTCACTTTCATTGCCGCATTTTTTATACAAACCTATTGAGAGGGCTTTGAAAATAAAAGTGACAATTTCAACCATGCATATAAAGATTTGGTCCTCAGTCCAAAATGTAAAATAGGAAGCCATAAAGAAGATCTTTCGTCTAAGAATAAGCTCTCCGAGAATAGACGGTCCTGTTTACACAGTAAAGTCAACTACCTGTGGCACTCAGTTCCTAATTTCCAAACCACCGAATAGATACGTGGGGGCCGAGTGTTATTGTTGGATTACTGTCAAATTCAATAGATAATATCGCTTCCTGCGCTTTTCACTTGCTTTATTTAGCCTATAATGACGGCAAGTGCGGTGCGAGGTGTAGTGTCTACCTGCGGAACAATGCGGGCAGCGGCGGGCGCGCCGGCCGGCGGGTACCGCACCGTTATGTTGTTGCGCCGACGCACTGGCGCCAGACCGAGCTCTATTGTACTCTATCCTATTCTATCTCGCCTCCTGTGACGGTCAACACTTGTTAGTCCTTGGAAAGACTTTGTCACTCACTGACCAATGACTAAATTTCGACACGGTGGCGCTCTTTAACACCAAAATTCTCCATTGTAGATTCTTTACCTAGAATAGCCATTCATACTAACAAAAGTCAACTTGGTTGTTAAAACCTAACAAAGGGTGAGGCTGAATGTTCTTTGAATAATAACTTGGAGCTTACGCGTTAATTAGATAAGTGTTGTTCTCCGAAGTAGATTTGCTGATAGCACAACAAGGTCATTAAAGTGTTTGCACAATAAATACATGTATTCGGTGGAGTTTATCACAGTGTCAGCGGCCGGAAACGAACCGTCTCGTCGCCTTCCCGCTCTTATCGACACGAATAGCTTCTACAAATTCTATTTCTACTCTATAATTTGTTCATTGAGTAAGCGTGTACTTAAAAATTTAAATGTTGAATGCATATATCTTCTTGATGGGGTCCTTACGGATACACTTCGACCCTATGGGATCTTTTGTGTAATTACCTACCCCTCTTTTCGCTCTTAATCCAATGCAGCCTCCACCCCTTCCAAATAGCGGATAGTGGAGTGCAATGGCAGAGCCTTGAAATCGTTCGGTTCTGGGTAGCCACAACCGAGGATTTTCATTCTTACTCCGGCGAGTGCGTCACATTCACACAATAAGTGTTTCATTGTTTCCACCTCCTCGCCGCACATTCTACAATCTGTGTTGTCATATAGGCCCATCTTTGCTAGGAGATGTTTAACCCCAAAGTGCCCTGTAAACACTCCGATAACGAATCGGAGTTGTCTTCTGTTGAGTTTCCAAAGTTTTTTGATCCAGCTCTGGTCAACTCTTTCTATGAAGAGCTTTGCATGCCCTAAGCCTACCGTAGTTTTCCACTCTTTCTGGTGGTTTTCTAGGGTGTTATCGTTCAGGGCTGCTTTTATGATGCCCGGTGAGGGTGCCACAAATGGTTCTGGTCCGACGTATGCGTCCTTGGACCCTTCCCTAGCCAGCTCATCCGCGGCTTCATTTCCGGGATAGCCTTCGTGTCCTGGAATCCACATCAGTTTCACTTTGTTGTGCCTACCAAGCCTGTTTAAGGCTTGGATTCCATTGTAGACTAGTTTCGAGTCTACTTTAGGCGCTGTCAGTGCCTTTAGTGCCGCTTGGCTGTCACTTAGAATGTAGATAGTTGTGTCCTGCCTGTGGAGATCTACCTATATTCTCTTGCGTACAGGCAATTATCGCATACAACTCCGCCTGGAAGACCGTTGCATAGTTGCTCTAATTCTATTTCTACTCTATAATTTGTTCATTGAGTAAGCGTGTACTTAAAAATTTAAATGTTGAATGCATATAGCTCTATACTTCTCAGTAAGAAGGGTCTCTTCGTCATAAATGCTTGTAACATTCTTTTTCGGCAGTGTTGTTTCTAATGGTTGTCGGTCGCCACTAAATGATAATCAAGCAGCCCGCATGGGGTGTGAAATGACTTAATTGCGAGTATAAATGAGGAGAACGATATAATCATTGTGATACTGGCTGCAAATAGTGGTCACGTGTCGCAAATTCGCCATAATTGGCCCGTCAGCCGGAATCAGGGCCGCTCTACTGCCCCGCCGGACAGGCGACGTGGTTATTGCGTTACATTTAGTGTTGTGCCGTTACCGGTAACTTACTCGAAGCGGGTATTTTACCAGTAACGCTACCAGAAACATTACCAAAAAGCGGTAATATACGGTAACATTCAAATTTCGTAAATATTACCTATGTTTTAAATACATGTTTATACTATTTTAGCACCAGACGGACCCTTTTAAACTAATAATGTTAAGATGGGTTTAGTAGTTTAGTATATTACCAATGTTACTGGTAAAATACTTAATATTTCCGAGTATTTTACCAATGTTACCGGGAATATTACTCCCTCATATTTATACTTCATTAGGGTTTGCAATATTCGTTCAATTTTAGTATTCGAATAATACGAATATTTAGATTTCCAACATTCGAATATTCGAATATTTAGAATAATTAGAATATTTTTGAAAATTAAACAAAATAATGATTCTAAGTTGTGTAATTGCAACAACCTTACAATTCAAAAAAACATTTATGGTATCTTCTCCAGATACCTAGCATGTAGCCGAACTTGCTAGCTCCCTAGCTCGCTACCCTTTTACCAATTACGGTACGGTATTTAGTTCTTTTTAGGGAGTTTGATTTTGGCAAGGATAAAGCAAAATAAGTAATATGTTGTTTGTCTTACATTTGTAGTTATTTTTAACAGAGATGGTCATTTCGTAATCGATTCCTGATTACACGATTAATTGATTTTACTTTGTAATCCGCTACTGCGTGTCAGATTACTTGTAATGTATTCAAGTGACACGGTGAATTACCATTACATATTAAGGAATCAGTAATCATCTATACAAATATTCTAATTACAAGTAATTGGAATCAATGTCGATTCCAAATTACTGGAATTGTTGACTTGATTACTTCCAGATTACTTTTATATATTAAATAGCTTCAGGCACCGCTCACGAAAATTTTACAGACAACAACATAAGTTGGGCTCTGTTAAAAAATAAACGGGTAACATAAATAAACATGTCCTTTTAAAGATTTTCATAATTATTATTTTTTTTTATTTTAAATCTGGCCGTAATTGGCATTTCCATTTCCTCGCCGAATTTTCATTATTTCTAATTTTGCCATAAGTTCCATATTAAAACAACGGAATTCCTCCGCATCGATAAAGTATGCCATAATGTATAATGTACTCGTCACTCGAAATATAATTAAAAAATATTAAACTTATCAAAGGGATTCAACACCAACAATCAACATTTATTTAAGTAATGTGGTGAAAGACTAGAGTGACACGTTTGTCAAAACAATTTTTTCTTAGCTTAGTGACATTTGAGAAACTTATAAAATAAGGTCAGACTTAAGTAGGTAATCTATCCTGGAATTGGAGTAAAGTAATTCAGATTACTTTAGTACTTGATTACTGAAGAATCAAGAATACAGTATTGGTTTACAATACCGATTCCAAAGGAGTGGATTACAAATGTAATCATGGTACTAGTATTACAGTAATTTAGATTATTCAAGTAATCGATTACTGAGGAATCATGATTACTGGAATGTAAACGTGTAATTAATTCCCAAAGTAATTGATTACGCCCATCTCTGATTTTTAATATTTAAATCTATTTCTACGAACTCGTTAATATGGAGGATAATTAATCCTGGCATTTTGTTAAGGCTTTGCTAAGGTAAATAATTACAGACAAATTTGTGCACTAATCAAAATATTCGTTTTATTCGAATAATGAATATTGTCGAATTCGAATAACATTTATGGCGAATAATTCGAATAATTGAATATTCGAATGTTCGAATTGCAAACCCTAACTTCATACATATCTATCACGTGAAAACCGGATACTTACGAATAAAATAAAAGAACAATCAAGTTTTAAAATTATACACACACAGCGTTACAATAATTACACTTGAAACTAGATGAAAAACAAACATGGGCTTCACTTAGTATGAAGAAAGTAACTTTGCATGATTACACAAAAAGTTGACGGAAAAAAAAATGGCAAGTAGCTTTAAAAACATTCTAAGTTCATAATAATTGTATACATGTAAGAAACCACTGAAAAAATATTGAAATACTTCATCAAATTAATGAGTTTTTGTAACATGGACACAAGGAAAATTACAAAAAATCCGACTAAAATGATCAATATCTCCGAAAGTACTAAAAATCGCTGAACATACATGGGGGTGTTTTTGGTAGCCCTGGGTGTGAGCTATTTTTTTTTTCATTTGGACTTCTAGTGATCCGACACCATGGATTTAATAAATGAATAAAGAAAGGAAACAGAAATACACGATCTCTATGTCCGCTTCTGGTAATATTACCGGTAGCATTGGTAATTTACTGAGTATTTTACCAAATGGTATTATACTGGTAACGAGTAAGTTACCGCCGGCACAACACTAGTTACATTTAATCTGTAACACTAAACGGGAACGGTTATGTGGGCCTGAGAGAATAGTGTCGGTGTTCAATCTTGTAGTTTCCCTCATAGATTATTTTTTAGCATGAATTGGTAAGAATCTAGGTTGGTTTGGACGTTCAAAAAGTGCATTAGGTGCTGGTAAACTTACATTTTTAAAACAAAGAGCAATTTATGATATCTATCTGGATGAAGTCGTAAGCAAAAAAGCCAGTAGGTAATTTAAGTAGCAAACAATCTCGCTAAAGGAGCTAGCAAACGCGAGAATTATTTCCTGTAAAAGGGACAAAACTATTATCCATTCAAATTACCGCGCCTATCGTGGGAACTTGTTTGACAATGATAAATGAAAAGTGACATGTATATGGTTGCAAAGTTGATATCACTATCAAACGTTTATAGGCACATATTTACAAACTTGTTAATAAATACGTTATGAAATAACGGCCGGGCGACCGCGTATCGCAGCCTATTTGATCCGGTGAAATAATGCAGTAGGTATAGTATTTACAACCGAAGATATCACTAACAAACGACGCGTAACAAAGTAATAACTTTCGACATTTTTAGCGACATAGTTAACGTTCTGTATGTTGTGATGAACGTAATCGAAAGTCGTTAGCGAAAATACTATATAAGTTTATATTTATTCATGTGGAGATTGACCACTATATTTCTACGTTTTACCGATTTTTCCCTTCTCTTTTTACAGAAATATAAATTAAGATTAAACATAGTGATGTTGAAAATTATGGGTAAAAATATCAATGTCTAATTTAACCCAAGTAGATTTGTAAAAGACGTCTTAAAAACGGTGACGTGAAACAATCTGCGCCTAGTTCTCATGCAGGTGCATTTCCCATTCAGGTATGTGCATCACTCTTTAGGCGATTGCGGTCAACAATTAACGACCTGGACATTAAAAAATAACATAGATACACACTATACATTTGCCTTGTAGTTGAGAGACGTGGTTAGCGTATATTTGGTGACCTAGTGAGTGACCCTGCCCACGAAGCCAGCGGCCCCGAGTTCTATTCCCGAAAAGAGCAAATATTAGTGTGATGAGTGCGGTTATCGCTGTCTAGTATCCATAGTTAGTACAAGCCAAGAGCCTAGAGCTTAGTTTAGTACCAGGTCAATTGTGAGATTTACAATTGATATATACTATAAACATCATTATAAATAACCGTATGTCACATACTTGTTTCACTTATATCTTGTCAACACCTTAAACGCCGTAATCAGAAATGCTATTGACAACTCAATAACACGGTAAGATTTCTTATTAGGGCAAATGTTGCTTAACCGGTGCAGATAAATCTCTCTATACTAGCGGATAGTTCGTTATTAGAAGTTATTTATAGGGCGCTTTCGGTATGATTGGTGGTTCGGCCTTTATGAATCGGCACAACAATACCGAGCTCCTGCACTGACGTAACCGCCGATTCAGTGCACCGTCGCAGCGAGACCGTCTGTTATGATAAATTTGAAATGTGACCATCTTATCTCTTTGCTTAGCTATCATTATTCTACATAACTAGTTAATTTGAAGAGAACTCAATGTCATGATTATAACCCTCTTCTTTTTCGTCCCCAAGTATTCACGCAAAACACTTTTCTTAGTCATAGATTTTGAAGAGAATTTTGTGTATGATATTTGGTTAGTTACGAGTACATGATACATAGTATTTGTAGTCACACAGAACTTCTGGTCTTGAGGTTCTCACACATCGCTTAAGTATATGTAGGTATTTGTAGTTTTATAGAGGAAAATTTCGAAAAAATTGTTAAACTTATGAATTTGGATAACATAGGCCTTGTTTGTAAATTGTGTTAAAGCATGAAAAGCTTAGGAAGACATAATACGCACAGCGCCGAAAGAGCCCGCGACGAAACGGAGCAAACGGCGGCAGCATTCCCGGCCGCGCACCATATTTGTGTTATACATTTTTACGAGTCGCGACAAGTGTTTGCATAGTCAGTTGGAATTTTGTGTGTCAAACATTCCCTTTTCTTCATATAATTCAGCTTGTCTTTTTTTATTTAGCACAAATGATACGCAATGAAAGTTCTCAGCGTAATGTCTCTTTTGTGCAATTGTCCACACTGGAGGGCAACAATTAAACTTCACGCAACTAACAGATGATTGGGGCTTGGCTAGGGTGAGCACCCGAGGATCGGGCTCCATGGACAACCGAGCGTGGGAGCAGCGCCGGTGGCATGCCCTAATGGATGTTCCAAATCACATTATTGCTCTCGTATTATTGTTATTTTTTGCACTTCATCGACAATGCAACTAACCGCATTGCATAATACCCCGTATGACGTTACCGTATCATCCTTTGTTGCATTTTTTTTTGCCGCGATAGATTTGTAAAGTATTTATTGAAAGCAAACCTGTCATTATTGCATTATTTTATTGTGTCATTATTGCGTCAGTAGTGCATTCATAGGTCACTTTTATCACATGGTCACTTAGGAATGTAAATTGAGCTAATTTAGTGGAATTTTAACTACAGCAAAAAAATCTGCAATATTTTTAGTTTTCAGGGTATATTTTCAGTTCTCACCCAAAGCTTTTTAACCTAGTCCCCTCCAGGTTTGTAGGCAAAGCATCGTCGTGTGCCTAGTTAGGCACCATGGCATACTACGGCGCCCAGGAGCCCGGCGCAGAGCTGGTGCCCTGTGGTGGTGATGAGCTGTGCTGCGGAAGGAATGCGAGTTTGCCAACTCTCACACTCCCAGGATGAGTCGAAACTTTTTGTACGGGCGCGATTCCTGGAAGTATGCCCTGAGCGGTCGGAGGCTGGCGCTCGCCGGCCATTGTCGAGCGCGGCTAGTTTTGATCTTATTGTTAATGGGACGCCAGGTTTTTTCAACGGCCTTCGGAAAAAAGGTATCATCGGACCCCAGCGGAAACGTTACGGACTCTTGTGAAGTAAAATGGATATACGTTCTACGAAGGAGGTGTTATTTTAATCGTAGGTCGGCTTTGTTGCTCAGGAATGTAGATGGCCTGTCATATTTAATGGGCAGTTTCTTAGTCGCTATATGAGCCATGAGATGCACACGTCCTGAATATTTATCAGGTTTCTTATCTGCGGACAAAAAATGCCGAAGAAATTCTCGAATACCCATGTATCGATATTACCCCGGGGTTTCTAAAATTAAATGAAAATCTGACATTTCTCTTTAGTCATTGGGCGCCATAGAACAGTTAAACGAAAATAACTCCTATGAAATATCTACGCTAAAACTTTTAAGTGTTATGAGCTCACAATGCCGTGTTTCTCTGTTGTTGGACTATGTATTTTCTCAGAAAACATTAGAATCTTTTAAAATATATATCTGTGAATCATTATCTGTTTGTTCTAGCCTGGGTGATGTTACAGTGACGATAAAAGCTCATGACTCCTAAATGCTCGAGACGAAAGAACAGAAGATAAATATTAAAAAGAACTATTTACTACAATAATGGTACTACATAATAAATATATACTATACTGTGTAGCTGATCGCAGCATCAGGTCGCACGAATGTAGGTACAACTCATATCTTCACAGAAGATGGCAATAGTAGTGAATAATAGAAAAGACAAGCTTATAGATTGTTACAGCTTAAACAACAGTTTAAAGCATATTACTATGCCATTTACGAAATCAGACTGCTAAATATATGATAGTGTAATATATTATAATATATAATTGTTATTAACCGGCTTTTACAGAAAAATTTTAACTGTTGGCTTATCTTTCTCGGTAGGTACTATTATTTATAAATAAAACAGATGACAAAAAGTTTTACTAAAAACCCACAAAAAGAGAGTATTTTGTGTTAAGTTTATGACTTTTTATTGAGTCAAGCTTGCATTTGAAAAGGCTTTGTTAACAACAACTAAGCACAATTAATATTTATACTAGCATCCTTTTGCAAAAACAATGAAAAAAAATTGTTTTCCGACTATGCGTTGAACGGTCGACGTGATAGATTTGTTTACATTTTTTCATCTTATTCCATTGAAATAAGATGCAAAAGTGTAAACATATCTTTGACGTTGACGTACGTACTAGGAAAAGTTTTAACCAGAGGGCTAACACCAACTAACTTACAGGCGGAGGAACCACAAAATGCCATTAATAGAATTGCCAGTTCAGGGTTCATGATGACGCATTGAAACAAAATCATTGTTCCTGGATTATCCGACTATCTATTCTCTTAGACTCTCGACCGATCCTTGATACATACTCAGTCAGTTTCGAGACTTTCGAGGTACACGGTTTTGTATTATTCATGTATTATCAATTTACATTGAAACTGTCGCATGAGCAAATAGTTCCCAAACATCTTCCCCCCACTAATGCTGCTCATATTATAATATGAATGGAAAAGTTTGCCAGGATGTTTGTCACGCTGAACAGCTGAATGGATTTGTAAATAACCATACCTATATCCAAGAAAATTTGGGAAACGCGTAGGAAAATTGCGAGTTCTAGCGGGGCTGAAGTCGCAGGCAATGGTAAGCATGTGATATAACTCGTTTTAACCCGTGTCAAGTATACCACAGTTGGGTATGAAATAGCTCCAGGTCTTTTTAACAAAATTTCAAGACCTCAGAACATTGTTAAGAACCAAAGACTGGTTAAAAAAACAATACGAACCTACCTACCTTTTAATAGGGGCATATTGAGTGTTTACCTTGAGCCAGGACGATCGTATCTTTGTATAGGTATAAAAGTCCGAGCACATTGTAAGAACCACACACGAAGTACGGGTACAGAAAACAAGAAAGGCGTTTTAAAAGCACGTTATAAGTACACGGTAGACATCTTATTCACTTGGCTTAATTAAAACTGGATACAGTTTCCTATTTCTAGCACAACTTATTTTGTTTTTACTGGTGGAATTTGGGGCGGACTTTAGGCACACTTCACTTTAGTTGTGAAATGACAACTAAAATGAAAATGATTGTATTTATTTTGATTGTTCATCAGGTCATTGACTCATTAGTGAGTAATTAATTATCAGTAAACAATCAGCGCCTACTTCGGCCGTAAGCAGCGAATATATTTGGCACAAATCTCGCAGTATTAATTAATTATCAAACATTCACTTTTTACGTAAAACCTATCTAAATGAGGAGCGACAAACGTCACGTTAACACATAAATAAATCATTCAATAAATATAATAAGTAATTTTTTGTAATATTCTGCTTGAACATCAATGCATATTATAGATGCCGCAAATTGTGAGGTCGTAAGTTGTTTTTTACTAAATGCCCTCAGGGCTACGTTTCCCATTTCGTTTTCTGCCGGAGCCGAAGCATAATGAGTGGTTGTTAAAATTATGAATGGAACATCTACCGCTCGATCAGCTGTGTGCGTGCTCAGCCCTTTGTGTACCGTACGTACGCGGGCCGCGCACGCACCGACGCCGCGCCTGCGTGTGTGGGTGCGGTGTGAGAATGTTTACAAGAATGAGGACTTATGTTATTCTTAAAATGCGTTAAAATGTTACTGCTATAATTATAAACTCTACCCATTCTTAATGCTTCTATAAACACGCCTCATAATTGAAAACAGAAATCGATAGAGGATTTGTCAACAAACGGCATTTAAGGAGTCTAATTTACAGCCGTAAATGCTTCCCCGATGGTTGTGTGAGTTTATATGATGGAATTTAAAGGTCCAATTACTAGCGAGCCGCCCTCTATTAACAACTTTATTTATAGTGGGATGAATAAGTTGCGGCTTTTTAATCAATCATGCAAGCAAGAGGCATCCGGTGCGGAGGACAATTGTCCAATAAGTGCTGATCATTCCGTTGACGACGGACTGGACAACTTGAAATTAACGTTTCGTATAATTTTACCCCAGACCTGATCGAAGAAATTGGAATGTGGTTCCACCAAAAATAAAAATATTCTGTAATTATATCCTTAAAAGCGGTTGCCGGATCGACACCAAAGATGAACAACTTTAATGGCCGACTAATATGAGACGCATTTCGGAATTAAAATAGTGGTTTCATCAGACACTCGCCACAAGCCTTATAACAATTACTCTTGTACCCGACCTGGTTTCGCCGAAATTTTAAATAATTTGTTTTATTATGATAAACTTAAAAATAAATAGCTTTACAATGTTTCAAATGCTGTAAATACTAATACGAAATAAAAAAAACTTCTAACCATATTAATTATATAGCAATATTTAAACCGCTTCTATCATAAAGCATCTTTGTAATAAAAATGCAATGAATAAGACTTACTCCGAAATTAGTCTATACAAATTCGGCGTTTAATCTAGGTATAAGACCTTATTCTCGTTTACAGACCCGGCTGCCTATATAGGTTTTGATATTTTCGTGTAATATTCTGTTGATAGCGACAAATATAGCCTATGACACTATCCATTCGGGTATCAAATAGAAGTAATATACACTGTGCCCGGAACTGCTTCAAATAGGGTCTAGAATCGATGGTTAAAATCCTTCGGGTAAGTCCCGGGTACGGTGTATATCCATGCCTTATTTTTAATTTACCAAGGACAGACTGGTAACTAAACAAAGGTAGTCATGCAAATCGATGTCAAATTAAAATGCCAAAGTATGTGGTTCGATGAAGTAAGGAAGATGATCCTGTTGCACGGCCCGCCCCATTACGGGCTCGAGTGGGCAAGGCGGTGGTCGCCGCACGCACTCGCCCAAAAAACACCCCGAGACGTAACATAATATTTCCCAAGCAGCCTTTTATTTATTAGTCGACCGGCCCGGCGCCGCGACATCACTACTTCTCGGAACCCGCTCCGACGTGTCGGCTCAAAGCCGTTACATTCATGAAAAAACACTATTTATGTCGATGAAAAAATCGACGGAGCCGTATTTGTCTGAAGCCGAGCTATGCGCTTTTTGTCCGGGTCTGATTTGCAGGAACCCGCAGGTACCGCCTAGCGCGGAAAAATATTAATTGACGGTCAGGTGGGCGTGGCCGGAACCCGTTAGCAAACTGAAGCTTGTAATCAAGTGCGGACCATGATTGATCGCTAGATCTGTCATGGAAAAAAATATTTTCTTAGATACCAGCGAATGTTTTGTCTGAGCGAAAGTTGTCCCTTTTGCCATAATTCCCTTCAACGTAATTAAAAATGCCAAAGTTCGTTTAACCAAATACTTGGGACACCAAAATTGTGTTTATTGTTTATATTACTTTACTTCTGTTTGATTAAAACAATAACCTAATTAATTAAATAGGTAT
The DNA here is from genome assembly GCA_963966035.1 of Acleris laterana. Taxonomy (NCBI): domain Eukaryota; kingdom Metazoa; phylum Arthropoda; class Insecta; order Lepidoptera; family Tortricidae; genus Acleris; species Acleris laterana. The sequence continues at coordinate 8,078,458 of OZ014442.1, read as the reverse complement.
AGGTTATAGGAAATTTCAAGTTATTTCTACCAAACACAAAATCCTAGAAATAGGTACGAGGCATATTTAGTTTTTTTTGTAACATTAAATAATTCGGTAGTATTTATTTTAAAATCGTCCCAACTACATTTCCTTTTTATAGGTCTATATTTTAATCATATAAACTACTTCCAATGCAACGCGAATCAGTTAGGATAAAGCTTGAGCTCATATCATTAGATTTTTTGTAGATTCTTATAATGTGAGAAAAAATCCATTTACGAAAACTCCGCCCTGCCGGCAGGTAGTAAACAAAGCCGTGATAACAAGGAATGCGTTGTGTTTTTTACTCAACATGACAAATCATTTTATTCAATGCACCCCCTATCTACGATTTACAATAGGTTTAGCGGCTCCTTCCAATCAATTTATTCTGTAAAAGGTCAAGGCAGGTATCACTTTTGTAGATGAATCGTGAAGATGAAGGCTGTTTGTCATGGGATAAAGTTACTGTTGCTTTTTATCTTGCTGAAAAGAGCAAGGATACCGTACGCACAATACTAGGCTTACATTTATTGTACAAAGTCATGAAAGGGACATTGGAATTCAAATGGCCACAGCCATAGAGCACGCTACTATTGGTAACTGTACGTTACCAATAGACGTACGTTATTCTTATTCAGTTTTGTTTTAAAGCTTTCCAAGTGCATCAACCTGGCAAGTTGCATTCACCTGTACAAAAAGAGTTGAAGCTAAATAGAAAGCGCCACTCCGTTGCAGCGTGAATGCACTTGACACCGTAGTAAATGAAGGGCACAAAGCCCGCGGACGGAGGGATTCTTTGAATGACGCGGCAGGTGGATTACTCCGAACCACGAAACACTAAACTTCTTTACTCCTGTTCCTCTCGCACTTCACCCGAGACTTAAAGATAAAATGTGACAGGACTAGTGACATAGAATTATTCATGTTGGAATAAGGCGTTAGTCAATCCGATTGTCACCCGCGTCTCGCGGTAATCTGTTTGTTCCGCACGAAACCATTTTTTTACTCATCTGTACTTTACCATTCATTGTGAGATCTATTTCAAAATAAATAAAGAGGTGTTGGATTAAATCGTGAGAGATTTATACATGATTGTATAAGGGCGGCACACTCTGTTTCACTGCTGCATTACGTATAAACAAGCCTAACTGAAGTGTAATTTAATTTAATGTATAGAAGCAAAGCCGTTAAATCAGGTGAACGTTATCTATCGATAGAGTAAAGATAAGTCGGAGTGGCCGCTAAGCCGGTTAGAAACCATCGGCGGGCCCAGATTGGAACCGATAACTAAAAACCATTAGAGCAACCGTCAAACACTTCTGACAGCCAGGTAATAATTGACTGCAAGTAGGTACAATCAGTATTTAGGTACTTCAGGGCGGCAAAGGGGTACAGAAATATCAGCAGGATTTAGGACCATCGCATTATCGGACGTTAAAAAAACGTTTCTTGCGTAAAATATGTAACTTGAGATTAGTTTATACTTAACATCGGTAGCATTCATTATGTATGTAAAAAAAGAAAAATATTTTTTTTAATTAATAAGAGAGATACTTACCTAATAAGAAAAAATACCCTATGTAAATTGGTAAAATTAAAAGTTACGGGTATAATTTGCTTCTTGTATAGAATTAATTTCAATATAGGTAAATCGCCTGGAACTTAGGTATTCTGTACCTGATTCGTTCTCATGAGACAGCATAAGCCTAATGTGGGGACCCCATAGTTAATGTTGAAAATTGTAGACAGGTGTGTACCTATATACGCGTATTAATAAAATATTTTTCACCTGAGCACCTCCAAAAGGCAGGTTTTGCTGTTTAAAGTCAGTGGGCAAAATTTGAATTTGGTGCGAGCGTAAGTCAAAGTATTTTTTTAATTTAAAAAAATGCCGAGTACAGGTTCTGGGTCAACAAATGGGTTGCTGGGTGGGTAAATACATGTGGTTGATGACTATGTTCTCGCTGCTGACGTGAAAAGTTGTATGTGCAAGACGAGACCAAAGTTATTTTCATCTTGCAATATACCCTTGAAATATCGAAACGTTTCACTTCGCCGAATTTTCATTTCATCGACAGGCATTTCCCCGTGCAGGAGCTTTTTTTTTTTTTGTGGTCACACGTCTAACCTAACCTAAGTAACGATACGTGCTTAAGATAACCTGAAAACTATAAGGTTTCAGCAGACACATTCGATTAAATGTTTGTCGATATTTCAAGGGGATCCCGTGAAATCCACACTCGCAGCTAAACCCAATTTTGCTCTCTTGTTGCACAAATTCCTTATTTTTAATTTTATGTCTAATCATGAAATTTCAAAAATGCATTGACTTACGAGCATGCAACATGTTTACTTGTAGGTTTTTTAGTTATGGATCCCGTAACTCACAAGTGGAACGATAAGAATGAAACTTCGTTGTCATCTGTGTGTATCGTGTACCTTGAGGTGCCATAAGCTGGTATTTAACTAACTACGAGTATAATGTTTCGAATTCACAAAAAAACTAATTTAATTTTGCACGATTGCGTAAATGTGCCTATAATCGAGTAGTTTGTTTGTCCACTACGGATTATTGCAACTATTTGCACAACGATAGTTAAATCCGTTAATCTATTTTACCAGCAAATCCTGCTGCTAAGCATGTTCGCACTGCTGTATCTCACTATAAAAGGCAGGAGCAGGTTTATAACAAGCCTAGAGGCAAACAGATTTATAGTTCCCGGCCGATAAGAAGTCAATCCTGACCCGTCATAGCGACGAATAAGTTATCCTGGGTTAGAGGTTATAAGTTATAATATGTACAGGAATGGCAAGTGTCAGGACCTTCTTCCCCCCTCGGGTACCCGCACTATCGTGTGAGCTCCTTTAAGCCTGCTTGGGACGTGATAGGTGGACAGCGGGTGAGGGAAACTTCTACCCGCAGTTGGGCGGGGCCGTAGAGGAAGAGGATTCCGGTATAACGTTGCGCTGTATCCTATCCTCTGTGGCCGGGATTGCGGATTGATACCCTTCGCAATCTGGTGATAGATCCGGGAGTCTGTCGCCTTTTTTGGTCCCCTATGGACTGTGAGCGCCTTGAATTCACCCGGGGCGCTCTTTCAATGTCGGACTCCGCGCGCCGCGAACCTGCCAGTGAGGGTCGTTGTCGAACGCGCAAGTAGAACCTGCGGCCCTCGCCAACAACGGCGTGAGGGAGAATTGGTGGATTTTTAGTGGGGAATTTTGGCCACTCTCGGTGGGCGAGTCCCACAAATCCATCTCAGGCTCCCCGGGGCCCAGGTTAAAAAAAACGACTGACTTCTTATCGGCTGGGCACTATAGTAGGTAAGTACTCATTGTTGACCTTAATACCCGTTTACCACCAGGAAAGCTGTTTCAGATGAAAAGTGGAGTCGGATGAAAATTACCGGTTTGGGGTTCGGTACCCAAAGGGTGCCAACGGGACCCTATTACTAAACCTTCGCTGTCTGTCCGTCTATCGGTCAGAGGGCTGTATCTCATGCATGAACCGTAAGAGGTACGTAGTTTTTTTTTTATTGTCGTTATACAAAAAACTTTAGGGGTTTCTTCGTTGATCTTAATATTGTACGGTGGTACGGAACCCACCGTGTGCGAGTCGTAGGTACTCGCTCTTGGCCGGTTTTGGCAGTGTCATATTTTTAGAGATCCGCAATCAAGCTGTACGTATATACATAAGATATATGATGCCATTATTATTACTTTTACCTCCTAAAACCATTAGGCTGGTTAGAAAAAACTTATACCTACTCACAATCGTTTCAAAGCTGATGCGAGCGATTTTGGAGGCGGTGCTGTGCTGACGCAGGTCATTGATTACGTGAAGTAGATTATACGATACGAGTACCTTTGCATAGTATAACAAACCCGCCGTCTGCCCCTCTGCATGTAAACGGATTGCGGATAATATGGTGTTCATCAATAGATAGTGATTCAAGAGGAAGGTTTTTATGAATAAATAGTTCTGGTTTATGTACGGGTGTTACAGAAAACTCCTTTAAACTGAAGCGAAGCGGGGCGGGTCAATTGCCTATATGAGTAAGGTCCTATCTGGTAAGACACGGAATTATAGTGCAACTGAGAGGGAGGTCCTACGTCCTAGCAGTGCTAGCAGCTATCGAACATTGTAGGTGCTAACTGGAGAACAGACAAAAATGAGTAGTGTTCACTGATCACAATGATCACAAATTCTTAAGGTCCAAAAGAATCCCGCAGCTAACCAAAGTGTAAGCCTTGAATAATAGTACTGTAATACATCTGTGCTGTAATACGAGTACAAGTACATGAAACATATAAATTACTTGAGTTTCTTTGGGTATATTTATGATACCGACACAAAGATTTGGAACAAAATGGATCCTTAAATGACACGGTACTTTGGGAGTAGGTAAATTACATAATGATATACATAGTGGTAAATGACCTCGGTGTTTTGGATCCCTACTCGAAAAGTAGTAACTAAAAGTTAAGACGTTGGCTCCGTCTATTTATTTCGTGTTGGATACGATATGAATCACAAGTTTTCACTTAGGAATAAGGTATCCGAAATTCTGATCCTAAGTTTAGTCGCTGAATGAAAAGGTTCGTCGCTTTTGGATCTTAACTGCATTGGAATAAAGTTGAAAGTGACAAAGCTGTTATCCTGCAATTGTACACAATTTTAGTAACAATTAGGTAAGACCAAGAAGACACACTCGAAAGCTCGAGGCTCGGAATACGGTAGAATGGAAATTGGAATAGAGCATAGCATGAACGACAATGATGATGCGAGACTTTAAGCAACCCATATAAAACACCGAGTTGTCGCGATAAACAACCGATCTTGACAGACAGTTTATAAATCGTACGAAAGGGGAAAGTCTTCGAATGCAAAACCACCAATTCTTTGCCAATACATATTTAAATGTAAAGAAAGAAACATCTTAACATATTTGAATCATTAAATTATATATCATATGCATATAAAATGTTCTGGATTAATGATACAGGATAGCTTTGCATCCCGGAAAATTATAAAGAAAAATTAAAAAAGGATAGGGCACTATAAACACGCGAACGAAATCGCAGGTAGAAGAAGATAACAAAAATCTTGGGAATAATAAAAATTAACACCATACATTTCATGATCTATTAAATAGTATCAATATGATAATAATAATGCATCAATCGCATTTATACATAATAAAAACAAACTCACTGCGAATCACTGTCACTCCCTGAATAGTTAGCCAGTAAGGTGAGTCCAGAGGGCGCGGGCGCGGGCGCGGGCGCGGCGGCACTTGCCTTCACACTATCACTATCTTTTCTCTCTGATACTTCTGTATTAGTCACTGTACTTGGTACTGCATCTGTCTTTTTGGTCCTCACAAGATTCCCCAACGCTAGTTTCTTACTTAGCCCTCCAATACTTCTATTCCAAGGTTCTTTCTTCTTAGTGTCAGCTGGTTTGTTCGGTATTACTTCTATTCTGGACGTTTTTGCCGGGGGTTCGTCTTCTTGCACTTCCTCTATTATTTCCTCAGCGACTACTTTTTGCGTAGACGGGCCTCCAAACTTGATAGTCCTGCAAATAAAGAAACAATCATGGTTCATAGCTGAGGTATAAATTACATACCTTATGGTGTGATGCGATCTTTAAGACTTTGTTTTTGTAACTACAATTGCGTAATTATAACAATATCACTCAATCATCAATTAACTGTCCTTTAAAAGTCGTTGTCATGTCGATTACATAACAAGAATATGGTGGTAGAATCTATACGACATATTTAAATCATAAAATTTATAAAGATGTACGAATCTTAACGAAAATTAAATACGGAAAACACATAATATTCTTATACTAGCTTTATACATATTACTAGCGGCCCGTCTCGACTTCACCCGCGTCGAAGAATAAGCATATATTAATGTACCTTCCAAAAGATTAATTTTCTTCATTTTAATTTTCAATGTATTAATGTCCCACTTTTGGGCAAAGGCGTTCCTTGTTTTCCTCTATTCGTCCATATTAAGTGCATGCTTCCGCCACTCGCTTCGAATCGCATCCAAATCGTGTTATATTATCATAAGCAAATTACAAAAACTATTTACTTACTTGATGAAATCGTCGTCTTCCTTCTCCTCCCTAGCGCGGCGCGTCTCGGCGCTCTCGGGCTGGTACTGCTGCAGCATGCCCTCGTAGTCCACGGCGCGCTGGCGGCGGTTCAGCTCCTTCAGCTCCTCGAGACTCTCCAGTAGTTCAATCTCCTGCCGAGACTGCTCTGTCCTGTACTCTGGAAATATATGTATCCCAATAAGAAATAAATAACTAGAGAGGGGGCTCTACATCAATATGTTTTGGCTCATCTTGCTTTTTAATTGTATTGTATTTCCTAATTATTTACACCGTGAACCGGTAAACATTATCATTTTAGGAAAGCACCTACATTTGAAAGGCTGTTTACAAAAACAACATAACTGACATTTTTGGCGGATTTTAGTTATTGGTATCATAGTGTTCGGCTAATAAGGAGCTACAAGTGATGCAAAAGATATTGTCCAAAAATCACCCCATTTGTCCAAAATCGTTCCCCAAAAATGTACCCATTTTACAAAAACTACATAGGTAACTACATTATTTATTAGAGATAGATACCGATGACAATAGCAGCCCATGAGAGGGTTAAAATGTGGACTTATTTTGAAGTAAAATAATTTCTTATGATTAGAAGACAGTTTCTAGACAAATTTGTTTTATTTTCGTACAAAAAGAACATAAGCAACAAAATTTAACAAAAACCGCTTAAGTGAGGAACCTATTTGCCTATAAATTTTCAAAAACTACTTTTCTTTGAAATGTGTGTATGTGTGTGTATGTATATTTCTGAACTATTGGCTACTTACTAAAATCACCTATAAAATAGTATCTGTAATAAGTAGTATTTAAAGAGACATTCACTTTTTTATTACCTTTAAAATGATATCTAGTCTAGTTATGTTGTTGTTGTAAACATCCCTTCATTTATAATGTCCCGGCCCGGTGTAGGGAATGCAATACCGGGATACCGGCATCCCACATGCAATAATCGCGTTCGTAAATTGAGCAGGATCCCGCGGGATTTGCAGGACTGAGGAACAAATGTTATTTAATTTGGTTTTTAATGTAGTACCAATGGATATAATCGTATAATCATCAGTCATCACTACCTTGCGGGATCCCGCGAATACCGGGATCCCGCGGGACTAAAAACTCAGTCCCGCCGATTCCAACAATTATGTTGTAAATAATAACCGATGACATTATTTTACTCAATCCTCAATATTGCCGGCATTAATATTCAAATTATATACAAAAAAAAGAAGGGTGCAATGGATGCACACAGTTACTGTGCACCGAACATTATATGTACAGTAAAGATTGTTTAAATGTATTGTTTCTTGCGATGCTTCTTCTGCGAAGTGGTTGCAGTGCCCTGTCGATGGATAGAACCTTACGCATTATTTACTGGATACCCTGTATACAACTTCGAATTGTTATACAGGGTGACACCTAAGACGTAATACAAAATTATATTTTCTGGATCTTCTCATGAGTACGATCAACTTTTACTATGGGACTAATATCGAAATCGATATCGAAAAAATTGAATCTCCCATACTAAAAGCAATCAGCCGGTTTCACAATTTGTATGGAGACGTCGATTTTATGTTTACGTTTTCGAAGTTGGTCCCATAGTAAAAGTTGATCGTACTCATGAGAAGATCCAGAAAATATAATTTTGTATTACGTCTTAGGTGTCACCCTGTATACAACTCAGCATTCTAACCAGTGTATGCCAATATGTATATTTTCAAAGAATGTGATAACATGAGAAGAGTACAGAGTGTTATCATGTTATTTATGATGTGACCCATGTTGAAATTAATTAATTTGTATGATGTACCTAGCAACTTCATCGGGTTATTGGCCTCCTCTTCCTTCTGTTCCTCCTCCTCCCGCTTGGCCTGCTCCTCTGCCAACTTGAGGGCCATGAAGTTCCTTGTAGCACCAGCCTCTATCTCGTAGTCAGTGTTCTTAGGATCTGTTTTGAATGATATTTCTTGCAGACATCTTGTGCACTGAAATATTCAAATTAATCATCAATTAAGTAACTAATTAAATAACCTTAGCTTTACAAAAAAATCTCGTTATTTTTGACTAGTTAAGATAAGTTGTTAAATTGATTATGTCAGATTGAATGACAGTCCTTAACAAATTTATTTCAATTCAATTTAGAATGTTGGAATGCACTAAAACTTACACAATTAATATTTACCTATAGTAATACAGCCATTTATCATCTGCTGTGATTCTTAAAATTTACAATATTATTAGCCCTGTGACCTATCAGGAAAACTGATTTCACTCGGACTTTCAAAATGTTATCAAAACAAACAACACAAGCATATACAAATATCTACTTTAGTACCCCACAGAATAGCTGAAATAACCTGGGGTCTACTGATATCAATCTACAACAATGTTATAACACCATTCCATTATATAATAAATGTAGAAAATTTCATCACAATCAGTGATTGGAATAGAAGGAGCCAATTTCTCTAAAGTTTGCAAAAGGACATAATATAGAGTTGTTACCAACCTGGTAAATTATAAATTTATTTTATGTTACTTTGCTAGATAAACAACAAAACATTTAAATCCAGAATTAAAAAAACTCAATCAATATTTTACCCAGTTCACCTCTTAATATTATGTCCTTTTGCAAACTTTAGGTAAATTAACTCTGCCTATTCAATCACTGATCATAATAATATAATGATATTGCCTTTTACACTCACTAGTATTCTTCTCCTTCAAAGTCTAAGGCCCTGTTGTTTGATCAGTAGTTAAATTAACTAATTGTTAAAATTATAAAAAGGAATTGTACATTTGACACATTTCCTTGAGATTCATTCAAATTTTCGATTCCTTTTAAAAATTTTAACAATTAGTTATTTTTCATCACACTTGCTCGTAAATAGTGTCCTAACATGCTAGAAAAATCGACCGTAAATCCAAAATAATACCCGCGGGCCTTTTTTTTACCATTACGTTACTTAAGTGCGTAATAGCTTTTTATTAAAATATTATACGTGGACTCAAACTATCACAATACGTCAGGACCCCAATTCTTGTGCCATTCGATATGAAGTTTCATTCGAGATGAAATGTCAGTTGAATACTATTTCCTAACAATCTCGCATAATAAACTATTGATCTCATATGTCACTAGAATCGGTCTCCGAACACGTTTGACATTATCTGTGGTAAGCCACAGACAATGATGTAGTCTGCCGCTAATAAGTTAAAATTATGATCTTTTGTCTGATTTTATTTCATTTCCTCGCAATTGTGATGAATAACATTGTATGTTACACGGGTGGTAAAGGAAATACAAAGCTCGAGTCATTAAAGCCCTCAGCCTACGGCTTCGGGCTTCTAACAGACTCGTTTATAATTCTTTCTTTACCACCCTTAATACACAATGTACTATTAATTACTGATCAAACAACAGGCCCTTAGGCCCTGTTCTAACAGTTCTAAATTCGAAAAGTGAATCTTAAATTTGACACATTTCCTTGAGATTTAACCTTAAGTTACGATTTTTAACAATTAGTAAGTTCTACTGATCAAACAACAGGCAGGAGCCCGTTTCAATATTGACAAATAAATTTATCTGCCATTTAAAGTTGGCTGTTTTCTTCTGTATTTTTAAGTGTCAGAAACGGAAAGGGCTTAATTTATCTGTCAAATATGCTTTACTTGTCGATTGTGAAACAGGCGGTAAGTGTAGTAACAAAATATCTAACCTATAAATTTACAATCAACATGTTACCGAGATAGAGTTTCTTTAGAATCGAAGCCAAAAGGGTATGTTATTTCATTGTGCAATGCATAAAATCTGTTGCAAAGTTTTTTATCAACAGGAAAGTTGGGAAAATACATTTGTATAATTCAACAGGGAACCCCAAGGATTACTGGACTTACTTTAATGTAAAACCTGTAAATCCTTATTCCTAGGTAGTCTTGGTTCTCAACATCTTCTTTCCGAGCGTTAAACTTCTTGCCCTTGTAAATGTATTCGCCACAAGTAGCACATCGCATATTAAAAGGAGCCATCAACCGCACAGTGTACTGCCGGTTCTTGGCCAACTTCATACGCGGGATCTTCGATGGATCGAAGTCCGGGGGATAGTATTTCTGGAAAGAAATCATGAACAATTATGATTTATTTTTTATATTCATTGTATTGTTTTTTTTTAGTACAGTTAATTGTTTCCATTAGTACAAACATAGATACACTTATTAGACACTATATAGATAGCATCTTATGTACTAAAAGAGTAATAGAGCTTAATTATGATATACCTATTAAGTTAATTACTTACGTTTAGAACTTTTCTTTCTGACATGTTGTAGGCCTTTTAAAGGATATCACATTTAACGTAACAAGTAGCTTTAAGTTAAGCCTTTCAGGCAAGGGCATTTATTTGCCCATGGATACACTACACGAAACTATTGACACTTGTCAGATTTGACATATCGATCTTCTAAGTATGTTTTAGGTACATATAAAACTGACGAGGACGACTGGGGCCCTACTTTGAAAATCGAAGTTTGAAGTTAGGTACGTTATCTCCATTCCTTTTTGTGAATTTAGTCTCGAATGACAAGTAAAAGGGACGGGGCATCCGAAGTTTCGAATTGTGTTTCGTTTTTTTGGTCACAAAAGTATCTTTGATCGGGTTATTATTAATCGTATGGCTTTATTAAGCCGAGTCAAGCACATGCACTATAGTTTTATATCTAAATTCTTCACCCATTGGGCTGCGTTATCAGTAAGGGTGAACAGATCTTGAGGGTCTCCATCATATTTTCGGATAGGGCAATCCTTTATAATGTGGTCTACAGTCTGCACGAGGGCACCGCAGTCACACGCCGGTGAATCTCTCCATCCACATTTGAACAGATAATCGGCGCTTCGCCCGTGTCCCGTTCGCAGTCTGTTCAGCTGGCACCATTCTCTTCTTGGGGCAGAAAAGCCGTTAGGTTTCCTGGTTGGATCATAGCTTGAGAGTGAGGCTATAGGCGGATTAGCCTTCCACTCTTCGCTCCATTGATTTTTGATCGTAGGTTGATAGGCAAGGAGGTTCTGGGCTGTCTGATAAGGAGGATGCCGAGATTTTAGACGATGCCGCGGGAGAGAAGAGAACTCGTGGAAGACCGGCATTTCTGGTCTGCTGGCTATCTTGTTGCTTTCATGCAGAAGGGCTTGTTGTCTTCTTAAATGTGGCGGAGGTATGTGGCTTAGAGCTGGTAGCCACTGTATAGGAGTGGATTTGATTGCGCCTGAGATGCATCGCATAGTTTTGCGCAATTGCACATCAATCCTGTCCGTGTGAGCGCTATTCAGCCATACTGGCGCACAGTACTCTCCAGCAGAGTAAACTAAACTAAGCCCTGTTGTGCGTAAGACATCAGCCCCAGCTCCCCAAGTGGTACCGGTCAGTTTATGAATGATGTTGTTGCGGGTACCCAATTTCTTACTTAGCTTTTCGAGATGAGGGCCGTAAGTTAGGGAGCGGTCCAGCGTGACTCCAAGGTACTTCGGGCGTGGGTTGTACTGAAGGACTCTGCCGTCGAAAATTACTTCGGGGATGTACGAAGCAAGTTTATTGTTCAGGTGGAAAGTGGACACCTCAGTTTTACTGGCATTTGGAACCAGTCGCCATTTTTTAAGGTACTTTTGCAACATCTCTAGGTCATTTGTGAGTTGTTTTTCTGACTCTTTAAACGTGCTATGTTGGTGGGTTAAAGCAATATCGTCCGCGTAAACAAACTTTCTGGATGACGTCTCGGGGAGATCGTGTGTGTACAGGTTAAACAGCAGTGGCGCCAGTGTTGATCCCTGGGGGAGTCCGTTATTGAGTTTCCTGGCACGACTGCGCTTGTCTCCGAGATGGACAGTGAATTCACGTTTACTGAGCATATTGTTTATCAGAGCTGTAATTTTCCGACACGGGACTGCTTTCATCAGTTTGTAGTTAAGGCCTTGGCGCCACACTGTGTCGTAGGCGGCTGATAAATCGACAAAAACAGCCACGGTTTTCAGTTGCTTTTGGAAGCCAGTCTCTATATTGGTGGTTAGGGATAAAACTTGGTCTGCACAATTGCGGCCGCTTCTAAAACCTGCCTGTTCATTTGGAACGATTCTATCGATTAGAGCAGTGATTCGGTTTGACAGCAGTTTTTCCAGGAGCTTGTACAGTGAACTCAGGAGCGCAATTGGTCTATAGCTTTTTGGATCGTCTGGTGGTTTTTCTGGTTTGAGAATTGCTATAATTTTAGCGTTGTTGAAACCAGGTGGCAGTTTATTTCTTTCCAAAATATCAGAGAAGAAAGCAGCCAGCCATTTTTTGCAGTTCGGTCCCAGGTTCTTGATGAACTCATTATATACACCATCCTCTCCCGCGGCTTTGCCCACTGCTAGTTGTTTAACAGCGGTAGTTACTTCATTAGTTGTGAATGGCTTTGACAGGTTTTCGTCAATCGGCAGCGTTTTCCTTAGTTCCTTGGCACTTCTGTTAATAGCTTTGTTATCTGAGCGGTTTCCCTTAACTTTCGATGTTTCTATTATTCGGTTAGCTATGGCATTAGTCAGGCTTTGAGAAGCACAACTGTTCACAGGTCCAGTCCTACCAGACAGGCGATTGAGTACCTTCCACGCTTTACGGCTAGATATTTTGAAATCCATTTTTTCGACTGTGGCTACCCATTTATTCTTGCGTTGCTCGTCCAGTGTCTGTAAGAGGTTTCGTCCTATCTCTTGGTCCCCTGATTGTTTGTACCGTTCGTAGAGGTCTTGGCTGTCTGGACTCCAACAAGGGACATAAGTCTTCCTAAAGCCACGTGGCACGTGTCTTTTGGCTGCCCTAGTTATTAGGCGCGTGAATCTGGAATAGTTCTCCACTCTTGGGGGCATCCACCTTACTGTGGCATCCATGTCTTTTAGGAAACCCATCCAGTTGGCCTTTTGGAAATTCCAGCGTGGTAAGGGCATGGAGTTGTCCATGGGGATTTGGTATCCTATCTCCATCATAATGAGTCGATGCTGGCTGTTCGGAAAATTAGACAGGACTTTTCTGGATGTTGGTAGGGGTAATCCGGCTGAATCCTGCGATACAAATGTCAGGTCCGGGTTATAGTCCTTTTGCCATCTGGCTGATCTAAAGGAGCCTTTGTCTTTTGCATCAAAAATTAGATGGATGTTATTTGATTCCGCCCAATGTGAGAGTTGTATGCCGTTTTGGTCGTTTGGCTATATCGCCAAGAGGTGTGGTGGCTATTAAAATCTCCAGCATAAAGACTTGGGTGTGGAAAGACAGGCATACCTTCGTCCCATTTGTTGGCAGGGGGCTTGTAAATGTTGGTAATGGTGAGATCTTGGACTTTTATAACCGAGTGAAAAGAGTTCATGTTGGAAATTTGTGGTAAAACGGTGACGTTGGGTGTGTTTTCTTTAATGTAGCTTGCGATTCCATACTTTGGATGGTGAAGTGCTTGGACTGCAATATAACCAGGGATCTTCCCTCTCCCTTCAAGATCATGTTCATCCTTAGTGTGCGTTTCTTGTAGTAATAGTATATCCACGTTATGCTTTGTCAAGATTTTGTGCAGTACTTCGCACTTTGCCAGGCTTATGCCCTCTATATTCAACTGGCAAACTCGTAAATTGGGGCCAATTGCGATTGACTGTGGGCTCTTAGAAGAGCCTTTTGAGGTGCTTGATTGCGGATCCATTGTTTAAAAGTGCATCGGTGCGACTCAGTATTCGTGCTGTGAGGTTGTCTTAGACAACAGGTGCAGCAGCCGAATGGTTGTTGCTCGTTTGGCGCCACCCAGGGGACACGTGCAGGGTTGTAGTGGCAGTTCCTGCGGACGTGGAGCAACTTCGTCCCCCCGTACACGTTTGATCGGGTACAGCGCCATGACGCATCCAAAATTTTCGTCTGTTTTTACACAATATTTGGTACTAGTACAACTAGTAGGTTTGTACCGTGCGATAGCTCTTAGAAGGTGATTCGGGTTTGTAATATTTCACTCACTCTCATACGATCATATCAAGAGCGAGTGAGAGAGATGTGCGAAACCGGAGCATCTTCTAAGTGCTCACAGACTGTAAGTACTTATTTTATAAACAAGATTCAGCCATTTCCCTTATCGTTTTTTGGTCGTGAAAGTATATCTTTAAAAGGTCATAGCCCCATAGCGCGATAAAAATTTTGGTCAGTTTTTACATATTTGGCACTGGTACAACTAGTATTTACTTTATGTGCACCATAAACATCATCAAAAATGTGATATTCGAAATATAAACTCAGATTCGTCTTGCGTCAGACTTTGAAAACGCCCATGTCTTGAAAATTCATTACGTAGGTTAGGTTAAGTTAGACCTGTGATGTGACTTGTGACCACCAAAAAAAATAACTCATGCGGCGAGAAAGCCTTTTCGATGAAAAGAAAATTCTGCGTACTTAATGATACTTTCGTTGAAAGGTGTTTCGATAAAATAATAGGTACCCTTTGCCGACATATGGTCGTTTTGAGAAGTGGTCAATGCATATTATAGACTAGGAGGTCACGACAAAACTGGGAACGATTTCAGAAATTTATTATACTAAGGTCGGACTTTGTTTCCCACAGAAAAAATGTAAACAAAGTTACGTCACTGTCAAAGTGACCTTTCAAGGGATCTCAAAGTTTGGGCCGGCAAGAAATATAATATTAAGTTATAATTTCGCTCGACCCGTGATATAAAAATAAATTTGAGATATAATTTAAATTAAAATCGCATAAATGAGTCACTGGAAAGCGATTACGACGGGAGCACGAATGGTGAAGCTACAGTTACACATGCTGATTACTAGCACGAAAGCATGCCACTATTGAGCAATTGCTACTTAGTAGTATGTGTGTCGAAACATTGCTAATAATGAGCATGCTCATTTTGAGTTTGCTCGAAAATCAACGGTCGTGCGATTTTTGGGCATGCTACCTGCAGCGCGGGTGGAGGGGGGCGTGCTTTTAGCGCGTGTGAACAGGTTTGCCTATTGAGCATGCTAGTATCGATCAGTCGTTCGCAACAGGTGCGTGTGCACCATTTTCACGCAAAATGTCTCGCTGGGGCGACGAAAAACGCTCAAATTTGTAAATTTATACCGAAATCACGAGTGCTTGTGGAATTGTCTTATTCAGCTCCATACGGAGAGCTGTTTGATTGTCCATGGTTTTGTTTGAACTGACAGAGAGCGAGAGAGCACGCTATAAAATGGCATGTGTATAGGAGTGTTTGCTTTGAACATGCTTATTCAGGAGCATACTTAAAACTAGCTTGCCTATTGCTAGCAAATGTAAACTGCTCATAAGCATGCTCATATTGAGCATACTCAATAGCACGCTTTTTAGCATGCTATTATAGAGCATGTGTAACAGTAGCTTTTAAGCTACAGCTAGCGTTTTAATACGGGGTGAAAAACTTCGCATATACCTAGTCCAGCCATAAGTTCTGTTACTGAGATTGATTACTATTTATTACAATAACAAAAATATATTTAAAGAGTTTTTCTTAATTCTCTATATTATCAAAACCTTAATTGGTATAGAATAAAAAGCTACGTAATTTATTATTCACTATTGAAATAATTTGATGTACGAGCTTTAAGAATTCTCATTTGGGGCTAAGCATGGGTTAAATACAAATATGACGCAACCAACTATTATGTACTTTAAAAACCGGGCAAGAGCATGTCGGACCATGCTCAGTGTAGGGTTCCGAAGCCGTAACGACAAACACAAAAAACTATCTCAAAAATAAACATGTATGAACCAATTTTCTATTTAAACTTATTTGGCGCTGTCTTAGATGATTTTTAGTAGGTATAAACCCGTTAGTCGCCTGTATCTCAGGAACTAATTAAGTCTACTTAGTAATGATTCTTTTTCTAATAAATTCGTATAGTATCTCAAACAAGAGCCAAGCTTTTAAGTGTGAGATCAGTATACCTATGTAGGTAGTTAGGTATCTAAACTGCTTCAAACCGACTTTAAATTACAATAAAAGTTGAATCTTTTATATAGTAATTAATAGAAATGGAAAAAAAACAAGGTCCAGTAAATAGAATTTTAAGTTTTCCAAACGATACTCAACTCAAATCAATAATCTAATCGAAAATTTGTAAACTTTCAGTTCGCAAATCGCAAACTTGTAGGTAGCATTCCGGGGCACGTCCGAACAGCATCTAGGCGCTCGCGCTTATGAGCGCGGCTGTCGCTCGATTGGTTACTTGGACAGGATCGACTCCCCCCGCGCGTCCTGCACGCCCCGTTAACAATTGTTCTATCAAAGTTATCATAGGCGATTTTGATAGGTATAAACACTTTAGTCGCCTGTATCTCAGGAACTAATCATGTCTACTTAGCCGTGATAGTTTTCCTTTAAAATTCGTTATATGCGCTTTCGTTGAAGATATTTTTCAGATTTTTAGTATTTGTAGTTTTGGCTGTAGTGGGGGGGGGACACTTGACTCTAACAAAAAATAGCGCTTTAAAGCTTAATATTTCATAATATATCCCTTAATCGAAAAATTGTTTACATAAACCCGCAATATTTTTGAAAGACCTATCCAACGACACCCCACACT
The DNA here is from genome assembly GCA_963966035.1 of Acleris laterana. Taxonomy (NCBI): domain Eukaryota; kingdom Metazoa; phylum Arthropoda; class Insecta; order Lepidoptera; family Tortricidae; genus Acleris; species Acleris laterana. The sequence continues at coordinate 8,061,691 of OZ014442.1, read as the reverse complement.
ATGGGGTAGGCAAGAAAAAAAAAAGGCATCCCCAAGATACGTGTAGGGGAGGTGCATTAAAAAAAAATATTTTTCAAAATTTTATTTTACCACTTTGTTGGCGTGACTAATATGTATATTCATGCCAAATTACAGCTTTCTAGTACTATGAGTCTCTGAGCTAGACTGGGGACGGACGGACGGACGGACATGGCGAAACTATAAGGGTTCCTAGTTTGACTACGGAACCCTAAAAAAGAATAAAACTTTTTTTAATTACGGGCTGATTAGAGGTTTTATTTTGTTTTAAAACTTAAAATGTACAGCTAAATTAACCTTTTCCACGCCATTGACGGATATATCCGCACCACTGGTTCAACGCCAACGACGGAAATATCCGTCATGGTTGACAGCGCAAAATAGACTGAAGTGTCAATGAGGTAAGGTTGATGTTAGCTCTGGTGTTTAGCTGTCATTGGCGTGTGAGTTTAGACTTTATATCTGACATAGCGTCGAAAAGGTTAAAAAAGTTGCGTCAATAAGGCGGTTAACAACATATACCTAGTCACATGTTAAAAAAAATGTGCAGTGTCAACTCTAGGGTTTTCAATGATTTTGCAACACTGATCCAGGGCTCGGACAAGTCATCGCAAAACAATCGCAAGACGGCAATAGAACAAGATTAATAGAATCGCATTATGTACAATATTATTTAATTATATTTTTCAATGACATTTATTACTGCAACCCAAAATTCACCATATTTAAAATATTTAGATACAACCATAATTAAGCAAATAATTGGCTAAGTAAAGTTTTTGGAAGATATGTATATTATATTTATTTTCGATAGTCGTCATCCTAAAGATCAAGAAATTGCGGCTCTTTTATTTTTATTTCCTCTAATATTTTAGAAATATTTTTTTTAGTTATGAAGTTGACATTTGTATACTTTAATGACCGACTAGCTTGTTGCCTTCGTACTTAATGAAAAAGAAAAAAAACACTTCTATATATGTCATTGACAAATCAAATCAAAGTAAACAAACGATTCAATACAACGGCTCTTTTCTGTTTGCTTGTGTTTCATGTGATCAGTGTTTTTAGAAATATTTTTAACGATCTCAGAACGAACTCCGGACTTTCGTTTTGCCGCTTTGCTCTAAGACCTTTGCACGATATTTGGTCTACGATTTATTTTCGAACCCTTTGGCACTTCTTCTTGGACACCGATTTCTTCCTTTCTCGACGACTCTTGCCCTGCTTTTTGATAGCCACGAGAGCACTTTTGAATTGTACAATCCACGCAATGAAATCAGGCAATCCCACACGGACTGTGGAAATGGAGTATTAAAAAGATTTACTTGAATTTATTTATTTGAATTGAACTGTTTGTTTACTTTGATTTGATTTGACGTTGACAGATATAGAAGTGACAGTTTTTTTTTCTATTTCATTAAATACGAAGGCAACAAGCTTGTCGGTCATTAAAGTTTACAAATGTCAACTTCATAACTAAAAAAAGATTTCTAAAATATTAGAGGAAATAAAAGTAAAAGAGCCGCAGTTCCATGATCTTCAGGGTGACGACTATCGAAAAAAAATATAATTTACATCTCTTCCAAAAACTTTACTTACCCAATTGTATTAGTTTAATTTGTCACCACAAAACTGTTTGCAGCATGCCACTTTGACAAATCCATGACAGATATGCGACTAAAAAGGTCAAATGTTAAATTATAAATTACGCTAGTGATATATCAGCTTTAGATAATAATAAATAATAATCTTAAGTCGTGACTCTATAATAGTCTTGTCCCATGTCCATATCAGTTTCTGCGATGACTTGTCCGAGCCCTGCTGATAACGGGGTATGCTCCGAAGATACTCAACTGCTTTAAAACTAAAATAAAAACAAAACTAGGTGTAAGGCCGCCTTTACACCTGTAAGTTTTACTTACGTAAGTGACTTACGTAAGCAACTTACGATAAATTTTCAAGTGTAAACACTCGTTGTAAGTGACTTACTGTAAGTTCTTACAACTTACGTAAATTGGAAAATTGCAAGTCTAAACGCGTTCGAGTTTGTTTACGGAAGCGACTTACAACTTATCGAACTAAATTGATAAGTTGAGAACTTACAAAAAAAATGTCCTCCTCTAAACAAAAACAAAATAAAGCGTAGTTTCCAGACGAGGTAGAAACTTTAATTACTGCTTTTGAGGCACGTCCCATACTATGGGACTACAAAAATAAGGAGTATAAAAACCGCGTAAAAACAAATTTGTTGCATGTTGAACTTAGTGAAATATTTAGTACCACTCCAGAGGAAATTGCTAGAAAATTGCATAATTTAAAAGGACAATTTAGCCAAGAAGTGACAAAATTAAAGAAAAAGAAGAGCGGCAGCGGTACAAAAGAAATTTATGTGTCAAATGCGACTTTGAGAAGGCATTTTATTTACTGATTTAGTAAGCAATGTAAATGGGCGTGTAATAACTTATGCAAGTTTAAATTCACAAAATTTACATAAGCATTATTTACTGTAAGTTTATATCAAGTGTAAATGCAACCGTAAGTAAATTATGTAAATATTACGTAAGTAACTTACAGGTGTAAAGGCGGCCTAAAGCCTAGTATGTAGTTCCATATGCAACTATTGGGATCTTTTATTTGACATTTACATAATATGTACCGATTGTTCCATATGGAACTAGAATTATGGAACTTCTGGGATATCCCCCTATTTGCAGCGTGCTTTGGATTTGCCGATTTTCGGTTTGATATTTTGGTTCGAGTTTTGTCGCAATATTAATTAGGTCGAGGCTTATCAAAATAATGTACAGTTTTTTTTAACTTATGATTTTTATTGATACAAACACAATTTTCTCAAAACATCACTTGATAACAAAACACTTTAAACAATTTTTTTCGTTTGAGGAAACGATTTCAGAAGAACAGGAATTTTCTGAAAAGAAAAACGATATAGCGATAAATAATAGTAAGTATATTGCTATGCTATCAGGCTACCAGCTCAACTAAAACGCGGCACCTTCGAAACATTAGGCCTAGTGTGTATGTGTATGCAACCTTATTAGGTAGGTATTATTACCGGGAGAGAATTTAATCTGCAGTCAATATTTTTTTTCTTCATTTGCTGTCAGTAGTATCATTAACAATCTCTTCAATTATTCGCAAATGACCGTTTCGGGGACCCTAGCGGTTGTGGTCGGTGCGGTGGCCCGTCCGTGGGCAGTCTTAGTTATCGCGTGCGCCAGTCACTGTATCTTTACCTACTAAGCTACAAGGGCGCATCTGGACAATGATAACATAGAGCCTGACCGTGAGATAAACTGACCGTTCGCGGCGGCCTCCCCCGGCGAGCTCGTGCTCGAGCGCGGCTATCTTCTCCTCGTGTCGCGTGCGCTGCGCCTGCGCGCGCCGCTGCTGCTCCTCCAGCGCCAGCACGATCTTCTCGAGCCGATGGATCTGCTGCTGCTTACTCTCCAGCGTCGAGAACAGCTCCTGAATCTCCTCCGCCTTGGCAGCGATCTGCTTATTCACCTGGTACAAACATACGTATTGATATAGTAGGTACAAACTAGGTACCCACATTATGCTTTCTTTGTGTCAGCGGTGTATCTACCTATTACCAGCCAGCTGACGCAGCCTATAAATTAGTGACATTACACCACTCCAATCCACTGTTAAGTGGTGCGTAAGCGACTCAGCAGTAGCAATGTTGAGATACTGGTGTTCGAAGAAGGTACAATATTGCATTGTGTATTAAGGGTGGTAAAGAAAGAATTACAAACGAGAGTCTGTTAGCTTTAATGACTCGAGCTTTGTATTTCCTTTACCACGCGTGTAACATACAATGTTTTTCATCACAATTGCGAGGAAATGAAATAAAATCAGACAAAAGATCATATTTTTAACTTATTAGCGGCAGACTACATCATTGTCTGTGACTTACCACAGATAATGTCAAACGTGTTCCGAGTCCGATTCTAGTGACAGTCGAGATCAATAGTTTATATGCGACATTTTTAGGAAATAGTATGCAACTGATATTTCATCTCGAATGAAACTTCATATCGAGTGGCACAAGAATTACGTAAATATTGACGTATAATATTTAAAAAAAAAGCTATTGCGCACGACATGGCGTAATGGTAAAAAAAGGCCCGCGGGTATTATTTTGGATTTACGGTCGATTTTTCTAGCATGTTAGGACACTATTTACGAGCAAGTGTGATGAAAAGTAAATATAGAACCGAGTAGGTATCTACTACTTAAGTCTTAAGTATATTATGTTATGACACGACAGCCTGAGATAAAAATAAAGCCATTCCGTTTTTCCAAAAAGTAATTCCGTTTTCGTCAGAAAAAAAACAGGCTATAATTTATTCTGACGAAAAAGGAATCTGACGAATGTGTACTAGATCCTCGTATACACTAAGTTCTTTTTATATTAGCCAAACAGATATGAAAATAAGTTGAGAACCACTGCCTCAAATAAAAAGAGAGTTGGGGGATTATAATTATTGTACTTATGCTCGTAAGATATTTATAACGCGACCTAAAGTTAGAAAGAATATTTAGAGGTCTTAAAGTTATTTGTCCACCAAATGTGTGCGCCGTAATCTTGTTCTCGTTGAAGTCGCGGTAATGGCGGCGGTGAACAAGCCGCCTAACCGTTTCAATTCCCGGATTTGGCGGGCCAGAACAATGACTGGATCCGATAATTAAGCATTATGTTGTTTGGAGAATATTACGATATGTAAGTAAGTTAGATCCGAACAAAGTAGAATAGAGGCCCTAAACGTATAGTAAGGTGAATCCCGCTGTTACAGCTTCAACTGGCCGTAAACAAAATAAACAAAAAGCCCGTTCCTCACTTCGTCTACAATTTTCATTCGGTGTTCGAGGTCCTGCTGCAGCGCCGCCAGCTCGCGGCTCTGCTCGGTCTCCTTGTTCTTCAGCATATTGATCAGTTCCTCACGCACCTGCGGTATTCTCGCGTTACAAAAAAAAACACTTCATTCGGTTCACTTCGGTATAATACTACTCATACTATGGCAACTTATAGTTTGTATTTACAAAACGTATCAAACACTATCGTGTCATTATCAACTTGGAAGCGCATAAAAGGAAAAATATAACTAGGGACTTCTTGAAATTTAACCCATGAAGGGTAAGAGTTCGTATTGAAGTCGTTAGTTTTCAAGTTAATAAATGTAAGCTGTAATGTAAATTAAAACTGGGCGATTTTGATAAAATTTCCCTTAAGGCGTGAAAGTTTCTAAAAGATTTTGGGCATTTTTGACGTTACGTACATATAATTTCGTATCGCCACTAATTATAAATAGACGACAAGTTTTTAAAATTACCTACTAACAGGGTGAAAAGCGGAGTGAAAGTTTGTGTGCAGTTTCGTGGTTTTTAGGGCCAAGTTCATAAATGTTAGCATCTTGACTAGATTTTGGGTTTATCTTCTTCCAAAATCGAGGCGGATTAGTACCTACGTAGAAGAAAATTGCCCTAACCTAAGTCTTATAGATTACTTAGATTCTAGTTATCTTAGAAACTTGGGATTATGAAGTTACAGATTGTAAATTATAAAAATTAAGGAATTCCCAATATCATATAATGACAATTTTCAATTTGGTACCAAAGACTACTAATTACAACAAAATAAATTAACTATTTCTCAAGGGGGGAGTTCAAAGGCAAAAGTGCGTTTGAAGTAGTCAACTCAAGTGATAATATTATTTTTAATGTTTGTTCACGTTACATTCGCAAAAATCTTTGGGTCTATTAATGATTGCAATGTGCAAGGCTAGCTAGATGTAAATTGACCAGACTATGAATCTTATAGGTACACAATCCTTAGTTGGTAGGTACAAAGCTAGTATAAAACAGCGCCAAGTAACCTTGATGACCCTTGCCTGGGCACGTGATGTCTTGTCCTGCTGCTCCAGCTGCTGTTCCTTCTGCACCAGCAACTCTGACAGCTCTTCGTTTCGGTGGACCGCTTCCAGCAGGCCCATTCTTAAACTCATGATCTGTGGCAAAGTTCATACTTCAAAACAACAGTATTCATTAGTAGAAGAGTCATTACACGTTTGCTAGTTTTCCAACTTACCTGCTGTTGGAGTTCTTGATAACTGATGCAGTTAGGAGTTTCAGAGTTGTTCGAAACAGCACGATTGTGGGCTTGGAGGTCGCGAACGTACTGCTCATATTGAATGACTTTCTGCTCACTGAAAGACGAATATCGATTTAATCTTACTATTAGGTACCTTAACAACAAATATGTCAGACGCCGTCGCTTATCTTACTTTAATTTTATATTCTTGGTTAATTCCCTTATTTGAACCTGCATTTTGCCCAATATTTCTTCTTTGTTTAGAAGTTCTGCAGCCAATTTTTGTTGCATCCCTACCTTGCAGTCAGATTCCTTAAAATGAGAAACTTTTTCATTATATTTCGTAAAGTGAAACTTAACCAAGCGCCGATTTACACTTCGTTTAGCGAGAGATTTAAGTAAAACTTAATTCATCCAAATCCAGAATAGGCATAGGAACATTGTTCAAAAGTTTGGTCCACGGTGATGAAAGTTAGAGGACAGGAAATCCCCAAAAAATAGACTTTGGTTGTATTATCGCTTTCAAATATTAAATAATGAAGCTTTCTACTCAACGAAACAAACTGTAAACTGGTCATTACTTTAAAAGCGCCATCACCTTAAAAGCGGAGAACGATATATAACATCTGGTATAAAACACTGAAAAAAAATCTACAGTTACGCTCTTTTAATGACGCATTTTAAGTACTTAGTGCAAATAGATATGTTTTAATAGTTACTGCAATTTTGGTGAGAGTTTCCAAAAATCGGGTTTTTTCTCGTTTGCATACTATTACTTCATCTTCTGTTATGCGTAGCGTCTCCTTTGTTGCTTGCAACTCTGCCCATAAATCCATCTCTCTTTCTGTTGGAAGTTCTAAACAGATGAAATATAATTATAATTTTCATTAAACACAATGCCGTTTTTTTTTAAATTACAAAACCCACTTTTGTATACTTACCTGGATTATGTTTACTGTTTTCAAGCTCCGTTATTTTAGCTTTCAGTTGCTCAATCGTATCTCGACTCTCGGCCAAGGCCGCATCGGCGTAATTTTTCAGATCTATCTCCTTCTGGGTTACGCTACGCTGTTCTTCCAAAGCAGTAGTTATTTCTATTAGACGAGTGTTCAAATCGCTTATGGCAGCTTTGTGACTTGCGGTCATTTTTTCGATTTCATTTTTCAGATCTGTTACTCTATAAAAAGAAAAGTAAAATTATTATGACCATAGGTATATAATTTGTCATTATTATGTCAGCCTTGCGAAGAGTGGTACATACTCAGCCTGGAGGGCGTCACGTTGCAGCGCTAGCTGGCCGCTCGCCATTTCACCAGTTTTCAGCGACTCCTTTAATTTTCTTGCCCGCGCCTCTAACTGGACTTCCCTTTGACGGCTCTGTATTACAAACAAATCTTAAGTTAATACCTTATATACTTTTTAAACATTGTAGTCAAAGTAATTTAGACAATACCTGATCTTCAAGAGTTTTGACCGTGCCAGTTAAACTACTAATACTAGCTTCAGCTTCGCGCAGCTGTCGGTCCATTTTCGATACGCGCATTCGTGTTTGTCGGAGCTGACACTCTGTAGTAGCAAGTTTGTCTTTCGTTGCCAGTCGTGCAGCTTTTTCTTCTTCTAATTCACGACGTGTCTCCTAGAAAAAAAATGTGCATTTATGTAACTTATCCGCTTATAAAAAAAAAAGTGGGAAATTATGTTATTTACCTCGAATGCTGCATTTGAATCCGCTGCTGCGCGCATTTGTCGCATTTCATTAATGATAGCAGCGCGAGCATCCAGATCCTGTCTGAGGCTCGCCACTTCTCGGACTAGCGCCTTTCCGACAGCGATTAACGTGTTTTGATCTCTACATACTCGCCTGTACAAAAAAGCTAATATGTTAATGGGAATTCTAAAATCTACTTTAAACTTTCACTGTTTGGTTTTTACTTGGAAACATTTGATACTGCATCAACCGCGACATCAGAACGAGTCTTAAGTTCTCGCAAAGCTTCGCAAAGCTGAAGTCCTTGTGCATTGTACTGAGCAATTCGCTCGAGCGGCTCTTCGCCATAGTTGTCAACCTGTAACAGTGTGCCGTTAGTTCAATATTATGACGCTCATTTTAAATTCATCTGGCATGAACAACATTTTACCTACTTGATTTGCTGTGACAAGTTCCTTGATCCAGTCTATTAGTTCTTGACGAGCGGAAAATGCCTGAAGACACAGGTCAGCAAATTGCGCCGGGATGTTCAGTATTTTGCTATCCCAATCATTCATGGCGTTCTCCTCTAAACAAAATAAAGGTACCTATGTTACTTTCAAATTTGGTTCGAGAATCCTTGAAAGGAGAGCCACGTTGAATTTGCAAGCGCCTATTTCGATACCTTTCCAATCTTTTAAACGTCAACGACGCCTTAAGTCCTCAGCGCTACCGACGCTTATAAAAGACCTTCTTTCGTACGGGTTGACTTGAATTTTGCACAGCTTTTGGAACATGCTTGCAGTTGGTATTCAGCGACATTTTAATTAATGAATGACACCGGAATGGTTTTCGGGCAACACAAACACACACACAAACAGTATACCAATGTCAACGATCAAATATGCCCCAATGACGTCCATAGACTGAACGAAGTTTTTCGACTCATAAATGGGGCCTAAATTCACGTCGTTATGGAGTCACAAGTGAAAAGGACCCCGGACCTAAAGTATGGAAAATGTGGTTTCAGTTAAATATCCTGAGATTTTCATATGTTATAGATTTGAAAGTCCTGAACAAAAGTCTCTAGGGGTGCTACCACTGTTTCCAAGTCCTTTTCAGAGTTTTGACAGATTTTGTACCAGATAACAAAAACTATAAACAATGGATGAAATGAAAGAAAAATAGCGTTACAGGTTAAATCACTCAATCTATATTTACATATTTATAGAATACACATGTACCGAATCACATATTTTACAAATGTACACTTTTAACTTAGTTTAGGTAAGTAATACATTTAACTTGCATTTCTATTCGCACAGCCCAGTAGGTAATTTAATAATTCTGTACTCGGGTATTTCACGTCTTGTTGATGTCGTGCATAACCAAGGTACCATCCATACGACACTGGCAACGTGAGCACATCAACCTATAGTTCTGGCCCCAGTTTTGCACATACAATAATAGGCCAGGATTGGCTCTTCTTCCGGAGTTTCGTTTTGGAACGCTATCCATAACTGATGTTTAACTGCGTTTCGGAACCTCGAGCGTATTCTCATACGTATTAGGCCATGCTCATTTAGTTCATCGAACTCAAAAACATCGGTATTATCCATGGACCAGGACAAATTGCACAATCCTGGCCTATTATTGTATGTGCAAAACTGGGGCCAGAACTATAGGTTGTTGTGCTCACGTTGCCAGTGTCGTATGGTACCTTGGTTATGCACGATATCCACAAGACGTGAAATACCCGAGTACAGAATTATTAAATTACATACTGGGCTGTGCGAATAGAAATGCAAGTTAAATGTATTACCTAAACTAAGTTAAAAGTGTACATTTGTAAAATATGTGATTCGGTACAGTCAAGGGCAAAAATATGTATACACTTTAGTACCTTGTCACTTTAAGCACTGTGACAGTTCATATATGGCAGTTCAAATATGACGAAAATAGACAAGGTACTAAAGTGTATACATATTTTTGCCCTTGACTGTACATGTGTATTCTATAAATATGTAAATATAGATTGATTGATTTAACCTGTAACGCTATTTTTCTTTCATTTCATCCATTGTTTATAGTTTTTGTTATCTGGTACAAAATCTGTCGAAACTCTGAAAAGGACTTGGAAACAGTGGTAGCACCCCTAGAGACTTTTGTTCAGGACTTTCAAATCTATAACATATCAAAATCTCAGGATATTTAACTGAAACCACATTTTCCATACTTTAGGTCCGGGGTCCTTTGGAATTTAAGGTCATTATTTTTGATTGGTGAAAGTGTTTCTTCACATAACCATTCCGGTGTCATTCATTAGTAAAATAGTTGCCATAAATTGTACATTATATACATACATTGAATCACGCCTGTTTCCCAGAGACCACATCTATAAATAGTGGTACAATAAATGTAAAATACCTAATAACATTTTTTTATATAACGTCATAAGAAAATCTCTGCTGTATGGAACAGGGTTATGTTTTCAAATTGATGGGCGTTTTTCCGAGCCTTGTTGTTGAATACGGTAAAATTTTATGAAGTAGCTTTGCTGTCCCTCCCGTGTGCGGGTCAAACAAATGTCAGGGAGGAGGCAGCGTCAGAGACAAAAAAGTTTGCTACTAATATGCTGTGAAATGTCAATACCAGGAATAGATTCGATGAAGTCGATAGCTCCTTCCGAGCAGGAGGCGGTGACGGCGTCCCGGCAAAGCTGCGCCACCTCGTCGGCCGTCCAGTCCGCTACGTTGAAAACCACCAGCTCCTGCAGCGGGGCACCCTCGCCGCACCCGGGCTGGCCCTCGCTCGCCATGCGCTCGCGCAGTACGCGCATGCTGTCAAACACCTCTAGAACGGCTTGCTGGAATGTTACGTACTCTGATCCATGAATGTTCATTTTAAAAAAAAACAGGGTAAGAGCATTGTCTGACCATCCTCAGCCGTTATTACACAAAAACTATGCCAGTAACTCAGGAACCAATCAAGTCTATCTGTCATGATAGTTTTCCTTTAAAATTCTATATCTTAACTGAAAGCACACATAATTTAACAAATTTTAAAGGAAAATTCTAGAGTTGACACTCCACTTGAAAATAATTACCTCTTTAAATCTTAATATTTCTCAAACGGATCCCGTAATCGAAAAATTGTTTTCACAACCCTGCAATATCTTTGAAAGACCTATCCAACGATACTCCTCGCCATGGGTAACCACGTTCACAAAAAAAAAAAAAAATTACATAAGTCGGCATGAGTAATCTGTATATTTTATTCCAAATAACAGCTTTCTAGAACTAAGAGTGTCTGAGCTAAGCCTGCGGACGGATGGGAGGACGGACGGACTGTCGAGTATAACAAAAGTCTCTACCTGTTTCAAATCCAGTTCCTTCTTCATGCGTTGAAATTGCCTTTGTTTGGCAGAAAAGGTCGCCTTGATGTCCCCTTCGTCCAAGTGTTGTGCACTGCTAGAGAGCTGAGATGCCGGAGTTGAGGCCACAGGCCGCGGCTTGGTCGGGGTCGGCGGGCGGGGGGTCGTGGTGGGGATGGTGTTGGGTCGGGTCGAGGGCGCGGGGAGGGCGCGGGGGGGCGGGGGCGGCACGGGAGTGCTGGGCCGGCTCGCGGGCGTGCCGTGCCGCTTCGCCATGCTCGCACATACAGGAGTGCCCGGCCGGGACAGAGGGCGCGCCACCGGCGTCATCGGCCGGCTCGATGTACTCTTGGGAGTCTGGGGACGGCTCACCGCCGGGGTGTTTGCGCTGCGAGTGGCGCTTTCTGCATAACACATAGTTGGATTTACGGTTTACCATCATTTGCTAAAAAACATTCCACCAACTGATTAATTTCACAAACATACATTTTGCAAAATGCTTTTTTTTCCAAAATTGTGAATATAGGTATATCAGGATTTTTATAAAAGTAACCTAACCTAACTAAAGTTTCCAATCAATTGCTAAACAACAGCTAAATCATTACTTTGCGCTCATATCAGTAGTAAATGTAACTATCTTTCCAAATATTGTTGGCATGTTTTCCTGCTGAATTAGCATTATATTTGATATTGTATTTAATTTAATATTTAAGGGCTATAAATATTAAATTAAATAGGTACAATATCAAATATAAATTATAGTTTTATACATATATATACAGGGTGTCTTGGATTGAATAAGAGATATTTGGCGGGGTAATAGTTCGCACGATTCTGATCACGGGGGTATGGTTCATTTTTGTTTCTGTTAATGTAAAAAAAAAGAAGGATTAATTATATTAATTTTGTTACTTGATGTATCGCAGCCGATATCTCGACCTTGACATTTTGACGCTGATACTATACTACTACAAACGTTCGTAGTAACTAACGTCAAAATTCTAAAGGTCAATGACCTGACACCATACGTTGTTTACATGGTATGTAAACAAACAGTTCGTTCCATGTAAGCAGAAATCTGACTAACATTTTAACATAATTATAAATTTTAGTGCAACTTACTGTATTTTCATTAGTGCAACTTACTGTATTTTCATTTTTGCAATTTGAACACTAGCTGGTTTTAAATGTGAATTCACTAGATCTCTTGTTCACGCTTCGCCAAGACTGATCATAATATTATCGTCCTTCTTATATTATTGTCGAGATCTAACCATTTACCATTCTTTTCTGTTCTAAAGTGGCCCGTATAACCGGTTTACAGCAAAAATAATTACGACTTAAATTATCTCAAAATAACATAACAATGACATAATAATTATTATAATGACAGCCATAAATTCATAGACTCAGACATAGAGTTCAGATAGACATGGATTGAACGATCCGATTATTGCCCTCCGTATTGATCTGCGTGGTATTTGTGGCAGTAGCCAACAGCCCGAATGTAAAATATTTTGTCCATGGATATAAAAGCCGTCGCATAATTGATTATAATTTATTATGATGTCACACTTACCATAGAGAACAAAAAATACCAACCTTTCCTAGGCCATGGAATGGATAAACTTACGTGCAGCGCAGCAGCGTATAGCGCGATAGCTCTTAGGTCCTTCGGATTTGTCCTTCTCTCTCACTCGCTCTTAACAAGTGCTTATGGTAGCGAGTGAGAGACGAGTTCAAACCCGAAGCACCTTCTAAGTGCTCACAGACTGAACATATTAATTCCGTCATACACAAACTTTCCCTTCTGCCGAAACGTAAGATAAAAATAAAAGATCTAACACACTTCCAAATAAATCTTACCTCAATAATCTGTCATTACACATACGTACACATACATAAACTCACCCTTTCGTTCTCAGAGTGGGGTAGGCCTAATTACCTTCAACTCTAAAAAAAGTTGTTGATAATTCCGTAACCACATATTGCACAATTAGGCTAACCGTTCATTATCTTACTCGTTTTCGCAATAAAAAGTTTCAAAAAATACCTTGCTATAGCTATAGCCGTGTAAGAGTGCAAAAAATTCAATACAAGATTTTCGAATTTGATGTGTTTATGGCCTCAAAGATTAATCCTATTGACAAACTCTGCTTCGCTTAGGGCCTAATAATAATATGGCTCCGTCCATATCGCGCGTCAAATATGGATAAAGCATCCGTCACTCTCGTACTTGTATTACGTGTCGGAAGGTGACGGATGCCTTATCCAAACTTTGTCACGCGATAAACGCAGCCATATTAGGACTCCGGATAGATTTAAATCAAAGTGGTATGATGAACTTCGCACCAGATTTTCTTCTCTGCGTTTTAGATTAGGTATTTCTTAAAAAGAAATGAAACAAAAACTAGGCTGTTTTTCTCCTTCAAATGTCACGGTCACAACGTCAAATTAAACGTAGACTCTGACAATTGACCTCTCTTGGACTTTGAATACAGATCAGACACAGAAATATCTTTTAAAAAACTTGTGAAAAAATACCAAATAACTAAACTAGAATTAGGTTGTAAAAATTTAATTTTTGTTTTGTAATTAAGTGTTATAATTATGTCGATTGCAATAAATTAATTTTATACTTAATAAGTTTAAACATCGATGATCATGTTGTGAATTTCACTCCGAGCAGTGGCGGCCTCATTTTTACCCTTTTGGCTAACAAGGAAGGGTACCCAACTGTCCGGCTCCGATTTGATTTATTTTGATATAATATGTTAGAGAGTAGTCAAAAATAACGGACAGAGACGATTTTATTTTTACAAAACCTAAACCTAAACCTCTTTTCATAAAGAGTATTCAATGGTACAAGATTTAAAAAAATACTATGCTGAACTGTCAAAGGACAATAACAACTTATTGATTCGTTTTAATTATTGTGTGTTGTATTCATAGTTATCCCTGATGGTGGTAGAAATCAATGAAATAAATCCATGATTCATGATCTAATAAAATAACTTTAATGTACCTACGAGTACAAGTGCTATTTTACCTGTGCGAGTGTGGGAAGAGTGTGAGTAAACATCGTAATCGTAAGTTTCATTTTTAAATTATTTCACATAATAGCCCTTATCAGAGATCATCTTTTCATTCATATTATAGTTCAGTTTCAGTCTATTTTCAGTTTTCTAAACACCGTGGAGCTTTTGAAAGTTTGTTGATATGGAACAACTTGTTTATTTACATTACGTTGTGACACATGTTATGTCATACACCGGTTTGACGGGGTCAAAAATGTAGCAGTGCTAGTGATTCAATATCGACAAAATTTATCGACAACGATATAAAGCAATTTTTGATTATCATTAAAATAAGTAATGGCCTAGTTTGAATGACTTTTAATTATGTGCAAACCTCTTATAATACAAACAACCGGTATCTGACATTGACTCTGGACTCGAGTCACTTTTGACAACCGTTGAAATTACATTGAATAACAAATTAATTCAGTACGACAATATTCTTTAGTATTCCGACGAATTGAGAACCATTTAGTTTTTTAAGTCGGTTAAAAATGATTCGAAAGAAAAAGATCGTTTATATTAATGGAAAGCTGATCATTTAGATATAGAAGATAAAGGTATTTACAACTTTATTTTGTAAGTAATGGAAGATCCATATGTCACGAAAAAAATTGTCGATAAACTTAATCGATATTTAATGAATCACTAGCACTGGTACATATTTGCCCCCGTCAATCCGGTGTATGGGTTATAAATGAATTAGTTAAGATGGAGCACACTGAGAGCATCGTCAGGATAAATCAGTCTGTAACTCAGTCAAATATTAACTTAAAAAAAAGTTACCAATGTAGAGATGATCCAAATCATCCACCCTATCTACGGTTAAAATTTCTTCGATTGGTTTCAAGACACCCTGTATATAAAAAAAAACTGACTGCGGAGTTTCTTGCGGAGTTTCTTCTCAGCAGTGTTCTCCTCTTGGGAAGCGCTGGTAGATTATTGACGTGTAAAAGGGCCCGCGCGACCTACTTATTGAATAAATATATTTTATCTTTTATACACCCTCGTCCTATACAGTTCGCGTAGTGTCACTGTAGGCACCTGAGCCCCCCTGTTAAACCAACCTGTTTCTAACTCATTGATGGCGGTAAACGACAAAATTCTTCGGAAATTCGGAAAAAAGCGTTCTTATAAATGATATGCTTGTGAAATGAATCAGTTTGTGAAATGTTTTATAGCAATTGAGTGGATACTGGATACCTAGATTAACGCTTTCACTGCTGACATTGTTTTCCGAACTTTCGCCAGGTGCCGCATATTTTGTTTGATACAAAACTTGAATACCTACTCACTATAAGAACACACAGGGAAAGTCAAGAAAACCACGCGTTTATATGCGTTACCGGCAGTGACAACCACCACCACTTACTTAGCTTAGCTTTCTAAGAACACATGTAACCGTTACTAAAGTTATACTGTTAAGTATACTGTGACTGTGATACGAAAATATGGAATACTTTACGATCACTCGATTAAGAAACTACTAACCTATAAGGCTGCCTTCTTCTTCAATTTGATGAGAAGTTTTCTCGGTATGCGCGACGCCCTGGTAACCTGTGTAAGACTTTCCAACATTGTCCGCGAGATCATTTGTGTTTCTGTGATTTTCTTCCGTCGGCAACACATCTAGCGAGTAAAAATAAAATGGATAAACTGCATGAACGACAAACAAGCACTATTGTTACATAACAGTGCGGATTTTTCATCCAAAAGAAATAAAGCCCGAAAGTATTTCAACCTACTTACTGTGCTACCATTTTCCTAATAGCTATCGGCAATCTTCGTTTTTCTATGACACATACATACATACATACATAAACTCACGCCTTTATTCCCAGAGTGGGGTAGGCAGAGCTACAGAATTACCAAAAACTCTAAAAACTTTTTGATAATTCTGTAACCACATTTTGCACACTTAGGCGAAGATGTTTAGATGTTTGTGTGTTTGTTTGTTTGTTGTTTTTAGTGACAAATATACCGTCAGTATCGAGTGCAAGCGTGATAGCGCTAGCCAGCCGAAAGCTATTAAGAAACTGGGAATACTGTACATACCTAATTGCATTACAACTTATTGAATGAGCAATACAAATAAAATATATCTGGTCAAGGTTGACTTGTTATTATCTACTGAGAAATAATAGCCCTGCCAGAACCGCTAAGCAGACATTAAACAAATATACACCGTGGGAACGAGGAATCCGACAAACTTTAACCATCGATTGTAGAGCCAATTTGTAGTATATAATGTGATATAACCATACGTCGTTATCGCGGGTACAAAAACGATTTGACAGTACAGAAAGATTATGAAAAACAAGCAATAACAGACGCGAAACTCATTTTGAGGAACATCTATGCCTACTCCTACGAGTTTAAAATGTATCACACATTAGATATTTCTAATACCCAACCTCCATACTTGACTTGAGTACCAATACAACTTAAATAGATTAACTATGCAGTCGCAATGCAAACTCTTTAATAAAAATTTTTTGTAGAAAATTTAGATAAAATCTTTGTAATCTATTACGAAAACCAAATAATACATGTGAAAAATACACGTTAGTAAAAATTACACACGTTATTTCTTATTTTTTAAATTTATTTTTGACTTTCTTCTAAGTAGGTAAGCGTTTGATTAGTAGACGATAACAGTTATCTTCACACAAGTACGTATATATTGTTAAAATTGTTAAAAAAAGACGTTAAAAGATAATTAAATTTACTTATTTCCTATGTATAAACTTGTTAACTAAATAGATGGAAACATATGACAACAGTTTAACCCATACCCCTTTGCGGCTGTATTTTTTATTGATCTTTTCTAGAGAAAACTCTCCACATGTAAAGAGCTTCTTAGATGTTTAGTAGCTGTAGGCAGGATACGTCCGTTTCTACCAAATAGACATTCTGTTTTATCTGCTCTTTATCTGATTGGTAATTGTACCCGCGATAACGACGTATGGATATAACATACATACATACATACATAAACTCACGCCTTTATTCCCAGAGTGGGGTAGGCAGAGCTACAGAATTACCAACAACTCTAAAAACTTGTTGATAATTCTGTAACCACATAATAATGTGATATAACATGTAGTCCAATAACGCATAATTTCCAAGATATTTATTATTAAAAAAAATATTCCATAGTTAATTTAATTTGAACTTTGTCACCTATACCTAAAGCATTATTTACTAAGAAATTTATTAAATTAATTTACATTGTACGTTGATGCCATTGCTATTTACAAGATGAATCTTTCTTAGAAAATATTGCTTTACGTTAAGGTGACAGAGTTTAAATTCAATTAATTATGTTTTTTTTTAAATAATTAAAAACTCTGACATTATGCGTTATTGGGCTACATGTTATATCACATTATATACTACAAATTGGGTCTAGAATCGATGGTTAAAATTTGTCGGGTTACTCGTTCCCACGGTGTATAATTATGATTTACAAGTGCATAGCGCAATTTTTCGGATTAATACAATGTAATGACCAAAGAGCGGAATTCTTCATAGCAAAAATCAAACTGTCAGAGGGATTGACCTAACTGTTTTATCGACTTATCGATGTTACGGAATAATATCGCATTAGGTATCCATAATCAACTTAAAAGATTATTCTGTAACATTTGACCTCTTTGATAAGCAACTTGCATCTCCATATTAACCTTTTAACCGCCGTAGTCTGATATATAAGACACAACACACCCGGCTCATTTCGCCGCAGTCTGATAAATAAGACTAAGTTCGAAGGTTTGGTTTTTACAGGTTTTATACCAGTCTCGGAAAATGTATTTAGATTAATTTATGCATAAAAGATTAGGCTATTAAATAAATAATAATAAAACTGGTTCTTTCTTTTAATTTTAAGGTGTAAACGAAATATGTATTTCCAAATTCCATTAATTTTCTACAACACTTCATACGAGTAAGAAGCAGTCAGCCAATGTCTGATTTATAAGACGCTAGTAATGTGATGAAATCATTCGTATGATTGATTCCTTTACGAGTAGGTACTTATCGATTATACTCGTAGGTATTACTATCGATTATAGTATTAACCTAATTATGACCTACTTTATGGCGGACATTTTGGCCGAAGAGTATTTTGAACGTAATCAAACGTTAAAAGAAATATTTAAAAGGGCTTTTCTGGCCGTTACCGTTCGCATAGTGAATGACGTATCAAAAAGGTATGGTAACGCAATACCTTAAGTTGTAATCGCTGAGTACCTAGTAGTCTTTCCAACCATTTTTTTTTATTCAAGAAGATTCTATTTTATTTCAAATACATTTTCAAAACCATATCGATTGTTTATTTGTCGCTATCGACGTAGTGAAGTCTTCGATGATCAATTCGATTTTATCGATGAAACTTGGAGCCCGACTCTACACTATGATGTCTTACCTCAATAAGGGACCGTAGTTTGTCCGCCGCCGTCTTATTTATCGGACTGCATGTTACGTCAGAGATATGAAAGTCATACTCGTAGTGATGCGACAATGTCGATAATACGACAGTCCACTATTCACTTTCTATAAGTAATTATATATGCTATAGTTGTAATACCTAGGTACCCTTACGGTACACATTTTTTATTCTATACAAATATTGTTTAAATAAAGTAATATGCAATACTACTTACAATATCAACAATAAAATTATTTAAATTCGATATTTTCCAAATATATTTAATCGCTTCCCTAGTAATGTCAACAATGTCAACTAATAAAGTGAATGAATAATGTTTTCTACGCCAATGTCTTATTTAGTAGACCGCTTCTGACGTCAGAGATGTAAAATTTCAAATATAGTGATGCGACCATGATAAAAATGTTAATGTCTGTGACTATATATAAACATAGATAATTCATTTAATTCTTGGATAAATTAATAAGATAACGTTCTGAATTATAATAATAATATGTAGTGTCATTATGTGATAGGGTAGGTAGTAAAATATTTTTTTTTACCGAAGATAATAGTTTATTTCATAATAAATCCATTATATCGTAACATGGATTATTCAAGCCCTACTCTGCGTGGTGCATCTTCGTATCGGCGGCGACACGAGCATGCTCGATGAAAAATTGTAGGCGGTTAAAGGGTTAAAGTAAATCATGTCAGCGTCACATATGTCATTTATGTCACTTGAGTTTTCATGAGTGATTTCCGTGCCGTGCTACTAAAATGGTTAATCCTAAAAGAAAAACAATAAAAAAATGGATATAGAAAATAAAGATTAAGATTTCTTTTATATAGAAAATTTTAAAAAAAGTATTTTCTGTTTTATTATTTACTATTATACTAAAATACAGTGGCGGTCAGCTAATTAGGGACACCGTTAATTTGTTTGTATGTATATCCAAAAGGCTGATTTCATTACTTTAACTTTGTTTCGTTAAGTGACAAATATTTATCGATAAGCCGATAAAACAGTTAGGTCAATCCCTCTGACAGTTTGATTTTTGCTATGAAGAATTCCGCTCTTTGGTAATGACCTTTTAATTCTTTTTTAATCCAATACATTAAATAAAAAAAATATTTATTGTTACGAAGTTTAGATAGAATAAAATCCCTAAAACATCCACTAAATTACTAATTTGTTTGGGGAAACTGTTTTACCCCGGACAGTGGCCAATATTTTATATCTCTCGTGCTCTTTTAAAACTAAGTACCTAAAAAATATGTTACATAAATCATATTTTAGATGTGAACATAGAAGTATATTGAGTGACATAACTCGAGAGCCGCAAGTCAATCGAGAAAATTACAAAAATATAAAACCAGTTACAAAATACAGTATTCTGAACTTCATATCTCGTTTTTATTCAGTGTCTCGTAGATTTATGTTTTGATAAAACCAAATAATGCAGGTTAAGTTCAACGAACATAAGTCAAAATACGTTTAAGAATCTTGCTAAAAAAAGACTTTGTATGTACCGTGGACAGCGAACTTACGTTGCACCTTGGACACTGACCAAGGTACAACTTCCTCGGATTTTTGCTTAGTTACGTCTTGAGTTTTCTGTTACTTTATCATATCAGCCGAAAGAAGTCCAGGACATGGCCTTCCCCGAGGATACCACGACGGCCAGCTTGTTACTCGCACCCATCGGCTTCTCGCGATCTGCACCAGATCGTCGGTTCACCTTGTGGAAGGCTTGCCAACACTTCGCTTTCCGGCCCGCGTCCGCCGCTCTAGAACTTTTCCGCCCCAACGGCCATCAGTTCTACGAGCAATGCCGCCCACTGCCACTTAAGGTTCGCAACTTGCTGGGATATATGCGGTGATTTTGGTTCTTCTGCGGATTTCATCATTTCTGATTCGATCTTGCAGAGATACGCCGTGCGTATAGCCCTTTCCATTGCCCTATGGGTGACCTTGAGCTTTCTCAAGAGGCCCATTGTAAAGGACTGGCTACACACTCTGGTCAAAGACTTGTAACTTAAGATACAGAGGTAACTGGGACGAGAATATGCTCCGTAGCTTACCGAGCGCTGCCCAGCCGAGTTGGATTCGGCGATTGACCTCTTTCTCGAAGGTGGACCTACCTAGTTGGATTATTGGTCCTAGGTACACAGCGCCTACAGAGCGCCTTCCCAAGAAGCAAAAGATATGATATAATTAAACAATATAAATATATATATATATACAGTTGTGGTCATATAATTAAGAACGATTTGAAGTTGCAGAATATATTTATCTAAATCATGACATGTGTAGTTATAATGTTCCTTCTTAAAAGTAACTAGTTATGTTTTGAAATAGCCACATGAATAGAGCAAACGGGATTAGGAATATAAAATAAAATCGCTAACTATTTCTTTTACAAATTGTATTTTTTCTCTATAGTAACAAATTCAAATAGTAATAAAGCTGGACAAATAATTAAGAACGATTTATTGAACTGCTCGAGAGTTGTATTATATGAAACTTAGACTAAATAAATCACATTAATGTGAAGTGCGTAAAGGAAAAAAAGATATTTAATACATTTTAAACAAATATTAATAGTTAGTAGCGTGTCCACGGCTTTTAATTACTGCTTTACACCGGCGAGGCATAGACTCTATCAATTTTTGACATTTCGCAAGAGAGATAGACTTCCATTCTTCTAAGAAAACGTTGTACAGCTCTCTTAAATTGCCACACTGTCGATTTGAAACCTTTTTCTTGACTTCACACCAAAGATGCTCTATTGGGTTTAGATCTGGGCTGTTAGCTGGCCAATCTAAGACAGAAACTGATTGCGATGTGAGAAATTCCTTAACGGTACGTGCAGTATGCTTTGGATCATTGTCGTGCTGGAATGTCCAAATAACCGGAAGCACGTCTTCAGCATAAGGTAACATTGTTTCTTCCAGTATATTTTTGTATTGGAATTGATCCATGTTTCCTTCTATCAACTTAACAGGTCCAACACCATGTCCAGAAATGCACCCCCAAATTTTTACATTTCCCCCACCATTCTTTAATGTCACTTTTGTGTACTTAGGGTCGAATGCTTTATTCGGAGGTCGTCGTACATATCGTTTTCCATCAGAACATACCCTATTTATTTTTGTCTCGTCAGAAAAAAGAACATTTTTCCACTGTCTAACTGTCCAGTTTTCATACCTTCTTGCAAATGCAAGCCGGGCTTGCCTATGACACCGTTTCAACATGGGCACCTTCCTTGCTATCCTCCCGTGCAACTCTTCTTCTACTAAACGCCTTCGAATAGTGCGTGCCGAGATTGCTGAAGGATTGTTTTCACCAAAATATTCTTTTCTCAGCTCATTAGACCCTTTAAAAGGATTTTGTTTTGCCAAACGAATGATATTTCGATCATCTCGACGACATGACTTCCCCTGTTTAGGTTCACGCGGAACATTTGAAGTAGTTTGATACGTCGCAAAGTGCTTCACAGCGTGGAA
This sequence comes from Acleris laterana, assembly GCA_963966035.1. Lineage (NCBI taxonomy): Eukaryota > Metazoa > Arthropoda > Insecta > Lepidoptera > Tortricidae > Acleris > Acleris laterana. Next base: position 8,039,485 of record OZ014442.1, on the reverse strand, counting down.
AACCATTGTTTTTGAGCATTGCAGATGGTCGGCTATCTTTTTATACGACCAATTCTTCTCGCGAAGTTTTATTATTACTTCCCTTGTAGATTTATTGCAACTTTTATTTTTCCCCATTGTTTTTACACGAAGCAATCACCTTTTAAACTCTTACAGCACTAAATGGCGCCAAAATCATACAAATAGTGTCCTACAACCACAGAGCCACAGAGTGTTCTCTATTTAAATTTAAATAAACCATTCAGCGTTCTTAATTATGTGACCAGCCAGTAAGAAGTAATACTAGGTTCAGATCTAATGTAAAAAGTTTATCTATTTATTTTTTAGCCAATCATTTGTATCAGCGAATGAACCGGTAGTATGCAAAAGTTTTGCGATACAGAGAGAAATACAAAAAAATACATGCAGTTAGTTATACTTGTTAGTTGGAAAAAAACTTCCCTTTAAATAAGCGTTCTTAATTATATGACCACCACTGTATATATATATATATCACACAAAAGTAATAAGCTTCCTTCGGAGTCCTATATCCTATAAACGTGTTACGCTAGATTATTTAGTTGTATTAATCCGTGTATTATTAATAAGTTCTGTAAACGTATACAAAACGATCTATAACGACTTCAGGCACATTAATGCCTGTGTAAAGTCTTTTTTTTATACATAACCTGGGTTGGGTATTGTGAGGAGGTTCTTCTCTCTGCGCCTTAGCCACCGTCGGTGCCGGGGGCACCCGTAGTTTAGGTTTTTAGAGTTCCGGTCCCAAAGGGTAAAAACGGGACCCTATTACTAAGACCACTGTCCGTCCGTCTGTCTGTCTGTCTGTCTGTCTATCACCAGGCTGTATCTCATAAACCGTGATAGCTAGACAATTGAAATTTTCACTGATTATGTATTTCTATTGCCGCTATAATAACAAGACTAAAAGTAGAATAAAATACATATTTAAAGAGGGGCTCCCATACAACAGACGTGATTCTTTATAGATCACGGTACGGACCCTTCGTGCGCGAGTCCGACTTGCACTTGGCCGGTTTTTTATAACATATTTTTTTTGTATTTGTATCTATTGTTATTTTACTTTTATACTTTAATATTTATTGTCATAAACCTAATTTACAGAAAATTAAATATAATTATTATTAGTTAGGTATCTAAATATATAAAAGTACCGGAAGACGCAGCGTGGGTAGGCCTCCAACAAGGTGAACCGACGACGTGGCTAAGGTTGCGGGAAACCGATGGATTCATTCGGCGCTGGACCGGTTCATGTGGCACACCTTGCGGGAGGCCTATGTCCAGCAGTTGACGTCTTTCGGCTGAAATGATGATGACGATGATATATAGAACAAGAAAGTGACTGGATCATCGATCAAACGCACAGCCGCCACCGCTGGACCCAAGGACTTGATATTTGGAGGGAGTTTTTTTCCAGGGGTGAACTAAAAAGGTATTTTTGGAAATCGAAATTTCGCATGAAGTCGCGGGCGTCCTGTCGTATCAACCAAAGCTGATAGTAACAGTAAGTGTTATTTTAACAGTAAGTTCTTTAGCGATTCAACTAACATCTTAGGCTTATGTATCTTTATGTCTTGCTAAGCTTGTATGAAATCAGAACGTAAACGTCCGTCTGACATTGTAACAGTCTTGCTAGAAGCGAGCAAAATTATTGTCAGTGCTTCTAATGTAGAAATGTCGTCATTCTCACTGTAATCGCAGGTAAAAAGCAGCGCGAATTTCGGTTTTATAAACTTGCCCACTGCACCGAGCAAACGTCGAGCGTCCAGTGGCGCCCTCATTACTATTATTGTGGTTTCTAACCAAAGAATTTCCTTGAAATCAGACGATACGTTTTTGTAGTGCAAGTAAAAACACAATTTATGGGATACACAATTTATAACTTTAATAACAATTACCCTTTGAGTAGTCAGCTTAACGGGAAAAGGTGAATTGTTCTAAAACTATGTGATATAGGTAGTTGTGTTTTCATTTGTAGTACAAAAACCTACCGACCAATTTCAAGAAAATACTTTAATTTATTAGAAAACACAATTAAAGTAATGAGGGCGCCACTGTACATCCGGCGTACGCTCGCCGCAGTCTTAACTGCGACGAGCAATCTTCGTTTTTCTATGAAACGCGAGTGACAAATGTAATGTCAATTACGAGTGTCAGTGTGAGAGCAGTATAGCTTGCCGAACGCTATTACGAATAGTAGGGATCTTTAGTCATTTCAATCCGCGAAGTAAAGTTCTACGTACAGTCGGACGGACTTTTGCGGTCGTCCACTGAAGAAAATTTCGGCTTGATCGTCGCAGCTAGCTAATCCTACAGTGTTGGTCGTTACGCGTCGAACGCGCAACGAAAATCACCCCAGATGTGGTCGACAAGTATGAAAAGTCAGTACGAGCGATGCACGCGTGCCGTCGTGGAATGAAAACACTATTACAAGACACGTCACAGGGATGGCAACTACCTTAAATATTGTAAATATCAACTTAACGCAAAGGAGACTTACTTTTAATTTTATTAACAATAAATACTTACTGCATTTATGGATTTCTGTAAATTCGTCTGCCATAACAATCAAATTGGTCTGCAATCAAAGTGGTCGAATATGACAAAACAAAAATGTTACCTACCGTTATTATAGTCCGGTTCGTTTTCTGGCTGCACCTGACCTCCCTCTTCGTGCTCATCTGACCGATCGACTAATATTTGTGTCGAAGGGCTATCCAATAATTCCGATTCACATTCGGGTTTATCCTGAAATATTGACATTACTTCCATAATCAACACCGTCCGGATATTGACTAACAGATCAAATCAGCTACTGTTTTTTAAAGGCACAGACCACTTACCCTATAGACTCCGCTTCGGAACAGTTTGTCTAGTATCTCATTAAGCCAAAATGGCGGGGCGCGGGGGGCGGAAAGTGCACCGTGATTGGCTAGTTCAAAGTCAACGAATAATCAAGTGTGCGCGTCGTGGTGCGCGCCAATAGAACCATGGCAACCAATTAGTGTTCTGTGAGCATAAGCATGGCTTACGGGGGCGCCTTTGTATGCGGAGTCTATAGGGTAAGTGGTCTGTGTTTAAAGGGAACCAGCTACTATTTTTTGAAGCAGTACAAACGATGACGTTTACAATAACAATTTGAAATTAGCTGTTCTTGATTTTTTCTAAACATTAAGGTATAAATAAAAATCTTCAAAGTCTAGTAAGTAAATTGAAAACTTAGAGTTTTCAAGTGGTTACTGTAAAACAATTTAATCCTACAGTCAACATCCCTAATAATCTATAGAACATTTCTTACTTTTATTTCAGTCCTTGATTCAGCTCTTGAGGGCGTTTTATGGAACATGGAACTTTTCTTCTGTAATTTTCAAAAACTTGTTAGCACAGAAAATATATTATAGATAGAAGTTTTCTCTCTTCGATATGACTAGGTAGCTAATACGACCCAGGTCGCTTTGTGACTATATCTCGATGTGACTACATCGGTTTTTGCCTAGATCGCAATACGACCAGGTCGTATTTGCTACCAAATCCTAACGAGATGTGAACCTAAAATGTCTATACCTTTCGGATACTTAATACCGCCGAGGTTAAGAACACAGATACACGTATAATGGGAGCTCTAAAGAAAACTATCCTCACCTTTAGAGAAGGTGATGGTGGCGAGGTCCTGCTGGGGGACTGCCGCTGCACCGTGGGCGCAATGAGGGTGCGGTTGGTGGCGTTCCGCGCGGCCCGCGCGGCCGACGCCGCGGTGGGGCGCGGCGTGAGGCGGGGGGATGATGCTGCGACATCTGCGAGAAACAAAAGCAAAGAATAATCTGCTATTTCTCTATTCAAATTAGATATTGATAAATAGCGAAAATATGTGTGCTTATGTAGAATATTCTATTCACCTTGGGTATATATAATAAATATTGGGGGAAAATCTCACACAAATTACCCTGGGCCCAAACTAAGCTCTTGGCTTGTAATGTGGGTACTAGGCAACGAAAACCATACTTTTATCCTCATGCCTACTTTTTACGGAATATATTTTTTAAACTTTATTATGACATAGCTTAGGGATTAGTTTGCTTTGTTTGTTTGCCCTGACCAGGAGTCTTAGTCGGGACCGCTAGGTTCTTAGGCAGAGTCACTACCAACTACAGCTATACCACACGCAACTAGCGAAAATGACACTTTTCAAGTTCAATATTTACTACACGGTTCTCCAAATCTAATTTATTTATTTGTTTATTACTTATAGTTTCCATTATTAACACTAGCTGTAAAAAATTTAGAAACTTGCTCTGCTGCTCATTTTTGACTGAATATCTCGAAAGTATAGATTTTTTCCCATCTACAACTATTATAATTATTATATAATAGATATAGACAGATCGATGAACGATTTTTTGTCCTTCTACAAATTTATTATATGTATATAGATAGACAAAGATGCTTGAAAAAATGGTTTACTCGAGTAATACTTCTACTTAATAAGCTTATGGGAAGAAGAAACTCCATCTTTGTATTTTGATATTTGGTGGTATAATCTTAGAATAATAACACATAGAATGATAGTTTCCTAAAGCCAACCCGTCAAAAGTGACGCACAAAATGGATTCATGTGGGCGTAATCAACGCGTACTGACACACGACAACACGCACACAAGTAAACAAATAATGTTGCTAGCGGATTACATTTCCCCCTAAACTAGAGGATTTTTTCACATAATAAAGTTTGTTAAATTATATCATTTCTTTGCAGTTACTTAGTAATACAAACGTTTATTAACACTTATGTAATAAATAAGAATAAAAATTGTCTCTTTCTAATTCGCATAAAATATCATGTCTTAAATTCGTTGAAGCCATGATATACAACTATTATAACTTAATTTTACTACATCTCGATACAAACGAATAATTTCACGAATTAAATCAGCGTTTTTAAACACAAATTTGTCATGCGTGTCACACTGTAAAAATAATAACTAATTATTTTTCTTATTTCAATATAAAGGTTGTAATACTTTAGAACTATTAGGAGCAATAATCGGATCAGAAGGAAATCTTGAACGAGAAAATCAAGTAATTATATAAACAGAATTCAACTAATATCACAGAATAGATAATAGTACAAGTAGGTACTCACTACGTCAATTTAGCGGAATAAAATTCGTTATACTGGCAACATTTTCATGCAATGTCGTTAGTAAATAATATAATATTTTAGTGAATGTTTTACGTAAAACGACAAGTCAAAACATTGTACTTACACGTGGAATGTTACTTTAGAGTGTTTATTTACTTTGTCTGATCGGTTGTGGCACCCATTAACAACGCAAATCGTCATTATAAATAAAAATCCGGGAGCTGTTGACGCTGTGTGACGTGATTGCGACTGACGGGCGGCGATCGCCGAGTACACCAATATGGTGTAGTTTAAGTCTGACGGGTTTGGTGCGCGGACTAGGTTTCTATGTGTTATTATTCTAAGGGTATAATTCAATGCACTTATTTATAGCACGACATGGCATTTTTGATTTTTAATAGCACGTTCGACTTGATGAGAGGTTAAAACGTCACTGTCACAAAATGGTGCTAGAGCCGTACCTACTTATATTTAGCACCATTTTGTTGTCCGTATTTTTTGTTCTAGAGGCAAGTCCATTAGAAGGGATATAATATACGTCAATGCGTTACAGTAGCAAAGCACTAAAATGTGCAGCTTCTTATAAGGCCGACCATACGTGTTGTAACTTGTACTGCACCCTGCAGTCCGTCTGACGGCAGCCTTAATGACTATACAAAGTGATAGCTACTTTTAATGCGTGGTCTTAACTTACGGGGTTTTTCTTTTTGTTGTTTGGTGGAGGTCATTTCAAAGACGGGTGCTATGCCAGAAGGGGGTGTGGGGTTCTCAATAATACAAAGAAAACGTTAGGAATTTTGATAATTAATTATTCTGTATAATGCAATCCTTTTTGTGACATGTCAAATTGAAGTTCTAAATTTCAAATTGTATTTGTTTTTTTATTGCGTTGCGGTGTTGTATAAACCTTTTTGAACAATTACTCCTCGTATTTTTCGATGTTGCTAAATTTATTTTCTGGTGCGGTTCAAACTAAATAAACATAATGAATGAGAGCTCTGAATGTTTATCCTAGACTAATTAAAAGTAATAAAACTTTGTAAACTCCTGGCTGATATTTTTCTTCATTGACTACCATTGTCAATAATATCTGACAGTGTTCCATCTTGGGTGTCCTCTTCAAGACAAGCGAATAATGTAAGGAACGCCCAAAAAAGAAGAAGAACTTTCGATTTCATGAGTGATTAAATTCCAGTAGGGCCATAATAGTAGTTAATGATAATTTAGTTAGGTGGTATGAATCGTGTTTAGAACTATGTACAATTCAAGCTATTGAGTTTAAGTACATCCCAAGCTATGTCCGGAGCGGAAGGTAATGTGGCTAAGCAAGCACTAAGCTAAAATAAGCTTACATTAATTGTATACTGGTCACACCAAACGTCGTTGGTTCGCCTACCGCGACAGGCACAGTGTGTTTTCTTTGTGGATAAATTTTAACCACACGGTTGGTGTGCCATAATAGAATTATTGTAAACCACTGTAAACTTCAGAACATCGATTTGAATTAATTGTTACAAATAAATAATAAATATGTTTTGGCTGATTTACAGGTGGTTTTGAATTTAGAAAGAGTAACATCAGATGTAGGATACCACAAAGGACATTTCCAATTCGAGCGCGAACAAATAAACCGAAGATCAACAACATTCCCGATCCTGGGGTATGGTTAATTTATTTGTACCTATATAACTATAAATTCAAATATGTTTCTCTCGAAATCTTCTTTAAACAACCTTTTTTGACGACGTTAAACTTAAGTTAAGTAAAGCAGAGATCCGGATCTCCGGACCCATCCTTCGTTTCGATTTCAATGTAGGTAGGTACATAATCATAGCTCATAGCCCAAAACCAGACGCGGCTAAACCAGTTATACAATTAAACCAGATTTTAAGTTGATAGCATCTGTAGTTACCGAGTAATACTGCTGTGACATAGCAGGCAGACAGATTAAATGACGTTTCACGATAAAAAAACCTTAATTTATCACTGGCACGGAACCCTTACACATCAAAGATAAACAACAAATAAAATAGCGTCCATTCACTGAGGATCGAACCCGAGACTGATAGCTTCCGTAAAATTACATTTCAAATATAGAATTTATTTTAAGTAAATTAATTTACTCGCACGGGTCGACCCGACGCACTGCCCGTGCGTTCTGACCGGGGACGGTCGTTAGGTTTTTAACTGAACGGGGAGAATCGCGCGCGTGCGTGCGCCGCGCTCGTATTTAGTATACAATTGGCGCCTTCGGGTACTCTGATTCGGCAACCGCAGCGGAACTGAAGCACGAAACACTATCTGTTTTGTGACTGAAGGCTAAAACCCGACTGTGCGGCCGTTCTCAGTCGCTCTTATTTGAATTACACCCACGTTGAATAACAAGATGTTCTGTTTTCACGCAGCGACCGCTTCCAGTCCCGAGAAAGACTTTTAACGACACCTATATGAAGTCTAGGTCTGGTAAACAAGTCATCACTGTCCCAAATACGTCTGGAGTACAAAAACAGGTGAGCTAGTTTCGACCTATTGTAACTGAGCTTATTTGTTTATAAATTACTTATTGATGTCGAACGGTCGATCGGTCGAACGGATTCCTACGAGTTGTAAAGCTGCCAGATTGAGAATGCACACCCGAAACTGTTGTTGTGCGCTCTGATGGGATAACTTAAACTGTCTGGTTAATACGAGTGGCGAAGCTAGTTCTTTATTTATTTATTTATAAAGAACACAGTGAATAACAAAGCACTTACAATGTTAAACTTAAAAATAAATGTATTTTTTAAGAGAATCCTGCATGATTTTAATCGTTCCTACACTGTAGCCCATTGAAGTTTTTCTATTCCAGTCATCAGGAAAAAGATCTGGTCCTGACTCGGATGCTGTTGCTTTTGGTCTGCCGGATCAGGTACGTACGATACTTTGTTTATCTGATAAGCCGCAGCGCAGCGGCTCACTGTGGAACGAAAATGGCCTCTCCATAGAAATAGGGACTTAATTTTCTAAGTGCCTATTTTTTTAATTGAAATCGAATCTACTCCTCATAATTAGGTAAAAAAATGAATATGGGTCAATTTGGCTGGAAAACCGCCGAGTAATAATTTTTTTTATAAAATTTTGTATGGAGCGTATATGAAAAAACGGAATATCTCAGAAAGTGCACAATTTCCCGTAATATCCTTCCGCAGGAATTTAGTACCAATTATTTATGATTTTTCGGCGTTCTCAAAATTTCCCGGGCAGGTGCACTTTTTTTTTTAAAAATCAAAAACGTTTTATATATGGAAAACTTGGTTTTTAGGAGGTATTTAAGTTTGCACGACACGTTTAATCGTGGGATAAAATTAAATAATGGCTTTAGATGAGATGGATGTTCAAAAATGAGGTCATTGGAATAATGACATATCTCACTTTTTGGCCCTTTATCTCCCTGCCCCCTAATGAGCACAATCGGTGCTCATTAAGTGTATGATTAAAAGTAAAAATTAACTAAATCACTCTTAATTATTCTTAATGAGTTGGCATTAAGTAAAAAAATAAATTAAATATTATCTTATTATCATTAAGGATGATATTTAATTTATTTTTTTACTTAATGCCAACTCATTAAGAATAATTAAGAGTGATTTAGTTAATTTTTACTTTTAATCATACACTTAATGAGCACCGATTGTGCTCATTAGGGGGCAGGGAGATAAAGGGCCAAAAAGTGAGAAATGTCATTATTCCAATGACCTCATTTTTGAACATCCATCTCATCTAAAGCCATTATTTAATTTTATCCCACGATTAAACGTGTCGTGCAAACTTAAATACCTCCTAAAAACCAAGTTTTCCCTATATAAAACGTTTTTGATTTTTTAAAAAAAAAGTGCACCTGCCCGGGAAATTTTGAGAACGCCGAAAAATCATAAATAATTGGTACTAAATTCCTGCGGAAGGATATTACGGGAAATTGTGCACTTTCTGAGATATTCCGTTTTTTCATATACGCTCCATACAAAATTTTATAAAAAAAATTATTACTCGGCGGTTTTCCAGCCAAATTGACCCATATTCATTTTTTTACCTAATTATGAGGAGTAGATTCGATTTCAATTAAAAAAATAGGCACTTAGAAAATTAAGTCCCTATTTCTATGGAGAGGCCATTTTCGTTCCACAGTGCGGCTGGGCTGGCAAGCTGCTTAACGATTCACGCTCTTGGGAACACCTGTGAAAATGTGAATACAATAATATACGACAGTAATTTTTCGACCAAATTACTTCTTCGTTTGACAGCACGTTGGTGACCAACACCTATCTAAGTCATTACTGCAACCTTATACATAATTAATGACTGCCCATATGTTGAGAAATGCGAGGTATCGTTGGGTTGTTCTTTTTCTTTAAGGTATAAGCTTAATTTTAACCCTTTGATCCTTCAATTCTATGCTTAAATGCGGGCTTTAAGAATAGTATTTCGTGTTGAAAATATCAAGTAAAAAAACTTTTTCATAAAAAATTAAGTTAATTAGTTCAGATGCCGCAGGGGTATGCATAAAAGTAGTTAAGTTTTCACAGCTTGCTTTTTGTAATGGTGCTCCCACACTTGCTGTTATAAATGTTATATAACGTTATAAAACACGATAACATCCACTAACTTCATTTTGTTACAACTTGTTAGATATTTCAAACGCTCCCACACTGGTAAAAACTCATAACATGTTTGTTACCGTATTGTAATTTGTTATTATAGCATTTTAAAAGTTATATAACATTATGTAACATGACAAAAATGTATAAATTTTGTTATAATTTGTAATAAAATGTTTAAAAACAAATGTTTTATAATATAACCGTATATAACATTTATAACAGCAAGTGTGGGAGCTCCATAAGGCTCTTTTATCACTTTCAGGAAACTATATCAAAATGTGAAGAACAAAGAATGCAGCGACTTAGTTCGTGTTCAAATAACTCAAACTTGTTGAATTCGAACGAAGAAGGTAAAGGCAAACAAGTTAAAGAATGTATTACTTACTAGTAATTATGTACCCTCTGATCACGGTGGTTATTATTTTAAATGTTATGGGGATTTAAATTTTATTTTATTTACTACATCAATTTTATTTTATTTACATTGTGCCTAACAGATGTAGTAAATAGTCATGAGGCATATTAATGACCTGGTTGGGTAACACTTAACCCCGCGGGCCAGTAGGCCACTCGCCACCAGCTTTGCAATTTACTAACTTTTTTTTCTTAATGACGAGCTTTAGACAATTGCCATGGACTTATTAGAGATATAATATAATCAATATAATAATTTAATCATACACCGGATTGACGCGGACAAAAATGTACCAGTGCTAGTAATTCATTCAATAACGACTAAGTTTATCGACAACTTTTTTCGTGACATGGATCTTACATTTCTTGCAAATAGTAAGTCGTACCGTTATCTTATAAATATATCTGAATCATCAGCTTTCCATGAAGATAAAGGATCTTTTATCTTTCGAAGCATTTTGACCGACTTAAAAACCAAAACGTTTCTCTATTTGTCGGAATGCTAAAGAATATTATTGTACTTAATTTTATTATTCAATGGTGGTCAATAGTGACTCGAGTTTAGAGTAAATGTGAGACAGCGCTTGATTATAGTTGCGATAACTATAAATAAAAGAGGGTTGCGCATAATTACAAGGTATTCAAACTTGGTCATTACTTATGATAATGATGATTAAAAATTGCTTTTTAACGATGTCGATAAACTTAGTCGACATTTAATGAATCACATGGTGTTTGAATATAATACACGCGAGGACAATTCGGTTCATCAAAGAGTCTTTTTACCTAAATTATGCCAAAACAAATCTGCAGTCGCAGGTTTACATACACGCAGCGAACAAGTAACGCGGTTGAAGGGGCTTTGGCAGGAGAAAATAGGTCTCTATGAGAACAAGAAGATGCAACTTGGTGATCTACAGGTGAGACTTAAAATACACCCACTTAACCTGAAGCCGTTAAGTAATTTCTACATTATAAGACGACCTGGGAGTAATTGTTTTTATCTCATACGGTGACTATGCTCACTAAAAGGGCCGATTTTTATTTTACTTACGTATGTAGGGACACAGCTATCTTTTAGAATGAGAAAAAAATAATTCTATTTTATTCTAACAAATAGCTACGTCCCTACTTACGTAAGTAAACTTACCGAGTGTAAGGCCGGCTTTAGGTACAGTTGCCCCCACCCACTATTCATCGAAATCACAGCGTAACTTCATCATTATTAACTAGCTTTTGCCATCTTCTACCCGCGATTTCTTGTCCGCTCGCTTGGTCTAAATCGGGCCATTGAATCAGACCAACGCTTGTATGTTTTACCGTTTTTATTATACCTACAACAAAAATAAAAATGTTTATTGTATTTATTTATTTGTCAGTAAATTCACCGCAATAACAAATATTCTGAAAAAAAAGCAATTCTCTTACGGTTCAAAGCTACAACTTTTAAAATATAGGACGGACGGACGGACAGCGTAGCCATATTGATAGGTTCCCGTAGGGCGCTCCCTTCGCACGGAACCCTAAGAAAAGGCTTCGGCTAAATATTAAGTCATCCAATAAAATGTTAAGCATACTTAGAACCTTGTCATTGTGACGCCGCCATTGTTATTGTCATACTTGTTATTTGATGTTCAGTTTGAAGTTTATTATGACAGTGTACTAAAGTACTTAACATTTTCATTGTGGTACTGTACCAACGCGTGCAATGTTGGATAATATAATATTGCTGGTAAATGTACAGTTGAGTTCATAAATATGTATACACTTAATTACCTTGTCCATTTAATGTCATGGTTAGACTGCCATATATGAATTGTTACAGTGATAAAAATGACAAGGTACAGTTGAGTTCATAAATATGCATAGACTTTAGCACCTTGTAACTTTAATCACTGTGACTGTTCATATATGGCAGTTCAAAAATTACATTAAATGACCGTACTTAAGTAAACACATATTTATGAACTCGACTGTACACACACACACATGCAAATGTGAATCTTAAGGTGAAACATGTGACTGTAACGTAACTAACAGCGGACGCTACTGGAACTATACGCCACGCTGCGGCTGACCTACAAGGAGATGACAGCGCTGGGCCAGAATGTCAGGCTGCCGCCTACCGAAGACCTCCGCATCATGAACGTAACCAAGTTGACGCCGGATCAGCTGCTCCAGATATGCGAGAATCGTGTGGTGGAGCCCACTAACGGTAATTATCACATAATATACTTAATACTCTTGATGCACACCACAGAGTTACAATTTAAAACAATAATGTCATATTACAACACCAACAACAAGACCACAACAGCAGCAATAACAACAACCACAACAGCAAGAACAACCACAACTACATTTAAGACTGCACCGAGCAATCGTCGAGCGTCCAGCGGTGCCCTCACTACTATTATTGTGTTTTCTAATTAACTAAAGAATTTCCGATTGCAAGGAAATTCTTATGAAAGACGAGAAGACGATACGTTTTTGTAGCGCAAGTAAAATCACAATTTATGGGATACGTAATAAACTTTAATAACAATTACCCTTTGAGTAGTCAGCTTAATGGGAAAACTATGTGATATACCATATAAGTTGTGTTTTAATTTGTAGTACAAAAACCTACCGACCAATATACATATTTGTGAACCGCACACCTGTTGCCTTTGTGGTAAACACGTAAACTAACTGGGTCGGCATGGTCTCTTTTGCCACCTAAGTGCTGGCTGTATTTTTAGGCACAATTCCCTAGATGACATTGTAAAACGTTCCCTCGGCACAGCTAATATTGCGGCAACCCTGGAGCCCTCAGGTGTTTCTGCCTCGGATGGCAAAAGACCTGACGGCTGCACTTTGGTGCCATGGTGTTTGGGCCGCCCCTTGGTTTGGGACGTAACATGCGTGGACACGTTAGCTCCGTCTCACGTCGAGGGATCCGCTCGTCGGCCTGGGTCCGCCGCCGACCGTGCCCAGACCATCAAGTGCCGCAAATATGCTTTTCTCAATGAAAATTACTTTTATGCGGCACTTGCAGTGGAAACATTGGGTCCATGGTCTTCCGACACCAAGAAGTTTATAAAAGAGGTGTCGGAAAGACTTATTTTGGCGGCGGGTGATCCCAGAGCAGGCTCGTTTTTGCGCAGCGGCTCAGTCTGAATGTGCAAAGGGGGAACGCGGCCAGCATTTTACGAAGGCTGTTTGATAAGTACCCGTTTTCTAAATATATTTTCCTACTCCTGTACTTTTATCTGTCATTTATATAGTCACGAACACTAATATAAGAACATACATAATATGTCCGCAGAATAATCCAGAGAAAAGTCGTGTGTGTGTGGACTGAGGGACCACTAAATTTTTAATGGTTTTTATTTTACACTTACTAGTGTAAAATTTAGTAGTAGTTGCGAATTACTTTGTAAAAAAATCCTGGAATTTGTAAAGATTTCACTAAAAAGTTATACAGCCAAAGGTGTGGTCCCTCAGTTCACACACTGAACCTTCCACATCTGGGCAAGTGTTTAATATGCTGGCTTATTTTGATGTTACAGATTTAGTACGAGTAAAAACATGTTTAAACGGATTCGTAATGACCAAACCTCGAAGTCGCGGTGGCACGAATAAAATTTTGCTAGGGACTTCCACGCGATATTATTTCATCGATAAATTGGACTTTCTTATGACAATAGTTATGTTATGACTATGAGATGACGTATGTTATTAATATGCAACTTGCAATACCTATTAAACTGTATCATTTATACAGTATGAAGTCCGTAAAGGTCGATTAAGGAAGATAACGGTTTTCATACTTTATGGATGTAGGCACGTGTGTAGGTACGTGGCGTTGACATAATATGAAAATCTTGTCAGAGAATCGATGGAATTAATTTTACGCGTAAAATGCCACCTAGAAAACAGTGTCGTGAAAATTTATTACGTTCTTGGCTAAAAAACTCTCCGGATAGATGAGATAAGCCGTAGCCGTAGCTAAGAAATATAATGTCAAGAAGCATTTTTATTTGAATTTTAAAATTCCTAAATATGTCCTAAAAACTCCTATATAGGTAACATTGACGGGTAGTACATCACATTTTAGTTAATTTTCAATTATTCTGTAGGTAAACTTTACAGCTAATATGAAGTGTCACTTCCAAATAAGCATTCAGTTATCGATAAATTTTATATCGGAAGGAAGTCCCTAGTTAATTGACGTTATTGCCACCGCGACTTCGAGGTTTGGTAATGACCGAAACGTAATTTGGCAATGATTATACACTTAAACTGCCTTCCTTCTTTGGTCCCTGAGGGACCACATAAAATAACTAATAAATCGGTACATTTGTACAAAAAAAATATGCATTTTTCTTTGCAAACATTAGTAAAAATCGCAAGCAAGATTATAAAAGTTAAGCAAATGCACAACTATTAATCAATTTCGTCAAATTTATATTTGTTTGTGGTCCTTCAGTTCACACACTATGAATTAACAAAATAATTAAAATATCCTAAAATATAAACATTATGGGAAGATTTGTCGTACTGAGGTTTAGTAAAAAAGTTTCACTACATATATATATGTTTTTAACGTGGATTGATGGCGTATAATATAAGATAAATTGCTTTTTAATATTTCCTTAGCAGAGTGTTTAGTAGGGTGTCCACACAATGAAAAACATTTACTAACGTGAATCATTTTGCTTATTTATTAATTACAAATTAAATGAAACTACGACATTCCAGTTTGATTGAAGGTTAACTAATAACAAAATATTCTCCACCTAAATCTTTTGTAAATTACAACGAAACGAAATAAAGTAGGTAATGAAACATAAAAAATAATAAAATTATACATGAAAGTTACAAATATTTACATATCAACGAGGGCGTAAGTTATTACATGTAAATGCATGTTTTTTTTAGTGCTTTCAACAATTTTACAAGAATTGTCATCATAACATACAAATTTCTCATTTAGTAAAGAGTGGCACTTGTAATGTCCTATGCCATCACTATATAGGGGGGGTACAAATTCAATTGCCCCTACAATAGTATAAATTTTACTTTTAATCATAATTGAATGAGGTACGTCGCTTAGACAATGTTGATCAGAACCGTTTAAATCAAATGAAATTACTTTCGATATTTCGTAATTATTATTAGTCTGCCCTTCACAGTATAAACATTTTGTCATACCGTCGTCCAAAAAAATAGCCTCCTCAAGAGAATTAATTCCAAATACCTTAATTATATCGACATTTAGGGACAAAAACATGATATCCCTTGTAATAAGATTCGACGAACAAAACAAGTTTAAACATTGTATTGTAAAAACTGCACTTCTACAGTATTGTAAAGGAAAACGTTCGAAAATGTTCGTGGCATTACATTCGCAATTGAACGTGATTTGATTAGTTAGTAAATTCTTTCATTGTGTGGACACCCTACTAAACACTGCTAAGGAAATATTAAAAAGCAATTTATCTTATATTATACGCCATCAATCTACGTTAAAAAAAAAATATATGTAGTGAAACTTTTTTACTAAACCTCAGTACGACAAATCTTCCCATAGTGTTTATATTTTAGGATATTTTAATTATTTTGTTAATTCATAGTGTGTGAACTGAGGGACCACAAACAAATATAAATTTGACGAAATTGATTAATAGTTGTGCATTTGCTTAACTTTTATAATCTTGCTTGCGATTTTTACTAATGTTTGCAAAGAAAAATGCATTTTTTTTTTTGTACAAATGTACCGATTTATTAGTTATTTTATGTGGTCCCTCAGGGACCAAAGAAGGAAGGCAGTTTAAGTGTATAATCATTGCCAAATTACGTTTCGGTCATTACGAATCCGTTTAAACATGTTTTTACTAAATCTGTAACATCAAAATAAGCCAGCATATTAAACACTTGCCCAGAAGTGGAAGGTTCAGTGTGTGAACTGAGGGACCACACCTTTGGCTGTATAACTTTTTAGTGAAATCTTTACAAATTCCAGGATTATTTTACAAAGTAATTCGCAACTACTACTAAATTTTACACTAGTAAGTGTAAAATAAAAACCATTAAAAATTTAGTGGTCCCTCAGTCCACACACACACACGAAAAGTCTATCTTGTCTATGCCCCAAAACAGCACATCGTCGCTTAGCTAACAATACCGCACAAGTCAGATTTGCTTACTTTTCAGGAGAGACAAAAAACTATTTATGAAAATACCAAATCAAATCAAATCAAATCAAATCAAATTTTATTTGTGAAACATAGGTAGTAAGGATGGTACAGTCTTAAAATTATTTATCACTATGCTTAGCCATTAGGCATACAAATGTCATATTACCATTACCGCCTAAGTCAACCTAACTTTTCGCTACAACACCGCTCAAATACTCTTGTTTTTAATCACGATTATATGAAGTATTTAAATGAATAAACTATTATGTTTAATTTTAAATAAGTTCACTTACCTTTTAACTGCATCAGAAGAGTCAATCCGTTAAGAAAACTTCAGTAATTTATAAACAAAACATTTAAACTTATCGACCAGCGACGTTGATCAAGCCAAACACTATGGCGGACTGATGACTTGCGCGGTTTTGGTGCAACCAGTGAGTTGCGTTGTGTTACTTCTATTTGAATAACGCGCTCTAATTGGTCGAAATTACTTCCTGCGAGAGCTGATTCGATGCGCCGAAAAATTATCTAGCGAATGGTGTATAAAACGTCACATGGTCAAAATATGACTTGTGCGGTATTGTTAGATAAGCGACGACATCTGCGTTTTTGAGATAAAACGATACGGCCAGCTGCCAAAGCTTAGCGTTGCACAATCGATTTAATCATATTTTAACGATTGTGAAATAGGGACTATAAATCACCTAATGTTTTGAGAAATTATTTCAGTTACCTGATTGGTCGATTTTAAAATAGCTGTATTCTGGTTGGTTGATACGAAATACAAAGTTTTTTTAATAGATTTAAATTAGTTAAAGAGAAACACGTACCTAAATGAACCTATCGTTCTGTTTGACAGTCGATGTGTATTGTGATTGGTGGATTTAATTTGGTGAAGTATTCTGATTGGTCAAATTAAAATGTTTTGGAATTGTAAATAATTCTATTTTCCATTCCGTCAATTTAATAACAAAGTAAACCATAGACACATATTTTGTCATTTTCTTGTTTCCCGCTCGTTTGTTGTTCTTTACTTCGTTCGTTCGTTTGTAAGTTTTTTCGCTTAGTTTTGCATTTCATTTGAAACCTAGTCGTAGAAAAAGTATTGTATGCAACGGTGTATAACTAAGTCAAAAAACACTCGTGGCGCTTACCTTTACGATGTTCGCCTTCGGCTCACATCGTAACACACGCCACTCATATTCTTTGACCTCTCTTATACAACTATTGCATAAACTACTATAATATCACTGGCCGAAAATAAGTATACCACCTTTTTAAGCCATTTTTCAGAGGCGGAAAAAAAAAATGGCATTCTTTTGTTTTTTTCTCATTTGACAGCGATTTAGTGAAAGCGTGAACTTAAAATTGTTAAAATGGAGAAAGAACAGTATCGGTCTGTAATTAGATTCTTGTTTTTGGAAGGAAAAACATGTAATGAAATAAAAGTATGAATGCAAGCGGTTTGCCATGAATGTGCTCCTTCTATGACAACCGTTGGATATTGGTATAACGAGTTTAAGCGGGGGAGGACAACCGTCTTTGATGAGGATCGCCCAGGCCGGCTAATTGAGGTGACTACAGATGATATGGTTAAGAAAATTTAAAATATCGTTTTAGCCGACCGCCGAATTAAGCTTCGAGAAATCGTTGATGCTGTAAACGTTTCAATCGAGAGGGTACAACACATATTAGAAGAAAAATTAGGTATGAAGAAAGTATCGGCGAGGTGGGTGCCGCGTTTACTTACGGAGGAGCAAAAACGGAACCGACTGACTACTTCGGAGCAGTGTTTGGCCGTGTTCAAACGTAACCCGAAGGAGTTTCTGCGTCGTTTCGTGACCGTGGACGAAACGTGGGTTCACCACTACACCCCGGAAATGAAAGGCAGTCGAAGCAGTGGATTTTACCGGGTGAACCTGCTCCAAAGAAGGCAAAAACCGTCCCATCGGCTGGAAAGGTCATGGCGACTGTTTTTTGGGATTCGCAGGGTATTATACACATTGACTACTTAGAAAAGGGGAAAACGATAACAGGGCAGTACTATGGCAATTTATTGCATGAATTTGACGCCGTGTTGAAGGACAAACGTCCCCATTTAAAAAAGAAAAAAGTACTGTTTCATCACGACAACGCCCCGGCTCATTCGTCCAGAGTTGTGACAGCTAAATTAGCACAGTTACGCTACGAACTATTGCCTCACCCCCCGTATTCTCCAGATTTGGCCCCTTGCCCCTTGGCAACCTAAAAAAATGGCTCGGTGGTAAGCGATTTGGATCAAATGACGAAGTCATTGCCGCCACAGAGACATATTTTAATGACTTTCCAAAATCATACTTTTTGGATGGTTTATTGAAGCTTGAGTATAGGTGGAACAAGTGTATAGAGTTAAAAGGTGACTACGTAGAAAAATAAATGCATATATACAAAAATAAAAGTTTTTTTTTCCATAAACGGGTACTTATCAAACAGCCCTCGTAGGGTCCATGCCATCGAGCGGGTGAATTGCAATTCAAGGGTTATTCTATTTATAGTTAGTAATTATAATTATTATATTTTGTAATTTTGTATGTGTTTCCTTAAAATAAAAATAGTTTAATTTCAAGGAAATACTTTATTTTAGTTTTCATCACACTTGCTCGTAAATAGTGTCCTAACATGCTAGAAAAATAGACCGTAAATCGAAAATAATACCCGCGGGCCTTTTTTTACCATTACGCCCTATCGTGCGTAATAGTTTATTTTTTTAATATTATACGTGGCCTCAAACTATCACAATACGTCAGGACCCCAATTCTTGTGCCATTCGATATGAAGTGTCATTCGAGTGACATGTCAGTTGCATACAATTTCCTAAAAATCTCGCATATAAACTATTGATCTCGACTGTCACTAGAATCGGACTTCAAACACGTTTGACATTATCTGTGGTAAGTCACAGACAATGATGTAGTCTGCCGCTAATAAGTTAAAAATATGATCTTTTGTCTAATTTTATTTCATTTCCTCGCAATTGTGATGAAAAACATTGTATGTTACACGGGTGGTAAAGGAAATACAAAGCTCGAGTCATTAAAGCCCTCAGCCTTCGGCCTTCAAACAGACTCTCGTTTGTAATTCTTTCTTTACCACCCTTAATACACAATGTACTATTAAAACACAATAATAGTAATGATGGCGCCACTGTACATCCGGCGTACGCTCGGCGCAGTATTAAACATAACTACGATACAAAAGTATTTGTCACGTAGAGTAATATTAATATAGTAAGGTTGCTTTTAGTTGGTCTTATTCACTTTGTGACTACTTGTAGGTTCTCTAACCTAGAGATGGTTTATCGAGTCTTCTATACCAACGTCTATCAAAATATGTAAGTAATAAAATAAAGATGTGTCTTTTTTTTTTAGATGGATCTGGGAACGTGCTTTTAAACATTGACGTCAATTTACTATACGCAATGCCAGCCAAGATTGTAGCGACATGTGAACAAACTCTAAATAGTAGGTACGAGATCGTGTTTTGGTTTGAAGAGGTCATGTCACAAAAGGTAAACAAAATTATCTATAGTATGTACTAAACTTACTGAGAGGGTAAAGATATAGGGAAAATACTATGTAGCTACAATATTCATTCAAAACATATCGTCTGTATCATAATATATGGAGTTCAAAATACACAATGGGTACTAATACATAAGTGGACATTATACTAGGTGACACGTAAGACGTAATACAAAATTTTATTTTCCGAATCTACCCATGATTACGATCAACTATTAATATGGGACCAACTTCGAAAACGTAAACACAAAATCGACGTCTCCATACAAATTGTGAAACCAGCTGATTGCTTTTAGTATGGGTGATTAAATTTTTTTCTACCGATTTCGATATTAGTCCCATAGTAAAAAATGATCGTGCTCATGAGTAGATCCAGAAAATAAAATTTTGTATTACGTCTTAGGTGTCACCCTGTATATAATAGTTATTTTTCTGAAACCGTTGACTTTTAGAATTGTTATTCAACAAACTGAACCTTATGGGTTCTACACAAAAAAATCCTGAAAATTTTACTTTTTCAGAAATAAAGTTACTGAACTTGTGACCCATTATGTATTTTGAAGCTAGAGGAGAAATGAAGTGAATTCGTGATCAGCTGAGGGGTCAGGCAGGAATTAAATTCACTGCAATCCAATCTGTTCGCGTCTCCGGTGGAAAAGTACGCTCAAAATTACCATGCAGACATCTAGTGTAATGAAGAATATATTCAACCTTTTTGATGAATTAATTTGAGTAAACATTATTCCCATCACTATAAGATAGAGGATGACCTCTACCTAAAGGAGAATTACAGTCGGGTGTACCTATTGACAGTCCCAATAGGACCCGACTATACTGACTGTTAAAGTCGAGTCCAGAATTAGGCGAACTAACTTGACAGCCGAAAATGTTGCCAGACATAGGAGAAAATAAATAGTGATAGGTTTATGTCGACACAAATATGTCAATTCTCTATGTTCATTCTGATTCTATTTATATTTTATCAAGTAATTGTCGTCGAAACTTTAACACTCATACATACTTGTCAAATAGGGATCACCTACAGCCATTTTATGATATACTATGATCTGAAGGATGTACGGTTAAAAGCGGATATTTACGATACTTACTCCTCAAATTAGGAACCAAATACAAAAATAATGCTCTTATTACAACAGGCTATTGTGATCCTTTTAGATGAATTCTGTCGGACTAGTACGCTACATTTCATGTACCATACATATAGCATTCATCCCTTTCTTTCTGGCAAATATGAAAGTGCGATAGAGACAAACGTTATATATCGTCGATGATAATTCCAAATCCATTATGTGTTCGATTAGCTATCGATAATAACAGCACTAGCCAAACTGTGTCAACATTAGTGTCGTTGAACTGTCAAGTTAGTTCACCTAATTATGGACTCGACTTTACAGACTAACAGCACAGACTGTACAGTCAGTCAGCATCAAAAGTAGCTAAGCAGAATGACATGCTCAAAATGATCCAGACACGACGTATTCTCTTGACAGTAGAGTGGAGTGCAGATCATTTTTCCCTCTTCGGTTGCGTAGCTACTTCTGCTGACTGTACCTACTCATGTTTTTCCGTTTTAGAGTATTACGAAGAACGCTCTTTCCAGAAAAGTTGAACAATTCAAACTTGAAAACAGTATGTTTAAGAGCAATCTTGATAACAATAAACAAGAGTTTACGAAAAGTATCAGCGAAGCGGTCGAGCTTTTGAAGTAAGTTTTTTAAATCGTAAACTTTTGATTTAAGGCGAGTACAGTTGATCATTTCGAACGCAAAGCAACGTATTGAGTTTCTTCGCATTAAATATGTTTTTACCCGAAAATGAAGGAAGCGAATTTTAGCTCAAGGCGAATATAAACGCATTTTGGAATTAAATAAACAAATGAGTATGAGTTAGATTAAGAATTAAAATTTAATGTTATCTTTCGTCTTCCCTTGCTATGAAAACTCCGAACCCTGCTTATGACATAAACAATTACCTTCTTAAGGATGGAAATGCCATCTTATTACTGCTATTGAGATTGGAAAAACTTTATTTATATTGTTTGTTGGTTTGTTTAAGAAAAAGCGTGAACGGAGCAGTCGTAAACCAAATACGTAATGAGGAGCTCATCTGTAAACTGTCAGAGTTGAGCTCCACGAACGAGGATCTGCGCAAGCAACTGCGCATAATGGAAGGTAGAATTGCAAACAGGACGAGGTTAGAGGTACGGTTATTTTCTTTTTCTTACGAAGGCAGTTGTCTTCTGATCACAGCAGTTTTTACAACACAAATTTGTGAATATTAATATGCACAGTCGAGTTCATAAATATGTGTTTTGGACGCCATAACACGTACAGTTTTTGGGAAATATGGCTTCAATTAAGGCGCAGCAGCCATTTCCCCTTCCCCCCCCACCCCATCCCCACTAAATGCGCGGTGGCTCTCGATGGCTCCCGGTCTGAATTCACTCGAGACGATCTAATGCCTTGATCTCACGTACCGAGTAAACGGGCGAGACAGTAAAATGTTTCTCGGCCGAGACAGTGATGTAAGCGAGTAACTGTTCACACACGTTTTGAAATTAGAACAGTCAGTTCAGTTCTATTGAGCGATTCGGGCACGATGGACCGTAAAAAGTTGATTAAAAAATATACAATGTTACTCATTCCATGACCGAGTGGCGAGTCAGTGCGCGTTCAGACCTGCCGAGCGAGCGAGCGAGGCAGTGCGGGGAAGCGGGAGGGTGGGCACTCGGCCTAGCAGATAGAACGTCCACCGAGCGACTGACTCGCCACTTCGTTCGCCCGAGTGCTCGGCCGAGCACTCGGCGCTATGTTCATACGCACCGAGTACTCGGCCGAAAGCACTGTCTCGCCCGTTTACTCGGTACGTGCGATCAAGGCATAAGGATCAACTGTGCCAAGTTTCAGCGTGTAGTCAAAAAGTGCAAGGTTCCCATACAGTGGATTACACTATCAAACCAGCTATGAAGTGATTTTTCCTCTAGTATTTTTCCCATTTCCATAACTTAACTCCATAGTTTGGTCCTATCTACGCCTTCATCCCAGAGTGGGGTAGGCAGAGCTACAGAATAACCAACAACTCTAACAACTTGTTGTTATTTATAATTATATTTTGCACAAACCACATTTTGTACAAATAGGCTTGATGTTTACCATGTGTATTTAGTACGAGTACTGCCGCTTTAAATCAGGCCCTTTTTTAATCTGAGTGGTAATTGGTGAAGTACGAAATGTATTTAAAGTCTCGTGGGTCAAGGAGAAGATACGTGATTATTGCGAAGAAAGGACTACTTAAAGCACTTAAATGTTTTTGTTTTTAGGAACTGGAAAAGGAATTGAAAGACGAGAAATGCAAAAGAATAGTGCTTAGGGATCGTTTGTCGAGGGCGGAAGGTCATGCGAGACAAAAAGAGGAAAAGATAGTCTCTCTTGAGGCAGCTTGGGAGCAGGCCAACGGCGAGATAGTGGCTCAAGAACAAACGGTGGTTCAGTTACAGGAAGAGGTAAAGATTAATATAATTAAATAAATGAATAAAACCATGAATAATTTAATAGAACCTAATATATCTACACTAATATTATAAAGAGGAAAGATTTGTATTTTTGTATTTTGTATTTGGACTACTGTACCGATTTAAAAAAAAAAATCGCAGATTAGCACACGACATTAAACCTATTTCGATAAGACTTACAGATGAGATATAACTACAGGCTGCACCTACCCTGTGCGCGTTGCTACGTCGTACCAACTCAGAAACCTTCGTAGACTCATGCACAACACTTTGCAGATGATCAAATGCATATTTTACGATTCTATAAAGGGCATACAGACAGACATTCATTTAAATATATAGATTAGTCATCAAAACATTCAATCAACACACTTTATAAAAAAAAACGTTTTGGTCTTGATTCCCTTCATTTTTGGGTCTTATTTGAAAACTCCCTCGGTAGTAGAGGTGCCGTTGCCTTAAATATAATATAACTGCTGATATCATTGTTGTTTATTTTTGCGATAGAGGCCTAAGCTGTAAGTTAAATTTTCCTTTTAGAATCAGCGATTGCAATCTGACTTTGATGACCAGTTAAAGAAGTTGACTGAATCTATTCGACAGAACTCCCAACACCTTGAAGAAATTGCAGTGGACCGAGAAAAACTACAGACTGAGTGAGTTAATCAGCCTATATTATTAACACATTCCCACACACACGACGATGACAAGATTCTGGGACAACTAGGTACCTACCTATTTAGAACGTATCGCACTCGTAAGGCATAAGACATGTAATAAACGTTTAAAAACAAAGATGAAAAAGGTCTTTCTAATGCTAAAAAAAACAAGGTAGGGGGGTTGGCGTAAATTCGAAAAGATGCGTGTAAGGACGCCTGCGAGCGAGCGAGAGTGAAGTAGAAAGTAATAAAGTCCAACGACCAATTTAAGACATACTGCGCTGTATAGAATAACATAGGTACCAAAATGAACACCAAGTCACTTTACATCCCTCAGAAAAGAAGATCTGGAAAGAAGACTCTCAGAACTTTCGGAGCATTACAACGAAGCAATTGTAAATTTAAAAACAGAAAATGCTGCTCATGTTTCTGTATTAGTTGAGACTGAAAAGAAATATAATGTGCTATTAGATGAAAAAAAAGAACTAGAAAGCAAAGTTGAGGCTATATGCGGGCAACTTATTGACTCGGAGTCGAATATAAAAGAGTTGACAAAGAAGTTATCTGACGCAGAACATAATTTCGGTAAGAAAACCTTTAGTCATTGTACTCATTGTAGTGTCGCTTGGTGTACAGAACATTTGGCGTGACTTTCCTTTATACTCGTAAAAGTTGCCATGATCGAAAAACTTCGGATGATATTTTAAGTATGTATTATCGGCGTTAAAAAAATCACTCTTAAAATTACTATAAATTTACAATAAGTACCTTAACATTAACTTACCATTAACTTACTTATAAATATATTCAAAAATGAAGACGAACGCCGGTAAGCCATATTATCGAAATTGTATTGCGTATTGGCACGCACTCTTGACACACGTTTTGATTTAGACAGTCCGAATGAGAGTCTGTTCTCAAAATACAAAAAAATGCTCCACTTTGAAGGCGATTGCGGGTGCGTTAGGAAATAGCGACGCAGGGGTCGTGTACCAGTACTATTTTCATACAAAAATACCGGTATTCGATTTTGGTATCTCGCTTACTATTGTATATTTTTGTTCTTTAATGAATTTATATGATAGTACAAGTACCTAAATTACAATAAAAAATAACAAGGAAATGTTGCAAGTTCAGGAAAATATGTTTCAATTTTAATTAATACTCGTATCGATCCCTGCGTTAAACTATCTTTAACATAGATGATATTTCTGCAGAGGAAGTTAAAGTAACCCAGCAGGAAATTGATATCCTAACACGTCAACTTCAAACTGCTAACTGCGACCTACAGGAGTACAAAAACTTAACAGCTAAGCAAGAAAGTGCTATGCACGATGTAGAGGTGAGCTTAGAGTTTTAGATCATTTAACTTTTGGACGCAAACCACGCCTATGGCATTATGAGCTGTCGTGCCTAAAACGCTACCGACGCTGCTTTCGTATGGATTAAGTTTAATTTCGAATCGTTTGTAACATTATTTTGTTTGACGTGGGGCGTTGAAAACTTAAATGACATGTAGCGTTCAAAGTTTTCATAGGACGGTAAGACTCGAGCATCGTAGGCACCTGCGGGCCTAGTATGGCTGCGTCTATACCTGTATTGTATTTAATAGAACCAGCACACTACCCGTTACAACTTCGCCACTATACTTCACCACTAGAGTATTTTTTTTCTTATACAATTATTATATTTCGGCCTTCGTTTAAGAGAACTACAGTTCGGTCTCTTTTTATAAATTTACACTCATTCATTACTCCTTCACAACTTATTCACATCAAGAATCCACGCGCAGGCAGTAACGAATGACATTTATTAATCATATGTAGGTACTTAATTTTGTCTTGAATTCACTGGGTGTATGCCTAAAGTAAACGAAAACTATACCTAATTCACCTATCGCTGGAAATTAGTGAAAGTACACTGTCAGTGAATTATCATTATCGCCTATCGGTGGAAGCTGATGAATAAAGTGTAGTTTAAGTATACTTACTTGATGCTTGATGAAATGCTGATTTTTACATTTCCTGCCTGAAGAATCATTTCCAACAACTTTAAATCGAACTAAACTATCTTATCTAACTTTGCATTGTAGGTACCGGAAAGGTGTTGGTAAAAGGCGAATATCGAAATACGAAGTACCTATTTCAGATATCGACACAATATGAATTTGAAAAAACCTCCGATATAAGATGCTCCAGCACCTGGGGACAATCTTTACCGTTATAGTATTTACGGCCAAAATATTTGTGGTGAAATGTACCTACCTATCATTTTCCAAATTTTCATTTCCCAAAAAGTATTTTGTATATTTTTTGTAAGAAATAATTAGCAAAACCGCTTGCTACGTCCATTAGGTTAGGTTACACTTTTGACTACATAAAAAATAAATCATCTGCGACGAGAAACTATTTTTGGGAAATAATACATGTGACCAAAAATATTTTAGCCAAACGGAATTAACCCATTATTTACATTACATGCTTAAATCTCATCATCGAGTTTGATGTACTAGTTGAAATATATATAAAGTAATCATTCCAATTCCATGTTTTGAAATATTCATCTATGACTATAAAACGTCGCTGCCGACATGTGCCGAAGCACATTTGTCCCCTAGTGATTACGAGGCTTTATTTAGTGTTACCGTAGGTACTATGAACACTCCGAACTACCGTGATAATGTATGATGAGAATTATTCACAGAACAATTTCAAAAAAGCTGTCGAAGCGGAGGAGATGTTGAAATCTAATTTAAATGTCAAAGAAGAATACATTTCCGAACTGGAAAAACAGCGGTCATTGCTAGAAAGCCGATTGAGAGAAAGGTAAAATGCAATCAACAAAATATATATAATAATATACACGGACATGGTAAAATCATTTAGTTTTAACTTTACTTCCAGTGAAATGAAAATGTCGCAGTGGTAAATTCAATACTTCAAATTACATACAGGGTGGCAGGAGACGGGGGCAGTTTCCGAAAATATATAGTATTACTAGCTTTTTGCCCTTGAAGAAGTCGTTTCTCACTATTCTCTCAAGAACTTTCCAATTTTCCGGGATAAAAAGTAGCCCATGTGCTATTCTTGACTATAATCTATTTAACTTTAACAAGCTGTTATTCGAAAACGGCTACTACTAAATAGTATTATCAAGCGAGCGTCTTGGCTCCTATGCTGTAAACTTGTGTGTGGAATTGAAACAAATAAAGCTACATAATCTCCGATTTGCATGAAGAGTCGTCGTCCCTGTCCACCCTGTATACAGTAGAATAGAGCCCCAGCAGTGTGGCGTGTGACAAATCTAGGGACTTGTTTTGTTACTTTCAAATCGTTTTCTTTATGACTTTAGCAAATCCAAAATGGAATCCTATGCAGCGGAAATATCAGATTTCCAAAACAACATCAGTCAGATGCAAAAAGAGTTTGGGGGCTTTAAGAACTTGGATGACCTTCATAAGATGGTGATTAATTGTTTTGGTTTGGTTCGTATAGCCATGGCTGCAGAGTTGATTTCAGTTTTATGAAGTTATACGTTCCAGGTAAATGAGCAACGCGCAGAATTGCGAAAAATTACTGAGGAAAAGAACTCTTTGGTCGAAGAGCTGAGGAGAAAAGAAGTGGAGATAGCGCAACACGTGGAAACACTGACAGAGCAAGGGCTGTTGGTGGAACAGAGGGAGGCGGTCATCAGGATGCTGTCGGAGAAGGACGAAGAGCAAGCCAACATTATCAAGCTGCTGCGGAATAACTTAGAAATCAGAGCCCAAGCGGATAGCGAAGTAAGTGCTTTTTATGACAAACGAGTACCACTACTTAAAGCTAGTCATTTCACAAGCTGTTTTACGATATCGATATTACCTGTTTTATTACCATAAACGTAAAATCACGGTATTCATCAAAAAAACACTTAATAGTTTGTCTAACTTACGATCTTCATACCTTAATCGAGCCGGCGCAAGTTGATTTTTACCACGACAGAGCGTGAACGTGAACCCGTAGATGTGAGCGTATGCACTTATCATCGTGCTATGTGTGTGTGTATCTACAGCCTAATTATAAATAGATAAGTCGATTGTCTCCGGCCGTTTAGGAGTTTCTGATACCTATTGTAGCTTGTGCGCTAGGGTTATATGTAGGCTTGGGACTTTTGGATGCTTGCCGTGGTTCTCGCCACCGTCGGAGTCGCCATTATTTTAAAAGATTTTTTTTCGAAGTCAAAGTAGAATTTTATAGTAAATAGATATATTACACACACAAGTCACAGTTCATAGGTGACGCGATATGCATATATAGGGTGTAATCGTTAAGTGTGTCCAGGCGATTATTCCGTAACTATTACAAATATCAAAAATCTTTAAACTGATATCGAATAACTTTTTTAATTTAAACGAAAAGTATCAACATTTTTGATATTCAACACTCGCGCATACATTTAGTATGAGATTAATAGAAATAATTTAGTATTTTTTTTAAGAGGTCTAGTACACGTTTTACCTTAATCATATTTTATGATTACGTATGATATGATAATAATGATTTTCACATAGATACATGTATAGATTAATTATCTTACCACTTCAAATTAGTAAAATAAACCTTGTTTCAATATCGCATTATTTGAACTGGCCGAAAAGCACCACACTACAAAAATAACAACAAAAAAGATACTCTTTGGTGTTCTTTCTAAATTCAAAACCTTTATAACGGGTGGTCGTTTTTTTTTATTTGCGTTAATGATCGTGATTGTTTCATTTATTGATTGAAAAATACACAACAAGGACGTCACTTCGAACATCTGCTTTGAATACAAAATTTTGGACTTACCAAGAAATAAATATTATTCAATTAGAAAATAGTTTTATTACTTTGTTAGGTTAATAAACAGATTCCTTTAATACCTATCAGTACACTAAGCTAAAATAACGTAAAAAAAACTAAAACCTTTCTACTAATCTCATACTAAATGTAAGGGAGTGTTTAAAGTCAACATTTATGATATTTATCGTTTGATTTTTAATAAGTTATTGATGTCATTCAACTCATTAGGGTAACGTACTTTCGATATCAGTTTATGGTTTTTTGATATCTGTAATAGTTGTGGAATAAACGCCTGGACACACTTAACGATTACACCCTGTGTATGATTTACTTAATTATACGTCCTCTTTAATACGTACCTAAACTTTAGTGCTCTGCATTGCTGTAACGTGTGTGAGTCATCCGCGCTGGCCGTGCCAGACAGTATGGTCTTTATCCTAACAGATTAGTTTCGTTTGGTAACAATATGAGATATTTTGTACGCCAAAAGATCATTACTTACATAAAAGAATTTGCGCCTTGGTGGATCAATTTATTTGAGGAACCAATGCTCAAATTTTTCTTCAAATTGCTTTTACCCGGAAACCCGATAAGGTGCGCGCATCGCCGCCCTCTGGCGATCGCATCGCTTTCACGCTCACTGTTCCATTTACTAGTATATTTGTCATGGTTTTTGTTTGAGACTCGTTTACGGAGACGCGGGGCGTCGCGCGTAGCGTTAGGCGGCGCGGTCTGCGCTAAATTCAAACATATAGTTCAAACATAGCGTTTACGGAGAAGCAGTTTTATTTACACGAATACAGCGTTACTTGCGGCGGAGCCCGCTGATGGTATTGCCGCGTTGCGCGCAGCGTCGGACGCGTCAATAACGGCGGTTCCCGCCACTGCGCCCGCTGCGGGGCCCGCGGTGGCACCCGCAGTCTTGTTCGGAAATCAAAAGTCCGCCGCGGATGCAGCGACAGGCACTGCTACTCTCTACGCCACGCACCACGCGCCGCATCACGCCTCGCATCTTCATAAACAACACCCTACATTGCCATTATGTTTGTGTTTGCGCGTGTGATGACGCGGTCCGCTGCACGCGCGCCGGCACTCTGTAAACGGAAAAAAACGCCCACGTGCCGCGTGATTCCAAGCCGCACGCCACGCGCGACGCTCCGCGTCTCCGTAAACAAGCCCTAAAGGCTGATTTGCATTGCACCAAGATAGCAAGAGAAACAAAAAAAAATAGCCAATAACCACGGTTTACTGGAAGAGATCCCATATCGGATAGGTTCGCCTATGTACATTATTTATATTGATGCAAACATGTCTTGTAATTGTTTATGTGCAATAAAGAGTTTACATACATACATACATAACCAACAGTAGCAAGCACTTGGCCTTTATTACCAGTATTAAAAGTATTTGACTATTAAGCTGACGATGTCTATATATTTTTATGCTTTATATTTTTTCAGCTTAACCAACAAATTATGGAAAAGAATACCGAAATAGACTCTCTCATTAGTAATGTTGAAACAAGAAAACAACAAATATGCCAACTGGAAAACATTATACTCACCTTAGAAGAGCAATCAAGAAAAGCGAGCATTCAGAAAAGAAAAGACCGTGAAGCTATCGCGTTGTTAGAGAAGAAAGTTGCTGAATACGAGAGTTATTATACAGCCAGCACAAGAAATCTCGAACCACAGACAGAAAACCTAGACCACTTGATAAACATACTGGAGCACGAGTTAGGGGGTCCCTTTGAAGGTCAACTTCTTAACAAAGGCAAAGACAACCTCGTAGCAAGAAAAAGTAATGCACAAAAAAAACGTGAAAAGAATAACTTTGCTTGTGATGAAAATAATGAATCTTCCGTGTACCAGTCACCGACTAAAATAGTAATGGGCAACTATGTGAAAAAGACATACATACCAAGTGAAGAAGCACGAAAAGGTGATAAACTCAATCGGAAGAAAGCTATCACAAGTATGGAGACCCCGAAATGGTTTGCTCCGCCCGAGTCCGGGGCGTACCCCCGGCCGCCGCCGCCGCCGCCGCCGCCGCCGCCGCCCAGCAACAGGGACAAGCAGTTCAGAGCGATATCAGGAGATCCGACGACTGATCAGAGAAATATACCATATTTTTGCATGCCTAATGATGTTGACGAAAAAAAAAGCAAAATGTTTAAGCTTGCTGGCCATAGGATGGCGTGAAAATTGTGAAGTCTAGATCAAATAGATTGTATGCGTCTGTTACCGCCTGACATTTCGTTTTTTTTAAATAAAACATGGTCTTAAAATACTTTTTTATTAACTTTTTTGAAGTGAAGACATTTACTTATAGCTCAAAATATCTTGCATCTGAAAGAAACAAATTGCGATTCTTACTCAATTTAATTTGTAAATCCTTATTAGACCATTACATTACAGAGGGGTCTACAACATTAACATTTTAATATTTTCAACGCCGTCTCAGTCTTCACACACCTAAAGCAATAAAACTTTATCTTATGTAAGTGTTTTTTAGCTGTCGTTACAGATTCGTTCACCATTTAAAGTGAATCGATAGTT
Organism: Acleris laterana; assembly: GCA_963966035.1. Taxonomy (NCBI): domain Eukaryota; kingdom Metazoa; phylum Arthropoda; class Insecta; order Lepidoptera; family Tortricidae; genus Acleris; species Acleris laterana. The sequence goes on along the minus strand of OZ014442.1, from coordinate 8,007,965 downwards.
TAGTGGGTTCTAACGTTGTAGCTATCAAAAAATTTATAATGTTTAGTTTAGCGTTATGCATCTTGTCTAAGGGCTGCTTCGCCAAAATTAAATCATTGAAAATGTATAATGCGATCTGCCCCCCCATTTCACCATTTTGACAATTATAGGTAACAGATGATAAATCGCAAATTTAACAAACTTTCACATCAGTGGGATCCTTTCGGGCTCTTAGGTCCAGTTCCTGTTATGCCCAGTTATTTCTAAAGTCTATTCATATCAGCTGCGCCATGTACACTGAAATGTCGCCTGTCATTGTCAAGATGGTGAAAAAGGGGCTGGTGCGCCTGATGCTTTCCACTGAACCAAACGGATCAAAAGTTAGGTACTGTATAATGGGAAACACAATTTTTTTATTTAATTATTCTAGTATACCCATCGACGTAATCGCATCGCATCGTAATAGGTACGATTCAAATAGCCTATGGTTTTTTTTTATTTTGGCTTGCAGTGAGTGAGATTGTTCTGGTTTTCTTCAAGTTTTTCCACTAAATAAGCTATTCGGATCATTATTAAACACTTGAAAAACCTTAAAAAATTTCGATATCTTTTTCTTTTAAAAAAAACTTGAAATTATCATGCCCACTTCATCACATACGACGTGAGAAAAACCAGTACTACCGACCTCATTCAGTGTCCGGCACAGTCAGTGTTCATTCACAAGACGTGGCACGAATGGATTGAATGAGTGAAGTAAGTATGCAAGTGTGCAAAATAATAACAGGTTTTTAGTTCGAAATTCGAACAACGCATCATCGGTTCAAAGGACGGCACTCCCACAGTGATAGGTCACATTACTTTTGTTCATTCCATTCGTGCCAGTTTTAGTGAATCTACATGTAGGTTATTCAACGAATTCAAACCAAATGTCACAGAGTCGAGTGAGTGTGTGTGAGAGTAGAGTGTGTAACAGAGTCGACGGAGCACCGCTATGGCATAGCTCCTATTTCTGAGTAGTACTAGGGTATCTTAATTATAAGATTATAACGCAGTAGGTACTAGGTATACCAAAAATACAGACAAATTGAGAACCTCCCCCCAATTAAAATTCGTATATTCCTTGAGTAAAAAAACATTTTTTTCTGAAATCGTTATATTTTTAGGAATTAAAAAACCATCAAGAACCTATAGGTTAGGTTTGCAACTTTGCACCTCAGGGGTTTTAGTCGGCGTGAGTCCGACATAACCGCTCGGACCCCCAGAGTCGCTTGGTATCCATAATGAATTTCCCCTGAGAGAAAAAAAAGGTTTGTATTATATCTGAGAAGATAAACGGCTTCGCAGAAAAAAGGCTTTCTAGATTATGAAAACTAAGCAAATAAAACGTTTGGCAAACAATGACTCCTCTAAAGATAAGTAACCGGATGGTATACTATAGTTAACGTTATCCCATACAATTCATTCGGTAGGTATAGAAAGCAACTTGTCTCGACCGTCCAATGCACGTAAACCAACGATTTCCCAGGTTTCTGCCTCTTTTTAAGATCTAGCTCACGATACCACACCACAAGTTCACTGCCGACGACAGATTTAATAATCACCGTTGACGGCAAAAAAAACTCTTACATAGATAGTATATCAGCGTGTAAGTGAAAACTGATGAGTGCTTAACATATACTTAGATATCACCGCCTAGCTTAGATAAAGTTAAAGATGAAATTCAAACCGCCTGAAGTTGCCGGTATCTCTGTTTCAATATCGCTGTCGGGCAAATTTTGTTTTAAATCCTGAATTGAAAAATTACTTCCGCGAGTGACTTCAGTCGTGTTGTCTCTCGGTCTCGCGGTGTAGTTTAGAAGGATTTCAAGCCAGGATACCATGGTGTTTCTGTTCACGGCGGGTACTGAAGGGGTGTTGTGCTCGGCGCGGATGATCTCGCGCTCGAGCATGGCGCGGCGGCGCTCGAGCTGCGTGCGCACGCACTCCTCGCGTTCCAGCTGCAGGCTCTGCGCCAGCACGGCGCTCTCCAGCCGCAGCACGCGCGCGCGCTCCGCCCGCAGCGCCGTCCACGTCTCGCCGGCGCTCGCGCACATGGAAGACAGCGACTGCGCTACCTGCAGTAATGCATTCATGTCTTTAGTCTTAACATATTATGATTAACTTCGACTAAACAGCTGGGATTGTCTCTAACGCAGCCATACTAGGCCTGCTGATGTTAAAAACTGAAGTAGACAATTATCGATAAGAGTTTATACAGGATGTCCCAGAAACCGATGTCAACCCGCCTAGGGCTGATAGAGCAGCTGAAAAGCTATCGATCCAGCCCCTATGTATGTTCAGCGATTTTAACTAGTTTCGGATATATTGACCATTTTAATCAGATTTTTTGTAATTTTCCCTTAATAATAATTAATTTTATTAATTTTAATTAATTTTATTTTCCCTTAGTTTTTTATGACAGTAAAAGTGGGAAATGCCTTCCCCATTTTTACTACTAGTAGGACAGATGAGTTAAAGGACCCAGTATTTCTTTATGTAAAAATTCATGGTAGTAAGTAGTAGTTGAAATAACTCACAATTTATTCTGTAGGCCCTGTAGGCACTTATGCAAAAAACTTAACAATCGGCCTATACCCACCTAATTAGAGAATTTTTGAAGTTTTATTGAAAAATATTGAAGTTAACCTTCCTCTTAACTATTAGATAGAGACCGTCTAAACCTCAGATCACAGAAACAAGGGAGATATCGTCGGAGATCCTGCAATATCACATTATAACATAGCTTAAATGAATGAAATAAGCTGAGAGATCGTTTTTTTTCTATCGTAGTTCAGTTACTGAACGTAACGACGTGCGTTTTGACGTGTAAAAGTGCCCGTGCGGCCTACTTACTGAATTATATTGTTTGTGTGTTGATGTAACTTGATAAGGTACATAAAAGTCTAAAAGTGTTACAGAGTCACTAATCAAATAGGTTCGGTTGAGTATCACGTCACGAGATCTCGGTTTGAGTAGTTTGTCGTAGGTAAGTAGGTAGGGTAAATCACCTATTACTGGCCACCCTCCGGTAACTGGCCATTTGCAATAAAATGTGTAAAGCAAAAGTATTGCTCATATTTTGGCGATTAAACTAGAATACCTAGATCCTGAGTTATTACCCGGAGCACTGTCCAAGTATCGTTACCAACAGCGTCAGTAAGAAATTTGATGGCTAGTAACTAAATGACACTTTCTAAAGAGTCCAGTTATTGACGATTTACCCTACTTGTTTATGTAAACTTTATTTTACAAATGGTACAAATAACTTGAATCAGAAAGATAGACTTAATACTTTGGGGCATTCTCTTCTGGTCAACCTTCAAGAGCCTTGAACCCTTTAAAAAATATCTCTTATATAGTTAGTATCCCAGTGAGTCGGCGCGGGCAGTCAGCGCTGTGAGCACAGCTCAATACTGAGTCCGAGGCATTTGGCTTTGACGTTAGTTAATTTATTTTTATCTTAATTGTAATTTTTATCTAAAGTAAAATCAAAAGTTTTAAGCGCGTGATAGTGATGATAAATAACATGAACTATTAAACGTTTAATTATATTGATCGCTATAGAACAAACCACTTACCGATAGTCGATAGAAGTCACGTCCACATCCTTACGCACAAAAAAAATATATTTATTTAAAAATAGAAATAAAGCTTAGAAACGAAATTTACCGGTGGTATACTAAGCATTTTGATTTAAAATTAATGTTTGGACTTCGATTTTCGCACACTTTCACGCAACAAACATTTATTTTACCCATTTTACCATTTAAACGGAGCTCGTATACTGAGAGCGAGTCGGCGGGTGACTAAGGGGCAACTAGGGTTTGCAATATTCGTTGGTTTTTAATATTCGAATAATATGAATAGTTCGATTTCCGATATTCGAATATTCGAATTTTTCGGATAATTTGAATATTTATTGAAACAAAACGAATTAATGGTTTAATGTTGTAAAATCAAATAAATAGGCCTTAAATATTAAAAAAAATAGCATTCCGTGGTCAAATTAAATATTATTAGTTATTAATATAGCAAGTAGCAGGAAGCGAGCGACCCAACTACGTCACTCAACTCACTCACTGCTCGTTACTGTAATATATTTTTTTGAGCTAAATTTGTTTTTTTGGGAATGTTAACTTGTAGATACGATTAACTTTAATTAAGTAAAACAACATAAAATAATATATTAACCATAACACAATAACTGAAAAAGAAAACTAAAATTAAATAAAACTAACTCTAAATATATAAATTACCTAACTAAAACATTAAATCTAAGAATGGCCCCTGCGGCATTGTACCAAAGATGCTGGCAGCATTTCCTCGCTGGATGGTTAAACTTATACGTTGAGCGAGGAAACTGCCAGCTCTTCGGTCTCCCGTGACGTCAATGAGCCTCTTCGAAACTTCTTTGAAGAGGCTTCGAGCGCTAGGACCCCACGGACCAAGGGTCTCGACACCGAATGGAATAAACATATATTCTGGGCCGAGACCACTATATTTTACTACCTTCATGCTTTCGGCCGCTTCAGCCGCCGCACCAGCCCTATTAGAGGTCCGGTGGAGATGTGATGGGGCTAGCGTGTCTACACAGGTTGCATCCCACACTAGCACCCGTCCCATATTCCACGGGACCAAGGTCATTCCGTCAGGTCTCTTGCCATCATTTCTAGAAATGCCTGTCGGCTCTAAAAGAGCCGGGACCTTTATTGAGGCAAGAGACCGACGAATGATGTCGTTGAGTGCGGCGTGTCTGGAAAAGCGGCCAGCACTTCTCTGGCAAGAAAGTCCGTGATGTCCTAGCCGATCTACGTCACTTCCGCAGGGGCAGCGATGTGGAGCGCAGACCGGGACCACAAGGCGAAGGCAAACTGAAAGTCGGAGTGTGTTAGGGTCTAGGAAAGTTCCAGTGCTTGGCGAGGGATGAGCTTGAAGCCAGTATCCAGCCTCCCTTGTACCGACTGCTAAAATTCTAGCACGATCCGCTGCGCAGCACTGGCTAAGAAGGGAATCAACAGTCAATTTGGGAATTAGTTTTAAAACTCATGTTGTCTCATGTTATATTTGCATTCCAATTTAATATTTGCTTGCATTTCTCAGTAGGTATGAAAAAAAGCTGATTCCAGCGTTCTATTAAAAGTGGGAAACTATTTCAATCCTTTTTAGTACTATTCAAAATATCCGAATTATTCGAATAAGTAACACTGCCGTATTCGAATTTAATTTGTGTCGGATATTCGAATAATATGAATATTCGAATATTCGAATTGCAAACCCTAGGGGCAACGCTTGACGCGCCTTGTGCCGATATGCCCATTTTGACCATACCGAGGCGTCACGAACCACGTCCCCATACCATATAGGTATCCCTTGTTTCTGTGATCTGAGGTCTAAATTGTAGGTCCTATACCTCACCTCGATGTTAGAATTAGACGAGGGCACCTCTTTCTCGCCCGCGAGCTGCGCGGCAAGGTCGCGGCGCACGCGCGTGACGCGCGCGAACATGTTCGCCGAGCGCTCGTGCCGCTCCAGCATCAGCGCGCGCGACGCCGCCGCCGTCACCAGCATGGAGCGCTCGCGCGTCAGTGTCTCCACTTGCAGACACAGTTCTAGCAACTTTAAAAAAGTACAGAAACTCTAACTGAAGTCTAAAGCCCGGTACTCACTTGCGAGCTGTAACGTAGCATTACAGTAACGAGTTTCTAGTCGAGAACAGTACCCTCACCATGAGTTACAATTATCATGAGTTACAATTAACGTACTCGTTAGCGAGTCGAACGCTCCGTCTCTTGCACTCTATAAGAATACTTGCGAGGTCTGCGAGGGACAGAGCTTCGACTCGCTAGCGAGTACGTTAATTGTAACTCATGGTAAGGGTACAGGCTCGGGAACCGCGTCCACGTGACGAGTTTACGTGCAACAGTAACAGTTACGGATCGCTAGTGAGTACCTATCCGGCATTCATTTACATTGATGACATTAGTTACTACATAACATGAACTTCATATATGAAACCGAAACATTCTTTGTACCTATTTTATTGCCCTATTCAAAATTGTTCTTCGTTAAAACGTGTGCCTTCCTTAAACCTGACATTGGCGAAATTACAGTGGCAACACAAATGACATATGCCACTAAACAAAGATCTATCTATCTAACTTTATATCAATATTTTTATTTATTGGCGGGTACGGTTTTTTTTTAATTTTCATATCTTAAGCGGTGTCACAATACCAACCTTAATATAACCGAGGCCTGAAAACAGTTACATACGAGGGTCATGCCAAAAGAAATTAGATATTCAAAAACTACAAAGTTTATTCTTTATTATTGCTATCTATTTTCTCGAAGTATTCACCGTGAGCACGTATACACTTTTTCATTCGGCTAAACCACTTGGAAAATGTCAATGACCATTCTTCTTTGGGTACCTCAGAAACTTCATAATTATAGGCAGCCAGGGCATCTTCTTTGGTTTCAAATCGCCTTCCTTTTAATTTTTCTTTAATTTTCGGAAACAGGTAAAAGTCACAGGGTGCCAGGTCAGGAGAATATGGTGGGTGAGGGAGTATAGTGATATTTTTCGAACTAAAATAGTCGAGTGTTCGGGCAGAAGTGTGCGGGGCGGCGTTGTCGTGGTGCCAGAGCAGGTGCTGGTTTCCTGACTTTGGCCGCTTGTCACACCAAGCTGACAACACTTGTGGAGCACAAACTGTCACATACCATTCTGAGTTGACAGTTCTTTGATCCTCTAGCACCACAGTCGCAATATGCCCTGTCTTGCAGAAAAATGAGGCAACCATTTGTTTCTGTGTGCTTCGTGCTCGGCGACATTTTGTTGGAGTCGGTTCATCTTCGAAGCACCATACCGTTGACTGCCGCTTTGTTTCAGGATCGTAGTTATACAGCCATGTTTCGTCACCTGTCAGTATATCATACACAGTTTTCTTCTCGCCAGCGTCGAATTTATTTATCATAAATTTACACCAATCCACGCGGCGTTCTTTCTGCAAATCGTTGAGTTTATGCGGCACCCATCTCGAACAACGCTTATGGAGGGACAGTTGTCCATGAATTATGGTTTGCAGTGCTGCTGATCCAATGCCTAGATCTCGTTCAAGCTCTACATATGTAATTCGTCGGTTCTCACGGATATTTTTTTCCACGGCTTGCACATTTTCTTGAATAACTACGGTTGGCGGTCGCCCCGACTTCGCCTCATCTTCAAAGCTCTCCCGCCCTCTTTTGAATTCAGCAAACCAGTTAAAAACAGTTGCACGAGAACAAGCAGACTCACCAAAAGTCGTGGTTAAAAGTTCAAAACATTCTTGGGGCTTTAAACCTTTTTTAAAGTCATAGTAAATCATAACACGAAAATCTCGTCGACTAAGTTCCATTGTAACCGCAAATTCCCGTCAGATTCAATCAGAAAAAAAATATTTAAAAAATAATTACGCAGATTTCCGGAGTATTCCATTTTTAAATTTATAGCTATATAATCAGCCTTCACTATGGTGTATAACTGGCCAGTATCAAACAAATGAGCATGGAGTATCTAATTTCTTTTGGCATGACCCTCGTATTACAGCATTATTGTACGTAATGATTATTTAACAGAAAATTTTAAAAATGTGTTTGAAATTGACTTGCTTAAAATTTATATTAGTTTAAGGGAATAAGAAATTTATAAAAAGATGACGGCAATTTATAGCCATTAATTAAATTAAAATTAAAATTATTAATTATTATAAATGTATTAAAACTATTAATTATTATAAATATTTTCCAGTGTAATCGCCATACGAATAAATAAAATAGACTATAACTCATGGCACGATTTAACTTATTTTATCCAAGTTGGAATGTCTACTCGATTTATATTAAAAATCTATATTTACCAGATTATAAATTAAATTAAATTAAAAGTTTTAATGTCTGTATGCTTCTTTTTAATAACAACGCTAACTGAACCTCGACGTTTTCTTCGACCGCGAAACTTATCTGTACCTTGCGTTGGACGTTTAAGGGCAGATTCGACCAAACGAGAATAAGGTCTTATACCTAGATTAGACGCCGAATTTGTATAGACTAATCTCGGAGTAAGTCTGATTCCAGTTTGGTAAAATCAATACTTAGGACCGTATTAATACCTAAACTAATCTCAACTCTAATGCTCGTCTTGAGATGTGTCAAAAATGACAGTGTTCTATGGTTTGACGTTTACTTCGACGTATCTTGTGACGGGCCGCTCAGCCAAGATGAGTTTATTAATACGGGCCTTAGTATTTCAGTCTCAAATTACTAAAACAATGAAACCAGTACTTCTGTTTGCAACTCTTGGTGGGGTACATCTTTGGTGTAGCAATCGTAATTCCGTAGTCGTTTAATTTCCATGCGCATTGCGGCGACACGACTTTCGTATTGCGCTATACTTTGCTCCCTAAAATAATAAACATGTTAACGGCTGCTGGATCTACTTGGAAATATCTAGATGCCAAACGGAGTTAATATCATAAATAACAAGAAAAATGCACATACGATACAACAAACCAAAATTTCTAGCATCGATATAACTTTTAAATAATGAATTAATAATAGGTAGGGTAAATTGTCAAAAACTGGCCACTTTACAAAGTGTCATTTAGTTACTAGCCATCAAATTTCTTACTGACGCTGTTAGTAATGATACTTGGACAGTACTCCGGGTAATAACTCAGGATCTAGGTATTCTAGTTTCATCGCAAAAATGTGAGCAAATCTCTTGCTTTACACATTTTATTGCAAAGTGGCCAGTTACCGGAGGGTGGCCAGTAATAGGCGATTTACCCTACATCATATATCCTGCTCATTTCGCGTAAAGGGTAACATAGACTAACTGCCGCCGACCGAAATTGGCCAGTGGCCTGTCAGATCATCGTATTAGAACAGATCCTCGATTTTTTATTAAGGTTGCATACATTTCGTCACAGATTTCGAACTGTCAGGCGGCGTGCAGGTAAACTGTTAATGTGTAGTTACCTTAAGTCTCAGCAAGTACATGTGGTATCGGTCCCTAAACTTGCCATATTTAAATATTTACGATACGAATTTATCTGTTTAAAAAAAAACAAGACAACCTATTTCAGTACAAAAAGTAAATCTAACAAAACACTAACATCATTTTTTCATTTTCCTTGAGATCTTGAATTGTCTGTTGATAATCGGTAATTTTACGCTCTCTGTTTAACAATTCTTCGGCCATCTTATTATGCGGTCCCTCTTGCTACACAATGAAAAAAAGGTAAAGATAAATACATTTGCACTCATAGCAAACTCAATACGATACAATTGTAACTTGGAATCCTAAGGTTCTTTGCTTTACAAAATAATAAAACGTTACGAGTCCGAGAGATCATCATACCGCAATTCTGGACAGTGAGTTGAGAAGGTTGTCCTTGTCCGCCCGGCTCTGGCGGAGCTCGTCCTCCGCCCGGGACAGCGTTGCTTTGGTGACTTGTAGTTCTTTCCATATATCAGTTTCTCTTTCAGTTGGGTTTCTTTCTAAGAAAAAACGTCAAAAAGAATAAATTAAAAAAACAATAAACCAAAAACTCCACCTATACGTATTTTTATTCTCGCGGTTTGCATTAAAAAAAATACTTTTGTCAGGTCATCAAAACTTCCATGCCACTTACTACGACCAGGGCTGGGCAAAAAACATGCTTTGCTTTAATTGAAGTACAAATTACAAAATACTATCTCGCAAGTATTTTAAATACGGAATACAAAATATCTTTAAGTAATGTATTTGAAATATAAAATACAAAATACAGTATATTAGCTATTTTTATTTAAAATTAAGAATACAAATTACAAAATACTATTAAGAATCAAAAGTAATTCGGCCCAATAAACTTCATAACCATCAGTACCATTATCCGTGTAATACAACCCCACATTATGCGTCACTTTCCTAAATAAAATAGAAAAATGTGATATAGTCAACACACCTTTTACCGGCACATATTCAAGACATCTTCGCCGCTCCACTTCAACCAATTGTTTGGAACGGTCGTACAATTCGTTATACTTCTCCGTCATCTGTTGCAGGGAGACTTCTAACTCACGCACGCGGATTTCAGTAGCCCTCCTACTCTTTTCCTGTTTACAGATTAAGGTAATTTTAGCCTCCGCTATGCAGCCTGGAATGACTTGAATAATGCTTTGGGTGTTACTAACTTGAAGAGAACATAGCAAATGATTGAATTTTATTTTATAAAATTGTAACAGTGCATTTTTCTTTTTAAAAGTACCTAAGTTAACAAAATGCATTGAAGTGCATCAATAAAAATATTCCCCCAAACAGCAGAAAATATTGGGTACCACAAGGATCCATTGTGGGCCCGTTCTTATTTTAAATTCATGTAAATGCTGTATTGATCAAGTACAGTTGTTTTATCACACGAAAGCCGGTAGGCCATAATTGTGTGTGTAGATGCACGTGCACTATGTCTCTGAATGCGTAAGCTCGGGAGGGCTCTATGACAGCCGTGTCGCTGGCTTAGTACGTACCTATTGCTAGTTAGTCCGCCCCAAAAATATTTTTTGAGTTAGTACCATCATCATCGGCATGGCAAATACGAGCAGGTAATATTCAGGAAAAAATTGTTCAGGTAAGAAAAATGAATGTTCATTTTTGTTTACTTTTTTTTTAGGGCAGGCAAAAATTCAAGGAAGAATGATAAATATTTTGAAAAGAAAGAGATGTCGATAGCAAATAAGCAAAATTTAATAAGTTGAAAAAATTAAGAAGACATTGATGGGTTTACATAATAATATTATGTCATTTGGAGCATGATAAAAAATAATCACACCATACAAAGAAATATTCCGACTTTGGCAAAAATGTCTGTAATGATCGAATAATTAATATTATGTAATTTACTTATATTATTTTCTTCATTGACTACGAAGTTGCTATCGGTCCCAGTTGTTACGCGTACAAGAACGCGGGTCTATCTATACGCATCATAACTATCATGGCTCACCCGCTTTCGTGAGATAAAATAACTGTAGGTACAGTTGAGTTCATAAATATGTGTACATTTTAGTACCTTGTCAATTTAATGTCATGTTTAAACTGCCATATATGAGTTGTCACAGGGATTAAAGTGACAAAGTACTAAAGTATACACATAGGTATTTATGAACGCTACTGTACTTACCTTGTACTGTGTCATAAACATGAAAATAGGGTTATTGTTATTTATATACGAAATTAACGAACATTTAAAAAAGTTTAGTTTAGTTACAGTTAGGTTTTTTAAATTGAGGTTCTGGTAACTCCTGCTTTGATTGGGATTTATTCCTTTTCCTGCTAAGTTAATATACCTGTTCGACTACTTTCGCTTGTAGTGCGTCTGCTCGCGCTTTCTCCTCCGCCTGGCGCGCGTGCGCTTCTTGCTCCGTGACCGTGCACTGCTCGCGCAGCTCCCTGACCCTGCGCGGACGACGCATAATGTCATAACTTCTACATTTATGGCCGAACCCTATATTCTAACCGCGGGCATATAAGGCTTACTTTTGGTCTAAATTTGACACATGTATTGTTTTATCAATCCGCGGTTTGAATATAGGGTTGGGCCGGCCGTCAGAAGATACCACAGATACACTCACATAACTTAGGACATTGAAACAGAATCAATTAATAGGGGTTTCGGAAAATGTTACGAAGTAAAGCGTGAATTTTTATTCATTTACTTGTATTAAGATTGAAAGGACGGACGCCGTTGTGCTATATGAATAAAAATTAAAGGTTCTAAAAAAACTTAAAACCGGGCAAGAGCTTGTCGGACCATACTCAGTGTAGGGTTCCGAAGCCGTTACGACACTTAGGTACGACAAACACCTAACTTTTCTATTTAAAGGTATTTGATGCTGTCTTAGATGATTTTTAGTAATTAGATATAAACATTTTAGTCGCCTATATCTCAGGAAATAATTAACCATACTTAGTCGTGATTCTTTTAAATTCGTTATTATGCGCTTTCATTGAAGATATTTTTTAGATCTTTAGTATTTGTAGTTTTGGCTGTAGGGGGGAGGGGACGACGACACTTGACTCTAACAAAAGTTAGCGCTTTAAAGCTTAATATTTCATAAACGGATCCCTTAATCGAAAAATGGTCAAAATCTTTTTCGATGCATTGTGATTGGTCCCTGGGAAATGTGACAGAGTAGTGGTTTTTGTAGGAAGTAATATTTTATTTTGTTTGACAATGTTTGACAATACTTCACTGATTCAAATAAAACAAACATTTATTTAGATTAAAAAAACATTACTACTTAAAGAGAACAATTACGATTGTGACAGAGTGGAAAATTTCAGTGCATCGAAAAAGATTTTGACCCAAAATTGTTTTCACAAACCCGCATTTTCGAAAAACCCATCCAACGACCGACACCCCACACTACGGGGTAGACGAGAAAAAAAAATAGATCCCCACGTTACGTGTAGGGGAGGAACCGTAAAAAAAACTTTTTTCAAGATTTTATTTTACTACTGTGTTGGCGTGACTAATGTATACTTATTCATGACAAATTACAGCTTTCTAGCTTGAAGGGTATCTGAGCTAGGCTGCGGACGGACGGACGGAAGGACATGGCGAAACTATAAGGGTTCGTAGTTTGACTACGGAACCCTAAAAACGACATATTGGCTCAATCCTATTTTAATCGCGGTTTGATAATACTTTATTACATAGAAACCAAAAACGTAGAAATAAATCGTCATACCTTTGAAAAAACCTCGTATCTCATATTTCGTAACTTACGATTTTAAACCTAAACATGAACAGAATTAAGTTCAAACTCATACATCTCGAAATATCAGATACGGTTTTTTCCAAAGTAGTAACTAAATACTCACGCTCATCATACGAATATTTCTCTGGCTCCCTTTGTTAGTGACCCTGCCGTCCGCTCGCTGCGTAGGTAGGGTCACTGCCAAATAACCAACCTAACCGCGTCGTCTTGTTTCTATGATCTTACTTACCTTAGCATACTAGCATACTTACCTAAGCTCGAGGGCATCACGCTGGCGCGATAGAGCGTCGATTGCCACTTCTCCAGTTTTAGACATCTCCATCAGCTTCTTGGAACGAGCATCATAACTAGACTCTCGATGGCGGTACTGTGGGAACAATGCCTTACATATTTTACCAATTCACTCGCAAAGGATAACAAAGCCGTACAATAGTTACATGTAAACGTTCAATGATAGCAGTTTATAATTAAACGTTATTCTACCGTTTCCCGATTAATCAGTTTATTGCGTCTGGCTACCCGTTTGTAAATCAGGACCTCTATTCTACTGCTCTTTACCCCTATGGTTATCGTATTGTTTACGACCGGGCCACCTTTATTGTCAAGTTAATTAGGACTACCATAAAGTTAACAAATTAACAGGTATTGAAAGAAGAGTAACAGCGGGAAATATGATCAATGGGGCGTTACACTCAATCTTGGCAAACAAGGTCATATCGAGCAAAGCTCGCCTTGCTTGTGTAGGAAGTATTGACACCAACATTGATATGTATGGTAGTGAATCTTGGGTATGGCAGAAGAAGAACGAAAGTAAGATTAATGCAGTTGAAATGAGAGCTCTAAGAAGTATGTGTGGAGTTAGAATGATAGATAGAGTAAGAAATAGCGAGATCCGAGAACGATGTGGATTGAAAGAAGATGTAGAGACTAAAATCGAAAAAGGGTATGCTAATATGGTTTGGTAATTTAGAAAGGATGAATGAAAAAAGAGTTACGAAAGAGATATGGCGAGCGAGAATGAGCGGAGATGTCGATTGGGGACGTCCTAGACGGACGTACGGTTATCAGATTCGCCATGTACTGAGAGGGCCAAATCAAATGCACCCGAAACCGACGTAGGTACCTAAGTGCATGAAGAGATTGATAGATGTAGAGGAAGCGAAAATTGTGTGTTTAGATTGGTGCACCTGGGGTTCCATAATCTCTGCCTACCCCATTGGGAGACAGGCGTGAAGGTATGTTTGTATGTGTATGTAAAGTTAACAATCCAATAAGTTTACGAGTAAAACCACTATAAAATATTTGTACGCCACACTATGGCACAACAAGGTTGGATGGGAAACAATGAAATGTACCTAACGGCTATTATACCCTTGTTTAAGCAAATAAATTTGATTAATTGATTGAAAAACAATCGGGAATTAGAGGCCCAGTGGAAAAATATACATCGTTACTTATAGCTTAGCAAATAAGCATCGACGAGTGTATAGTGGTGACGGGTTATTCAGCATTATTCTCGAGGGGCATCCTTCAAATTAAACAGATTTTTATTTATTTTTATCACTGAAAGAATGTATAGGTTATTAACCAAACAATTTCCTAATTACTTACTTGTAAAATATTTCCTTATATTATTAAAAATAATAGAGAGTTACGTTTGTTTGCTTGTTCTTTCAGATCATAGACAAACCGGAGCTATTAACGTGGCGGAGCAACTAACTAACGCAATTTCGACGAAGCCAAAAAACGTTCACAACTCATGCATGAGTGACAATGAGGGAGTTTCTTAAACATAAACAATTAAATTGGTTAATGGGGAAACCGAACACAACGCAGTTTCTCGCTTGCCACCTTGCGCATTATATAAAATATCGTACCCGTTATCATACCGTAATTAATAATTTCAAGCTTATCTAACACCAGGTACATTCAACCAATTCGATTCCCGGGCCACTATGGAATTATATCTATCAAAGTGGAGTAAAAAGCCAAATTATAAGACACCATACAATTTGACTTATTGCGTTACTCTAACATATTCCATAGTGGCCTAGCACTCAAATTCTTTGACCGTACATGATTACATTAGTTAATAATAGGTAATATCGTTAACGTTAATTGTCAATTACTGAATTATTAATGTAACATTAACCAAATTCTTTAATTATTTATATACCAGATGCATTCTAAAACGGACCCGTTGACTGCGAGAGTTTCGCCTGACCTTGCTTCAAATCATATTATTATTTTTCTTGCCAAATTAGTTTACTGTCATAAGGATTATTTGTGAGATTAGCGTTATGTTTTCACTTACCACCTCTGCAAGTAATATTCAATACACCTTTTAGCAAATCTGACGAATAATCCATAATGCCAACAAATCTGGTGAATTAAAAGATCTGAAGAATAACATTACCTGACAAAGTAACGCATCTTGCTCATAAGCACCATAACGAATAAAGGATCTGTCGAAAAACAAATCTGGCAATAAACGGATCTGACGATAAAATAATCTGATTAATGTAGTACCTACTGTCGATTCACGAATCCGAAAAAAATAAAATTGTCTGATATCGTAATATCCTTTCAGAAAGCTTCCATTGCCGTGACTAAGACCAGACAAGATACAAACGAGAAGCCGGTCGCACTTTGCCGAGAACCTCAGCCAGGATCGTAATGTTAAAAAAGGCTGATGTAGATGTAGTGTCACAACTTCACTGTCGTATAGCTTTGATGTGCGAGTCTGTTTACGAGTTGCTCCAGGTCCTTGTGCTTGCGCCGCGAGACATCGAGCTCGCTGCGCGCCTCCTTGTACTGCCGCTCGAGCGTGGCGATGCGCGCGCGCGCCACCCGCAGCATACTTTCGGCGGCGGACACCACGTCCTTGAGGGCCTCGCGCGCCGCGCGCTCCTTGTTCAGCTCCTCGACCACCAGCTGCCAAGAGTCAACGCCCAACGAGTCACGCCCCGGTTCAAGATATACACCGTTACTTGAACCAATAACGTGCTCAGACATCTAAACCGGACACCATAATTCGATGGACTACTTTAACAGATACTGTAGTGGTACAAGTATATAAAATGTAAGTGATGAGGAAATGATGATATTTCAGCATCGAGCTTTATGAGAGTTTTTCTAAACAATACGAGTATGATATATCCATTATCACCGCAGATATGATATTCAATGAAACTATGATAAATATCAAATGCTCCATAGTAATATTATAAATGCAACAGTAACTCGGTTTGTTTGTTACACTTTCACAGCTAAACCAATGAATTGATTGTAATGAAATTTATATGGGTAAAGCTTGAACCTCGAGGCAGGACAAAGTGTACTTTTATGCCCAAAAATTTGATAGTTCCTAAGGGAAGATACATTTTAAAAGACTATGCGGATGATGGAGTGGCGGGCAACAGCTAATTTATATAAATATGAATCACAGTAACGAACAGTTATAGTTATATATGGTATTCTAAACCTTACACTTTTCAAATAACTATTGAATAGCTACCCAACATTTGTGCGTTTTTAATTGTCAAACGGGATAAATATGGGTCCAGCTTTAAATGTCCTCTTAATGAAATTCAATTCATTTCGGCTATATACAGCAGCAGCACACATAATATGGAGAACAGATTAAACAATAATGCCGTGTGCTTTCGGTTCAGCTATAACCCTTTTGCCTTATTATTTCTCAATGGAAAAAATATCGACCCTAAATGACCTTTTGTAAAATTAGGTTGTTTTAGAAACATTTATGTTACCATGTAATTAGTTGGTTTATCCATGGACCGTTGTGGGTCCCTCTCATCTTCTTTTTTGGTATTAGTCGTCAATTCTTCTACTCTATTTTGGCTAATTGCTAATTCTCTTTGCGCTCGTTCCAGTTTTTTTAATAATGAATCTCTGTCAAGCCAGGGTATCCTTCGGGAAAGATAACAATTTTCCTTTATTAGTTAATCATCGTTCACGCAAATGACTAGAATACTTGGGGCCAGAATGGCAAAATGTCTTCAAAATGTGGATAAAACATCCTTCACTTTCTGACACGTATATAAGAACGAGAGTAACTGATGCTCTTTATCCACAGTTTGTCACGCGATAAACGCAACCGAAATAAGCCCGCTGGACTTAAAATAAGAACACCACTCTAATCTACTCGGGCTAAACCTGATTGCTTTTGAAATGTTTAAGCAGCCACAGACGTTAGACATGGCTGTGGTCGGGCGATATTCGTGAGCTTGTCAGAAACACTACTGGTATACTAGTATGGGATAGTATTAAATATGTTCATTTCGAAATTAGATTCATTTCCAGTGTGTGACCAATTTGAGACCAAATTTACCAATTAATTATAAGACTAATATTCGTTACATAGTAGAATAAAGTCTCAATTAAGACCTTAACCATGAGTACATACGATTGTTTTGAAATTCACCCTCGTATGAAATTATATTCTAGCTATATACAGTAAGAGCATTCCAAAAAGTTATAGTTGCGTATTTAACAAAAAACTGTAAGTGCATTACAAAAGTTATAGTACTTATAGTTATAATTCCCAAAACCATAAAGTTTTATGTTAAATTATTACCTGCTGCCTTGCCTGATACTCGCTGATTTACAGCCTTGTACCAATATTTTTAACTTTTAATTTAAGAACAACCTGCGATTATGACATCGTCGAAAGATTTGGAACTCGTCAAATAACCAGTACTTAGCACTTCAATAACGCTAGTGAGTTCTCATTTATCGACTTCCAATGTACATTATATTTATATTATATCGATACAATACAATACAGGGCACAAAATTACAAAGAAGATTAAAGCTAGAGGTAAACCATGGGAGGTGTTATCGCCAAAGAGCGATCTCTTCCAGATATCCTTTAGGTAGGTAAAAAATTCAAATTGGCATATGGATATAAAAGTTGCTTGGAAAACAACACATCTTATAAAATCAGTTCCAAATACGACTAACAATATATATTTCTAATCTATTTCTGCTTTTTCAATTTCCTTTTTAAAACACTAGCTAAGTGCTATGTTTCTTTGGTTTCATATTAGCAATTACTTTCAAAGAGTTAAAGATATGTTTACTCCTGTGTTCATAATATTGGTTGTATCTCAGGCCTACAATTACTTGCGCGTCAATTTTACTTATTTTTTACAAATTTTAAATATAAAATATAACCTTTTTTACCTAGAAGATTAATAAATAAAAAATAAGGAAATCGCATCTAGAGAATACGTACTTATACGGAACAGTTAAAAACTCAATTAAGTTCGTCGCTAAGGTGGTTTAAATAAGTGGGGAGGAATAGTCACAGGAGAAATAATGAATGTAAGTATACCTATGTTTTTTTTTTTTTTTTTTTTTTTTTTATGTGTATCTCTAACCCTCCTCGTGGAAAGTGTCAGCCACTCCGGTACTGCAAGTTTAGCCCGATTAGAACCGCATATTCCGATTAGTGTTATCTACCTACACCGAAATTGTATCAACCGTGTCAGCAAATAAATATATAAACTGTAACTTACTTCGTAACCTCTAAACTGTACTTGATTTTAGATTCTACATTCTTAGCAGTTTTGGAAACGAGCCCCTGCAGTTTCTCGGTCTCTTGATCAAACTCTGTTATTTTAGATTTCCACTCCATTTTCTAAAACAAAAGTGAACAATCATTTTTATTACAGTGATTGTAACTAATTAAATACTAAGTATTGAGATTTTCACACAGCATAATTAATGCCATCGTGTTGAGAAGCTATTCGCTGTGTAAAATCAACAGACAAATCGTCGGTGAAACTACAAAACCGCGTAAGTATCATTTAAAATAAGGAGCAAAATGCACCTTTCATATTCATATTCATATTCATATGAAAAAAGTCCGTGTGGTGCTTTCTAAGATCAACCAGTTAAAATAATTCTAGGTAATCTATTAATGCGCTTCATTTCTATCTTTACATAGTAAGTATACAATTAAGTCGCTTCCGCTGTCTGTTCGCTTAGATCTTTTAAACTAAGGACTCAACGGAATTTATTGCAGTTTTAAGCAATAGATAGTGATTCAAGAGGAAGGTTTATATGTACAATAGACTCTGGGACAGCAACAAAACACATTGTAGCGCGTGCATTTTCAATTTAGCAGCACGATGGGTCGAACGTATAAGGCTGCTTAATTGAAAATGCACGCGCTACAATGTGTTTTGTTCGCACTGACGGGACTACTTAATCTCGCCGCTTATCACTCGACAGTCCGCACGACCGGCGTTGTTAACAGAATCACTACCCTGGCCAAGTTACCGAGAAGAATGGGGGGCGTTCGGAGCGGTGCTTCCCGCGCAGGATCTGCAGCAGCTCGAGGCGCCGCTCCATCAGCTCCGCCGCCATGCTCAAGATTTCCTCTGGGATCGTGTTCAGTTGAGAAGTCAGTTGCGTAAGAATTTTAGACCCTGTTTTTAAACAACATTTTTATCGGTTTAGCATCAAGTTTGCAAGGCCGTCTTAAACTAACTATGCTGGGGCCCTTGGGCACACAAGAATATACGTCCCTTTTGGAAAGTAAAGAAAGCTAGGGGAGACCAGGGATGAACGTAACAATTTTCGATTTAAACTTAATATCTGACAAAGCTTTTTAAATATCTAAATTCTAAGCAGTTCATACGATAGGTTGGTAATTCAGCTATCTTTTAACATCAGCTTAAATGCAATATATAATAAAGATTTTTAGAAAAATCTACCTAATTCATAAAGTGGAATTTGTTACAACCATCCCTACGGGTTGGTTGTAACAGTGTAAGGGGATGGTTGTAACATTGTAAATAAAAACAAATTTTCTTTCATAACCAACATTATTTATCTTTAATCGACCTTTTAGGTTGTACATTTGAATCACAATTATCATTATAATTAAAAATAAAACTAGGAAACATAACAATCTCCTAAATTAATCAATATTATTTAAAAATGAGATCTCACTCAGACAAACAATTACGGCAAACATAACTTAATTCGTTCTTAGTGCAGTCTACATGACCCCACAGCTGACACTCTAAGCATTGAACCCATTTTTCATTGGACCTGCTGTTTGAAAAGGATTCCATACAAGCTAAACAGAAACAATCTTCGCTGTCTGAATTATCACTATCCTTAGTTGCTTTAGCATACTTTTTCTTGTTTAGCGTTTTATTTCCTTTTGTTTAATGGTTTTCTTGGTGATGCTAACGAAGCCGGTGAATCTACCAATGGTGGTATTTCTAATGGTGCTTGTGAGTGTAACTCACAGACTGTAGGGGCAGCAAATCATCAGTCGAAATTACTAGCACACTTGATGATGATGAAGAGGGCATTACATATTTCTGCAGAAACTAAACCTCTACTGGTCGTTCGTTTGTGTATATTAGGCATTCTGGAATAAAATGATAATTCTGTAGTACTTAGAAATATAAAAAAACACAATAAAACGTGCTTTGAGATATCACGATCATAATCGGGATGAAAGTAACAAGTTGTTACTTTCATCCCTAACTTGAAATTTTGCCGAATACGACAAACACATCACCTATAACCCAAAAAACCTTTAGAAAGAAGCCGTTTCGACCACCAAAATAGAAAGACGAATAGTAATGCTAATTTACTGACACAAGACACGCAAGCTTAAGCATACCATAATAAAAACAAACACAGATGATAAAAACGGTCAAAACTTACTTTTGAGGTGTTTTCGCGGCACCAACTCGCTTCACCCACAACCTGACGTCACAGCGCTGTAAGCGCAATTGAGGTCCGGGGGGGTTCAAAATGCATATCGGCGATACAGCCATCAGTGCAACCAACATTATTCATTTAAAAACTAATTTGTTACGTTCATCCCGTGTTACTTTCATACCTGGTCTCGCCTATACTAATATTTTTCTACTATGATCTTGTGAGAGAAATTGTCGGTCCTTCGGGACCCCTGAGGATCGTGGCCCTGGGCACGGGCCCCGCGTCCCCTTACGGTAAAGGCGGTATTGCTTGTTTGTCGTGTATAAAATAACTGATTCATTTCACAAACGCTTTTCTCCGAAACTATATACCTACCTATTTCAGGATTTTTACTAAATAAGGCAAGTCAATTGGTATTGTATACGTTACAATGTTTAAGCATGCATAGAAACGCTATGATTTTGAATGATTTTGTAACTCTATACCGCATTTTATTTTAAAAAATATCGTCTTGCAAACTGATGATTATTGTCAAATACATAACACAAATTTTAAACGCTGTCATGTTGAGTGGAACTTTTTAAAATATGTGATTATATACCATTTGTATTTAAATAACAGTACCATCACCAACATACTTAAGTGACCATTTTTGAACCAATGAAAACCATGTCACGTGACAATAAGATTCACTAGTGGCCATAGTTAACTCTGTTGCTGTTTGTACAAACAAACATGATCATACCTAGGACGCCGCCGACGTCCTCTTGCTTGGTCCCGTCGATATCGTCCCTGATGAGCAGCAGCAGGTCGTTGGCCGCCCACCCCGTCACAGCCACTATTCGGACCTCACCGGCAGTGTCTCCTCCCGGCATACCTGCCCGACTCTCCAGTTCCTTCAACTGCGTATACTGGTCCAAAAACGCATTCTAGAACAAAGCACACAAGTCTACTTTTGCCATGACAGCTAAGTCACCTTAGACTTGGGTATGATAGTCGATTCTTCTTTCGATAATGTAAATTAAAATGTCACCTAGTGTAGTAAGTTGTAATCCAATGACGGGATTCATCCAATGAGGAATTAAGGGAACTTCTCAAATAATATAGGGATACATATAGCAAACTCAGTACCTAATTTAAGTAACAAATCTAGCATTTGCGTTCAGAAAGTATTATTTGGTGTAGTAGAACTGAGCTGACGATTACGACCAAAGGAACTCAGGAGCCAACGGAACTCCTCAACGGTACCCTATTTCAAACGTGACGATAACTTTTTTTTTGCATAGAGAACACAAACGTGCACACAGGCCACCTGATGGTAAGTGGAAATTGTGACCCATAGACATTCGCATTCACAAGACTCGATTAAGATAGTTGAGTGACTATAACGAAGAGCAATTTATTGTTTAAATATGAGTATGACTTTCCCGCAGCGTTGCTTGCGGAGAGCTAGAAGTGCCTTAAAGTTTCATATATCAAAAAAAAAGTGAGACTACATAGCAGCTTATAACTAAAAAGTATAAAATAAAATAAATGTTAAAAAAAATAAAAAGCCGCCTTCAAAAACGCAAACATATTTTCTAAAATGGTGGGTAGGTATAGGTCAGTCAAACTGAAGTCGGCGACTCACAATATTCTTAACCAAAAACCGACTTCAGGCTGGTCTGACCTACCAATTTTGAAAAATATTTTTTTTGCTTTTTCGCAAGGGGTTTTTTGTTTTTGTATGGAAATTTTCAGCGTCACAAATCTTCCTTAAGATTGGCAAAGCATGGTAAAAAACTGGAAAAAGGACGATCAATGGAACCCTCGCCACTACTCAAAAATGACCTTGAATTAAAAACACATACTTACGCTACTTTTTATCCCACAAATAAAAATGATTTCGCAAGATAACTCAAGCCGTTTTTTTAAATTTCAAATAGTAGATATTATAGTACAATCATTTTATTTTTAACTACCTCCTCTTAAACTACTTTCTACTCGTAAATGTGTGTTCTTATTTTCAGGGGATGGTATTTTTAAATCTTTATTGTTACGTCCGTAAAATAGCTCGGTATTATGCATTATAGCGATCGGCTTACTTGAATCGTTAATAATTGTTTTCGGCTTTTTGAAAACTCTCTTCTTTTCGTATTTAAGGATCGTATTATTTTGCTAACGACGGCATTTGGTAACACCACATCTGAAAAATATAAGGATTAAATTATGTACAGTGCAACAGATTTCAGAGAAACTTTTGAGTTAGGAATTCGGTTATACTTGCATAAGAACATACAGGGTGGCAAGTTATCATCCAATGTTCTTTGGCTGTAATAATTTGTACAAATGAAAACCATTAGTTCTGCTTTTGGATTGTGTTTATTGGATGTCTCATTTTTTTTTCTATTAAGGCAAGAACGTAATATCGGCGAAGTTGTACCGCCAGAATTGATAACCAAACGGGCCCGATTTATAGCATTTTCCATGACTCTTGCCAAAACGTCTGGCGATATATAGTTTGTATGACTCACTTTCGTTATACAAAGGATGCGATCGTAATTTTGTTTTCAATAACCCTTAATGTAAAAAAAATTAAACCGACTCATCTATGACACTATAGTAAGTAAAATCCATACTAAGGAATAAGTTATCATTGTGTCAGCAATGTTAGGGCCACTAAATTATAAATGTAATATTAAAGAAATAAACCGGGTATCTCCTGTGGAGCCTCTTCTACCTTCATGTTTACGGGGGATGAAACACATTCTTCGGGGGTTAGTAAAGACTTTTTCGAAGCGATCTGAAAATGTTTTGCAGTGGGTATTAAAATTATTTACATTATTATTTATATCCACTCAACAAGGATATTTTAGCCTACTACTTACACCAGTAGCAGAAGAAAGACTAGCACACTTTCTGTCGTTTTGCTGCTGCTTCGGCTGCACGGGGCTCTACATGTTATAACATTTTGGGTTAGTCAACATTTAACCTGGGGGCCTACTATGATCCCCAGATTGGTAAAACATCAGTCACTTTCTGACACGTATGTAAATACGAGAGTGACGGATGCTTTATCCATATTTTGTCACGCGATAAACGCTACCATACTAGCCCGCTGCTGTATTAATGTTAATATATTTTTTTCATCCGAATTTAACAAATTAAAGCAACTGTATATTTGCAAGTCCAATCTTTGATAGGTAGGTACCTACTTACAAATTTATTTATCATATTTTTTCAAACGATAAACGTCTAGGTACCAGTAGATTGTTCAACAGAAAAACCAGCCATAAAGTACAACAAAAAAGAAACGAGATTTTTGCCATAGTTCGAGTATCCTTATGATTATTTATGTTCGCGTTAAACACTCTACTTTTCACTTTAGATGCGACGAAAAAAATGATGTTCTATACAAAAATTACAATATGTATTATTACAAACTTTCTTACACGTTTAGTTTTTTTGAATAGGGACACTTCCATATTTAAACTTGAAAATTAATTTAAAACTAATTGGACCATGGATAATAAAATGAATATTTAATTAAATATTATGGTTCATATTCGTAAACATTAACGAAATTAAAACGTTTTCTTTTTATATTTTTGTACAGTTGTAATTTTGAGGTTAATTTCACGCCCGAAGAATTACCTATAACTACACAATCACTGAAAATGGCGATAATCCTCCATTCGCAAACACCGTAACTGGTTGTTTAGGGGATACAAGAAACTGATAAGGAGCTTTAATCCCGATATGCAGAGACTAAAGTAACATTTTAAGAACATGACAAGTGAATATATTTTTTATTTACAACCATATCATAACTTCCCTATAATATAATCATAAACGATAAGCAAATGGATTATATTAAGAAACCTGTAGTATGGTTATATTTTAATGTTAACATTAAGTAACGGTGCTACAGGTTTATCACAAACTTATTGTAGAAAACTTATGATATGTATGTAGGGTAGATATGATATATACAAAAAAAAATGACACATTAAAAAAAAGTAGTTTTTAAAATAATCAGGAGAAAAAAAAATCGTGATACATTACCAAAATGCCCTTTGAAAGTTCAAGAAATTGTTTTACGAATACAAATTATTGAGAGATTTGTTTTCTTTTTTCAAATGAATACTGGCAACTTTAGTAGGTATAGGGTTTTATTAAACAGTTTTTAAATTTAAATGTTGTTTAAATTTAAAATGCTTGTTTAAATAACCAATACCATTAATTATTTTTACGTTTACGAGTGATAAGATAATTAGCATTACTGCAACGGTGCAGCTCAGGGAAACACTCGTATAGCTTTGCAAAGAAAAAACTACTTTGCGGCGGTATGTCGGTTATTTCGCACCGTCGGATAGTGATTTTCGTGAATGGCAACTCGAAAGCTGTGCAATAATTTGTCTGGTACAAAATAAATGGTTGAATGGTTTTTTTTAATGAATGTGTCGGTGTCAGTTTCGGTTTGGCGGTCTGTAAGTCACACCGGAAAGGTATTTCATTACGCTACGGCTAACTTCTTTTTTCATCGACTATCGGAAAATACTTAACTAACTTAGTCATTCATAATTTGTAAAATTGCAAAGTTGTTTGTCTAGGGGACACCGTTGATGTGGGAAAGCATATCAAACTTTTATTTGGTTGTCCTGTGTTTTTTTTTTTCCTCTCCTCTCTTCCCCCCCCCCCCTTGTCTCTCTCGTAATATTTTTGACATGTTTTCCTGCTGAACTACGCATGCTATTTGCTATTTGATATTATATTTAATTTAATATGTATTGCTTTATATAATGCTAGATTAAGTACTACCATTGTAACATGTTTAAAAAATGACTGACTGCTGAGTTTCTTGCGGCGTTTCTTCTCGGCAGTGGTCTCCTCTTGGGAAGCGCTGGTAGATTCATGACGTGTAAAAGTGCCCGTGCGGCCTACTTACTGAATAAATATCTTTTATCTTTTTTTTTTTATACAAGTTTAATGTAACATATCGTTCGACACTCGTAATATATCCGGACACGTTCAATAAACACCCTCGCGATTGGACCGCCATCATGATTATTCCTTTTCGTCATAACGTAAGTAATTAGACCCCTGAATTGTCGCCATACTTGGTACAAATGACTGGAAAATTTGTGTCACCATTTCCCGGTCTATTATCATATGTTAGAACTGCGTTTCTATTCGGCTGCATTAGCACATTTAAGAAACAAATAGCATTTCTTTTAAATAGGCGCTTTCGTAAAATGACCTTTAATTGCAAATATTTCTAAAAGTCGGCTAAACTCGGCCAAGTTTATACTGCAGCGTATTAAAATAATCTTTAATTCATACTTTATAGAAATAGTTATTCGAAAAAATCATTTAAATTAAAAGTGATGTTTGTCATATTAGGCAAATATTAAGACAATTTGAAAATGGGGATTATGGGTTATGGGTTTTCCGGGAACATTTACTTATGTTTATCAGTTGAACTTGACATGTTGACATTTCAGTGACACAAAATATTGACGGCGGAGCAATACTTCTTAGATTGCTCACTAAGCTGAAATATGCTAAATTCTTCAGAAAAGCTATTCACATTCTTGCTTGCCTTCCATAGCATAAATTGGCTATAAGATCTAATCATATTATTATGTTTCTTTTGATTTAGTAGGAAGTAGGTTTAGCCTAGGCGACTATATTTTTCAAAATACGCGGTGTGGTACCTATTTCCTCACTACGTCACTCGCGCTCATTTTTACAAGTATTTCGCACGTTTTACCTACTTATTAAATATGAATATTTTTTTATTTTCATTCTATTTTTTCTAACCATACCTACCATTTTAGCGAACCGGTATAAGCCACCAAATATTATTATGTAGATTTTAAATCCTTTACATGTATAAAGCATCTGCTACTACTTAGGTACTGAATATTAAAAAGATAAAAAAAGATAAAATATGTTTATTCAGTGAGTAGGCCGCACGGGCACTTTTACACGTCAAAAATCTACCGATTTATTTCGATTATATCGCTTAAAGTTTAATAGAGTTTTATGGACCTCAAATATTTAGTACATATCCATTAAAGAACTAAAGGCATCAAGTAATTGCTATTATAGATCGCCTATAGTTTATAACGGTTTTCTGGTGCTATTATACAACTTTGACACATAGTAGTTGCCTCTATAGATCTATGAGTTACAAGACTGGCTATAACTTGTAAGACTATATTCTTTACCTCTATAATAGCAATGAAAAGTTACACTACCGCTATTAAATAGCTAAAGTCGTTAGTTGTTCCAATATAGACACGCTATAACGTTTAGTGAGGGTTTGTAACCGTCAATATAGAAATTTAGAAGTTACGAGGTCTAGGTTATTATTAGGTACCTTCATAAATATTAGAGAGTTAAGTTTTGCTATTAAGACTGCACCGAGCAACCGTCGAGCGTCCAGTGGCGCCCTCATTACTATTATTGTGTTTTCTAATTAACTAAACAATTTCCTTGCAATCAGACGATACGGTTTCGTAGCGCAAGTAAAAACACAATGTATTGGCTACGTAACAAACTTTAATAACACAACTTATAGGGTATATCAACGGATAAAAGTGGCCACCTTTTCCCGTTAAGCTGACTACTCAAAGGATAATTGTTATTAAGCTATGCGATATAACCTATAAGTTGTATTTTCATTTGTAGTACAAAAACCTTCCGACCAATTTCAAGAAAATACTTTATTTTATGAGAAAACACAATAATAGTAATGAGGGCGCCACTGTACATCCGGCGTAGGCTCGGCGCAGTCTTAAGCTATTATACAAGATTCTTAACGTGTTAAGATTCTTTCGTGTTAAAGCTTTTCTAAGCGTTCTTATAGACATGTTCTATGCTGTTAAGTGATACTATTGTCAAAGAAATCTTTTTTATGGCCATTACATTCAATGGCTGCTATTATAGCGCTCTTGATTCACTTTAGACTATAAAATAAGCTCTAAATGTCGCTGAAATGATTGTTGGGCCGACTCGTAACGCCCCAGAACTTCGCCCAATCGAAGATTTTCGGTCGAATCTGAAACGGCGAGTCTACTCGAATAATTTTCACCTAATTATATATACAAAGTTTAATTCGAAAGATTAAATTAGAATTAAATAAAATGCCGACATCTGTGTTTTCGTCAGTCAAGGACAAAGTTCCACGGAACCGTCGCCAAGTAGTCAAATGTTTTTTGCATTAAACTAAACATTGTTAATAATACTATTATTTATTAGAAACATTTTTAACTAAGTAAATGTTTTTTTTATTACATTTAATATGGTTTAGAACTTTGACCAAATTTCAATCCGCATACATTATAATAAGCAGTCTAGTGAATGTCAAATTACTAGTAGTACCTACACAACGTGTTATAAAAAATACGCAAAAATAAAGAGCTTGTACAAATAACAATAATTTCTTTTTTTTCACACGATACGATCGAACACGATAAACATACTAAGGAGTTGGCAAAATTGACATTACGAAGCCTATAATCTTCCGACAAAGATTACATCTGCAAATTGAGTGATACGTTATCGTGGCCTTGATCGAAAAATATTAACGGTCAAAAATGTCCTTAACACCACAATCCGGTTAGCAAGGTTTTTTATAACAACAAGCACAAGATAACCCCTATTTGTAGTAACCACGTGTAAGTGGCGCGATAAAAAAGCGCCCAGAATGTACTCCCAAGCTGTCAAAACGGGTAAATCTGCTGAGGAAATATAACCTACAGTTATATTTTTAATTGTGTTCAGTAAAGTGATACGAGTACAAGTAATTCGGTGTTGAAGTTAATGGTGAAATATAAATAGTAATGCGAATTGCTAATTGCATGATATTCAATAATTTTTATCAGCAATTTTTTTATTACAGAATATATTTCTTTTTATAAAATAGAATTAATTAAGGCTCTGAAATTATAATAAACTAGCTGTACATTGCGCGCGTTGCTACGTTGTACCAACTCAAAAACCTTCGTAGACACATGGACAACACTTTGCTTTGCTTTGCTTTGAAATGCATAGTTTACGATTCTATAAAGGGCATACAGACAAACATTCATACATACATACATACATAAACTCACGCCTTCATTCCCAGAGAGGGGTAGGCAGAGCTACAGAATTACCAACAACACCAAAAAAAATTGTTGATAATTCTGTAACCACATTTTGCACAATTACTTAGGCTAAGATCTTAACCAGCGTATTAGTGACAGGTTGCAAGCCCATCGCCTAACAGCACTACAAGCCTTTATTCCCTTAGTCGTCTCTTACGACATCCACGGGAAGACATGGGGTGGCACTATTCTAAGCCGGCAACCACGCCACAAACATTCATTTTTACATATATATAGATAACTAACATCCGTTAGTTTTACTATAGGAGTTATTAATGTCTGTCATACCATAGAAAGTTACGTTATAAGTCCCTATTAGTTCAGTATTATACACTCATACATATAGTAACTAAGTCTTTGCTTGTAAAATACTAAGCAACCGATTGGATGCCTCGATGAAAGTTGTTCAAGTAATATTCTGCGAAGTGATAAATTGACTAAATCAAAATATGCTACATAAATATATGCCAAAATCAAAAATTGTATTGGCAAATATACAGTTCCTAAAATTTGGTTTGGGAAGTGACAGTTGACCAAAAATATTTCGCTAAAACAGCAGGCTACCTATATAATAATGTTCCACTTCTTTTTGGGCCACTGTAACATTTCGGTTCGGTCATTGTTCACTTCTTGCGTGGAGTGGCCCACTATTAACATTTGGCAATAGTGGTTGTCATTTCACTGAACGGAACAGAACAGTCGGATGTTACTTTAAAGGATTTCTTTAAATTATGAATATTATGATGAATTTAGGTTTTGGAATTTGAATGGGCCTACTAAAACCAATGTAATGGTAAATACACGTACTTATCCAAAGATGTATGTAGTGAGTAACTCAGTGGGATGAGAATGTACCTTCAATCGATTTCCTGGGCCGAGGGACTGGGCCCTGCGTGCATAAACGAACCTCTTCCGAGGCTCTCCTGCAAAGTTACATTATCAATAAATCAGTAAAGTTCCATGTTGTTATACATTTGCACCTGTATTAGGTATCGAAAAAAATAACACAATACAATATGGTTTGATTACCTGGCGGTAAATGCTTGCGGTCTGTTTTATTCATCTTTTTGGGTATTTTTTTGTTATATTTTGGTTATTTTATACAAAATGTACTTCCGTGAAATTTCCCTATTGCTTTTAGTATTTTTTGACACTTTTTGACACCATTGAAGGGTCAAAGAGAATTGACTTTGTTTTCTTTCTTTTAAAGGCTGAAAGAGTTATCTAGACAATATGTATTAGAACAAAGAGATACGATATTGTTTTCCTCTTTTTATGAAAAATAAATAAATTTAACGGTGTAAACAATTTATTTATATACTTACCTAGTACGAGTTGAAACCCTTTTTACTTTTACCTACCTTTTACCCGACTGCGCGTAGGAGGGTTAAGCACATGGCCAGCCGAATACAGCGTAAAGACATTATTATCGTCCATCATAGTACGTCGAGACGTATTACCTATTTGAAATTTGTAAAGAAGAATTAAGTATCAAAAGTCTTTTTAAATTTGATTGATTACTTCCCTATGATTGGATTCATATTGGCCTTGAAATCCATTTGGTTCTGTACATATTGTACCCGTTCAGATCCGCTGGTAGGTAAAGGGGTGGCCAAATAAATTTGAGTTATTATAATTTTAATTCGAGGATTGTTTGTCAGGAATTCATGTGGCTAAAGAATGGGATGAGAATGAAGACTTCTGCTACTCGATTAGGCACACTTTTATCAGTGATAGATACGCTAGCGGTGCCCTCGACGAATTGTTTTGGTTGGATGTTAGTAAACCTTGATTTTTATCTTGGCCCAATTTTCATGTTCTGTTTGTATTTTTATGACATTTAATTTGGCAATGTTATCGTGATATGAAGGGGGGGGGGGGGGCGGGGTTTATATTTCTTTTAAACTAGTTAATTACTTCCGGTATCGACATTGGGTTATCTCATAGCATGATGAAGTTAGCTAGAGAAACTACAAAAAGACCGAGCAAGAGCAGACCATGCAGGGTGTAGGGTTCCGCAGCCGTTACTAAAAACACAAAGAACTATCTCAAAAACAACGTTTAACTAGGTAAGTATAAACGAATTTCATATTTAAAGTTATTTGGTGCTGTCTTAGATTCATATCAACTAGGTATAGCGAAAATTACACTTTTCGACTAATATTTCCTAAACTGTCCCTGAAAATGTACATAGGTATTGTTTTTTTAAGACCTATCCTAATGATACACAATATTCACTCAATGTTCTGATGTATAAAAAAATTGATAAAATATTAATATGGTGTGTATAATCTAAATTAAATATCTAACCTATTTCTTCTGAAGCCCTACGTTGCGTTGGCAGTGTAACTTAGGTGTTATTGATGTGGGCGGCCCCTCGTCAACGTTTATGGGTCTCATTTAGCGGCGCCCTTGCCGCTTTTAACAGGGCCAACTCGTTCAATTTCTTCGTTTTTCAGTAGGTACCGTTAACACCTTGTTTTGCTTTTACGGGGTTACTTCTTTGTACTTACTCCTTAAATCACACGTAAAAGCGTGTAAGTATGTTTACCTATAATCACTGAATAACATTTTCCAGTTTTTGTTACGTAGGATTGAGGATGCATCCTACATCACGCATTTAAGGGTTAAAAAAGGCTTGGGAGTCATTTTATCATCAAACTTTTACATTACTTTATCGTAGGGCTGAAACAGGACGGACGTAATTGACATCATCATGAGGCTATGGCACTCCACTGCAAGACATCGGCCTCTCTTTACGCTTCTGAGCACGATTTTCACGTTCCCTAATAATTCTGCTTCTCGTCTAATGGGGTTCAACACTGTGTTTGCAATTTCAAGATCTAAATGCCGGATCCACACGTTTGGTGTTTGCCGCAAACACTGCGGGACGCAACTATATGTTAGAGTGGGCACGATGTATCTACATCTCACTCGTATTGTAACCTGTGTTTTTATTAACAAGAAGCCTGATTCCCACTATGATTGAGTCGGGTTTAAATAGTGTCAAGTGCTATTAATCACACTTATCACAGCATTAGCGTTGTAAACTTAACAATCATGCGTTGTCTATCACCTAAAAACAACCCAATTGAAATCGTCTATTTTGATAAGAAATACGCAGTTACACTTGTTTTACTATACTGATGCGTTTACTACTGGATTTACACTATCTAATTTTATCAGTGACCTTAATAGCCACGTCCATAGTAAAGGTGATATCAGACGGTTAATTTTTTGTTCATCTTCTTATTTCTGAACGCTAAGTGAATTGCCGAATTAATTCATTAGTGAATTGATCAAACGGTTTTGGATATTTTCATTCGGCATCATTCATTCCCACTCTCTAAAAATACTTTAAACATCCAAAAAAATCGCCAGTAGCAAGGTCTCACATCTCATCTCATCTCAGTACAATTTGAAGTTTTGTTCGGTTAGGTATACTATCTCTCATTAAAGTGTTTTCTTTCGTTATTAAACGAGAAACAAGTAGTAGAAGTTCTTCAAATTTACTTTTATTCATTCGCAGATAATTGCAATATGATTCTGGATCTTCAACGGCTAGTTCTGTCAACAATGTATGTCCAAGCTCCAGATAAAATCTCCAAATAAATTCCTTCTTCCAATCCATGGTGGCACCCACCACCGTCGACGCTTTCTTTGCTTCCTTTTTGTTAACTCCTTAATTGAATGATCATAAATTAAACTTTTTCCAAGACGCACGTCTTCATTCGACGCAATATTGAAGGAAACTACGGATGAATGTTCTTTTTTACGTCATTCCAGCTAAGCCGTGTGAACATGGAAAGAAATAAAAATGAAGCATTCACTCGAAAGAACATTTACTCGAGTGAACCGTCTGATATCACCTTAATCGCACAGTCCGAGTTACCTAGTTCGTAAATACGAATTTTACCTTCCCTTTGCGCTTTGTTACATTGTGAAGTAAAAATCGAAACATATCGAAATAGAATGTATGTATTTATTTATTTGAGTACCTAATAGTTGTCTATTAAGCGCATTATTAATATTCTAAAAGCAAACTGGGGCTCTATATTGTATGCAGTAAAACCTTACACCTAACTATTGCTCATGATGTCATTTAATATTTTCTTCTTTTTTCTTGTTACTTGTTACCCATTTATTTAGTGATAAGATAAGTTCGCCATTATACATTAATTTTAACTCTATTTGAGATTTTTATATTCTTGTGCAATAAGGAGTCATACATACGATAACCTATCTATGTTTCGAAGAACTTTTGTCCTCTGAATCGTTTGTCCGAAATTTTCATTGGTCCGAAAATAATTTGTCTCTGAACCCATTAACTTTTTTTTTAAGAGTTATACCTACAGAACCTGTAAGTTAGGTAGGTTCTTTAGGTTAGTTTTGTAACAATCCAGGAAAAATAATAAACTCGTGCAAAACTTCCCTACAGCGCTATATTGGTCTGTAGCGCTGTAAATTATCGACCTTAGGTGGATCATAGCCACAATCATATCCCAAAAACTGAACCGAACTGTATTTATCTGACATTTCAATTTCCAGTTGTCTTTATTAGCACAAGTGTGACTTGACAATCCGGGAAATCCGTTTTTGCATATTAATGTCATACTCATACGTAACTCATTACATTGTTTTGTGTCATCGCGTACAATACAACATCGTTACCAATCATGTTCGACACTTGTAATATTATATTATAATATTCATACTGAAAACATATAAACGCGTTTCTAAAACTTTTCTTTGAGCAGAAACTTCAACCAACGGCCAAGGTTATGAAACAAGTTTTGTTTCTCCAAACAATCCGGGTAAACATGTTATATGTAGAGGTAGATATGAACTATACTAACCAAGTACGAGCGGCAGAAGTAGCTACGCAACCGAAGAGCTCAATTTGATCTGCATTCGACTCTATTGTCTAGAGAATACGTCGTGTGTAGATTATTTTGAGCATGTTATTCTGCTTAGCTACTTTTGATGCTGACTGTACTTTCCAACTCCTATCTACTAATATTATAAGTGTACAAGTTTGTTTGAAAGTATTTTTGAATGTTGTTCTACCAGCCTACAAGTCCGCTCAGCCACAAAGGATTCATAAAATCCAGTAGACGAATACCTAGTCCCTGCCCTGGATAAGCACAACCGAGTAGGATACTGTTTGCCTCAGAAAACTTAGTTCCCGAAAGCATCAAACGTGCTAGAGTTCTACGCAGACAAAATCGCGAGCAAACGTTAGTAGATATAAATAAATAGTGCTTTGTTCTCAGATTTAGGTATTTCTTGTTGTATCCATTGCAGTTGACTAAACATCTGACGCTAGCTGCTTAGATCGCCATTCCTCGCTTCCTTGTTATCAAACAACGAGACGTCAACTTGGTTGTCACGCAGAGGGCGCTGTCTTCCTAAACACATAATATTATTAACTCTATGAGAATTCCTTGCCTCGTGGCAGGTCCGAGTCTAAATACGTGTACCACCAGACTGGTTTCACTGTATCTAAAACCATATTGGTAACGAAGTGGTCAAGAAGTAGTAGTAGTGTAGTGTTTGTCCCAATCGCCACCATAATCTTACCCTTTGTCTTCCAGTGTGGAATAAGACAACCGCACCGGTGAAATTAAGCATAGAGGCATTCCATCTTAGTCGTGCAGGGTTGGAACCCATTACCACTCTTAGGATTGTAGTCTTCAGATCGTAGTCTTGAAAATGCAAACGTCTATGGGTCAAACATCCCACTTTACCATCAGGGTTTACTAAGTCATACACGCACAAGCACGTTTTATAAGCCATATTAACTTTCATCCGGTTCGTATGTCACGGGCCTTTAGCTCATGATCACCAGACCTAACAGTTGAAAATTTAGCTTTGGTCGGCAGCCATTTGCCGTTAGGGCTCCATACCT
Organism: Acleris laterana; assembly: GCA_963966035.1. Taxonomy (NCBI): domain Eukaryota; kingdom Metazoa; phylum Arthropoda; class Insecta; order Lepidoptera; family Tortricidae; genus Acleris; species Acleris laterana. Next base: position 7,973,390 of record OZ014442.1, on the reverse strand, counting down.
CAAAACAAGAATTAACCCTTAGACAAACTGTCTATCCGTCAGTAAAGACCCTTTTTCAGGAACGCATACGGTTCATTGGAGCTGTAGTAAAAACATGATTGATCATGGATGAGGTAATTCTTGAAGAAGCAATGTTTCTCATTAAAGTATAAGTCCGAAAAACGTTATTTTGTATTTTTATTCGATACAAATTTAAGTTTGGCCTTAAATCGGACATACATCGTTTAATAAGGGCGCCTGTCGTATCGCATAACGTTTTTTGTCCAAAAAATGTTTGGCCGAGAATGTTTGGCGTACCTACTTGTGAATGGCATACTACTCGTTTGTCCTAATAATTTTTGCGCATACTCATTTAACGTCCTAAATTTGTCCTAATATTGATAACTCTAAAGTCTAATTACCTAAAGCATAATATTCCTAACAAGAATTGTCCTAATAATTATTTTGCCTATTATTAAACTGGCTACAATTACAGCACCTAAACTAAACTATGGTAGGCGTGAAGTCAGAATCGTTACGTATTCTACCTTCAGGCAGGTCAGATTTCGGTTAGGTTAGGTACGACGACGAGCGAAGCGAGGAGGAGTGTTAGGTAGAACTGACATGTAGTCAAAACAATTTTAGCACATTAAATATTAGGAATATTACAATTATGCACATCAATCATTTGACAGTCGAATCTTAGCCACATCAAACGATAGGACAAATAATATTTAGGACAAACGATAATAGGAGCAACAATTTCGGACAATCAAAAATATGCGGAACAAAGTGTATGCCACACGTTATTAGGACAAAAGACGTAATGCGACACAACAATAGGACTAATAATTGTATGCCATTCGATATAGACCCTTTAATAAACTTCATGAACTTTATAAAGCCTCGGTGCACCGCGCCGGTCAAACAGTAGCGATGGCTAAAATGGTTTAAAATGCTGGCAGCGCTGCCACGTTGAACAGGGGTGTTATTCTCTCAAAAACAACGGACGGTCAGACGAACGAGCGAAATCGCAGCGGCGAGTTTAAGTGTCCCGTCCCGTCAGAGCGAACAAAACACATTTTAGCGCGTGCATTTTCAATTACCTAAGTTCGATCCATCGGCAGAAACCATGCTGCTAAATTAAAAATGCACGCGCTAAAATATGTTTTGTCCGCACTGACGGGACTACTTAAACTCGCCGCTTGGAGATTCACTTGATCGTCTGTCCGACCGTCGTTGTTGAGAGAATCATTACCCAGCAATGCTTAATCTTTGTGCCATATGTAAAACCATCATTTTGGTCAAGGGGTCCAGTAGGCTCCAGGGTCTAAAGGTCCTAGCGTCATAATAATATAAAGTACAAGGGAGCAACCACATCGACGCGTCAAATACGGTAACGTTAAGTAAACAAAGAATGGGTCATATTAATTACATGGCGTCAATTTGGACGAACCGTAATTTATGCACCGTTAAGCTCCGGTGTGGTCGCTCCCTTATTCAAACATATCGACGCGACCGTTTAAACCACTCGATTAGTCTAGTTCACGAGTTCGATTCCCGTTAATGTCGAATATATTTGAGTGGTGACCGCCACTATTTAAAATAGTGTTTTTGGTTTTGGTTAGCCCTTGACTCATTCATTAAATCCATTCATTAAAATCTACAACAAAATATAAAGATTTAAAAGTTCTCGTGAACATTCACTGCTGTGTGCTCTGTTTATTTTTACCACGCCAAGTAGAACGCGCTACAGTTTCGGCTATTGTACTTTTATCGTTTTTGCAAACATTACAATCTGAGGAAATAGGTCGGTTTAGTTTCGAATAAAAACCGTGGCCAACTAACGCTGTGCTAACGTCGCGTCGTCAGTTATCGAATCCACGACGAGCACCCAATAGAGCGGTTAAACTTTACGACAAGCGACTTCCACTTTATCGACTGTAAAACATCATAACAGTGAATTGTTCAACAAAAAACTAAATTAACCCGTTAGGTGTTATAATATAAAAATCCAGCCCAGACTTTATTATGCCTTTATACCTAATCAGTCTCATACAACATGCATTATCAACATTCTCATGTTTAAAGTTGTGGACTGCCATATGAATTTGTTATATACAAACCTTACCTCAACAAATGAAATAAGTATGGAATAAGTAATTTAATATTTTGCAAATTTCCACTGGCAAGACCACACAAGACAAGACAGACCGACAGACAAGTCCAGGTAAGCTTTGAATGCTCTGATCATTACGTTTTGAAATATCAGATCAAAGCGATATTATAAAAACAGTTTTTAGTATTTTGAACCCAAAACATGTACTAATACACAATCTACACTAATATAAAAAGAGGAAAGATTTGTATTTTTGTATGTTTGTTTGTAAAGAATAAACTCAAAAACTACAAACTACAATCTTTTAAATTTAAGGCCATTTGTACCACGTTTATTGCAAATAAAGAATCTGAATCTGAATCTTAATCTACCGGACTGATTCTAAAAAATCTTTCATTATTAGAATGTTAAATTATCCCTGAGGCTATGATTTATTTTTCTGCGTGGATGCAGTCGCAGACAGCTAACGCCGCCCGGGTGTAATTTCTTTTCATACAAACCTTATGGAATATACTTTACGACCTATTCTCAGACCCAGTGGCAAAACTATAGGGTGGCGGAGCGGGCAAAATGCCACGGAGCCCCGGACTGAAGGGGCCCCCGGTCAGAGAGGCCGTGAGCACAGGAGGAACCTAACAGTATTATTTTTTACACTAAAGGAGGGCCTGATGTGCCGATATGCCACGGGCCTCACGTGGTATAGTTACGCCACTGCTCAGACCTACTGAATATACACCCAAAATTTCATAAGAATTAGTCAAGCCGTTTCAGAGGAGTTTTGTTACAAGCACTGTGACACGAGAATTTTATATTTTAGAAGTATCTCACTGTTTACTATATGTCTCTATTTAAACTACTTTTGGTGACATACCGACAGCAGCGCTACCCACCGGGTCCAATTGTGTTTTCAAATCATCCAGGGACCCAGTGAAATTTACCCACAAAATTCCTTAAAAAAACAAAATGTTTCTTAGAACATAGAAATAAATTTTAAGTCCAACTTCAATTGAGCTGTGTCCTACATTATACTGAGAGTCTTCTCCGTGTCTTTGTTGTTCTCGGTCTGTTCGTTTAGTTCGCATATATTGCGATTGAAAGAACGTAATTTGTTATTTCATTTATTTCACTTTTACGGGTGTTTAATTTCACACGCTGGTAGCGAGCGTAATTTGTCTCGCCCGAGCTCCGCATTCAGCTCTTCGTCCATTGTTAGCTCCATTGTAGTCGATCTGCATCGACGTGCCGCTACAGAAGTCCTCCAAATATCTACATTATTTGCGCATGATCGCTGCTGATATTAAAAAAACAACTAGGAACGCGGTGTTAAGAAAGTAATTGTAAAGGAAAGCAATATTATTGGATAGGTACCTACTTTAGTTTATTGAATGTTAGGTTATCAGTGTATCAAAAGGTTGTCTGGAAGTGATTGATTAGAAGCGGTTAATAAGGCTTATGCTTGCCGTAACATAAAATGAACAACCGCTAACGATTGTGTGTAATGAAAAAAAATAGTTTATGATACCTACCTAATTACTTTTTAACTAGTTATTGAAAGTAGGTATTTTAACGTGCTATGGTGCTAACATCCGCTTTTTGTTTTAGAAAAATTATCACAAACTCCTCATCCATATAAAATCCATACTTCCATCCAACTAATATTATCAAATCGAAAGTAACTCTGTCTGTCTGTCTGTTATTCTTTCAGGCTTAAGTACTAAACCGATTAAGATGAAACGGGTACGGAGATAGCTTGAAATCCGAGGAAGTACAAAGGGTACCTTTTACCTGCGAGTAGCGATAAGCTACTTCTACGCGGACAGAGTCACGGGAAACAGCTTGTCCATAGTATCCATCCATACGGTGCTGTATACCATACTAGCGACCCGCCCTCGCTTCGCTTTGGCTTAAGTGAGTTTTCTGAACCACCCGTACCTACGTAAACCGGAATTAATTATAAATAAAAACCTTCCATGAAAAATTATCCAACTGATGGTGAAAACTGCATCACAATTGGGAGCGTGGTCTAGGAGGAGTTATACTACAATATTAACTTTGTTTTATACTATGCAGTAATAATAATAGGTCAGGGCAGCTAGTTGAGAGCTGTTGGCCTGTTGGGCAGTACCTAGTGACATCACGAACCTAAAGTGCTCCCGAGGAAAGGTCCTGGGATTCATTATGACAGGGCTATGCAGTTCATATTACACCGACCTTAAAGTACAGAGCTACGAGTATAGGAGCTATAGCAGTTATTTAGCTCTATTCTTTTCTCTCAGCGTAAACTGAATTGCATATTTATGTCATAATAAGCCCCTGGTCCTCACCTCACGCTTGCCTTCACCGGCCGGCTGGGATGTACAACAACGAGGAATAAATAGACACTCATCTCTGGGTTGCCTTTATTGGCCGATATCGAAGGGCGGTAACCTTATGGTCGTATAAAGTTAAGAAGGGGTCCATATTGACTCACATAAAATTCTTACTCCTATTTTTTGTTTTCCTACCGATTTGTATTCATAATAATCACTCTTCATAATTTTTTTTCTCACACTTTTTTGTTCATAATTTTTAAGTCATAATTATCGCAATTCATAATGCATTTTTTTTAAGAAACTGTTACTTTTTGATATGTTTTATAAATCTAACCTAACCTAACCTAACCTTATTACACGTAATATATTTAAGAAATTGTGAAAAGTGTACGGCTTCATTAATATTGGCGTTAGGAATTCAGATGATTATGAGTTCCAATCGTTAGTACTAAAAAAAATTTAGAAGAGTATGAAGAGTGATCATTATGATGTGAAATGGTATGAAAAACATTTTCGGACTTCCGATAATAGAACTTAAAAAGTTATGTGAGTAGATACGCACCCGTTAAGAAGCCTGTTCACTATTGCTTTACTAAAATAAAACTCTTGTCTTATCTAATCCTATATTATATTTTATGTAGATTGTGTTAAAAATCCTACAGAGAAATAAATAAATGTCATACAGACTATTATAAGTGCGAAAGTAACTCTATCTGTCTGTCTGTCACACTTTCACGGCTAAACCGCTGATCCGATTTCCATGAAATTTGATGTGGAGATAGCTTAAACCCTGAGCAAGAACATAGGGTACTTTTTACACGCGATAAGTGACTTCTACACGGACGAGGCCGCGGGCAACAGCTAGTTCCTAATAAAGGACGGGCGAGGTAAACGATCTTTACGTGACCAATGTACATGGCCAGGATATAAAGAGTCTAGCCTAGCTAGGAATAATTTTAGAAAAATGAATTAGCACGAAACATGTTTTATCTCTTTGTTTACTTCGTCTACCCGATAGAATGTAGGAGAAATGAGAGTGAGAGATATTTCGGGACGCAGCGCGGAAATATCAACGGCCGGCCGTGACCTCATGCTCGTCTCGCTGCCGATTTTACGTGCTTCGCTAAACTTCAATTTCCTCGAGAGATGTCTTGATATGATTTTGACACGGCTACTGTTGTGTCGGTAGAGCGCGACTATGCAACACTGTTAAGTCTTAGGGAAGTCGCCGGAGCGAAGGCGCTCGCGTGAGGTTTGCGAGGTGCTGGCGAGTGCTCAACAATTGGACAGAGTGCTTATCGGGTGAGAGAGGTTGTCGATAAGCCGACGACGCGCGCGCCGCGGGCCAGTGTCGCGGGACACGCCGGCGCACCAGCTACACCGCGGGCAGCCAGCGCGCACGCAGCGTGTTTCAAACCATAAACAATATTATACAACTGATATGCGCCTGAACCGCTGCCGGCAATTGTTTGGTAAACTGAGGTGTTGTGACAAGGATTGCTTTTACTTTAACCTGTGCCGCTGACGCCAAGCGAAGTGCTGATCTATGTAAGTAATTGGAATTGAATATATGTTGTACTTTATGTAATTATTTTTATTTGAAATTAATCATTAATACTTTTTTGTTTTGCTGGATATAACAAGTGGATTTTTGCGCGACAAGATTTGGACTAAATGGGTTGGAGTCAATAGAAAGAATTCTTTTTAATAGATTTATATTTTGTAAATTATAACGAATATTTACGTAGATCGCAAGCATGCCCTATCCATGCCGCAGCGCGACGTCGCGCGTGCGCACCCAACCGAAGCAATCTCATTGCGTATATTTTCTCCTGACCTTTCTAATTTCTCTTAGCATAATACGTTATTTACAACGAAAACTATAAAATTGAACGCTATTAGCAGTAGACGTAGAGCCGAGACGTCTTGGCACTGAGGCGATGTTTATAACTCTAATATCGCGCACGTAAGTGGAAAACTGCACTTAATCAACTATTCTCAAACTCAAAACAGCTGTTCAGCCTCCCATGCAGGCGTGTCGAATGAGGTACTTTTAGGTAAGGCGGTTCGAATTCAAATAGGTACGTAGGTTCTTATTTATTATGATAGCTGTACCTAAGTAATAGATACATTTATATCTACACACGTCATTACTCATCACAAAATATAACGAACAGAATAATATCGATCCTGCGAGGGGTATTCAAAATAAATACAATTCGTTTTCAAAGCAAACTTTTTCGCATTTATATTTTGTTTGTTCGTATTATTTAGACACTCAAAGTATTAGCAACCCATTAACTCTTCATCTGTTGAGCCAATAGAGGTTCATAGCATAGCCCTGTAAACTGGCAAAAAAAGTCATGAATAAAAAAAATTACAATACCTGTGTATTTAATTAGGTATATCTCACACACGGGCGCCTGTCGTATCGCATAACGTTATTTGTCCTAAAAATGTTTGGCCGAGAATGTTTGGCATACTGTTGAATGGCATACTACTCGTTTGTCCTAATAATTTTTGCGCATACTCATTTAACGTCCTAAAGCAAGTTTGTCCTAATATTGATAACTCTAAAGTCTAACTACCTAAAGCATAATATTCCTAAAATGAATTGTCCTAATAATTATTTTGCCTATTATTAAACTGGCTACAATTACAGCACCTAAACTAAACTATGGTAGGCGTGAAGTCAGAATCGTTACGTATTCTACCTTCAGGCAGGTCAGATTTCGGTTAGGGACGACGACGAGCGAAGCGAGGAGGAGTGTTAGGTAGAACTGTGACCCTAACGAGCGAGCGAAACGCCAGAACCAACAAGTTTGATAAGGTTAGTTTTAGCACATTAAATATTAGGAATATTACAATTATGCACATCAATCATTCGACCATCAATCTTAGCAACATCAAAAGATAGGACAAATAATATTTAGGACAAACGATAATAGGAGCAACAATTTCGGACAATCAAAAATATGCGGAACAAAGTGTATGCCACACGTTATTAGGACAAAAGACGTTATGCGACACAACGATAGGACTAATAATTGTATGCCATTCGATATAGACCCCTCACACACATATACCTTCGCCATATCGAATTAAGCTCGAATTTAGCTTCCTATTTTAAATACATACATACAGACATACCTTCACGCCTTCCTTCCCAGTGGGGTAAGCAAAGCTACAGAATTATCAACAACTCTAAAAACTTGTAAGTAGTTATTTCTGCAACCACATTTTGCAAAAGCGGGCTAAGATGTTTTACCAGTGCAAGGGTATAGGTATCTAATTATATAAAATAGGAAATGCTGTTTTCGACCTGAAATTTGAGCTTAATACGGTATGCATAATTACATACATATAACACAGGGAGCTGAATTTAATATGCTCCAAATATTGATAAAATATAGTACCGCACGATAAAATTGGTTTCACGTATACTTAATGTACTTAAGTGGGTACCTACAGCGATAAGTAGACAGATAGCTTTACCTTCAGAAATGCTTAACAGCTTAAACAGTCAATTGAAGATAAGCATTGCTCGGTCATTGACCTTGCTACTTATAGACACCTACAGACCTATTTTCTTGTAAACACTAAGAAAGCCATCTTATTTTAGATTGGCTACCGATGTTATAGTTTTGTGCTATGCACGCGTAAAATCGTCGCAGTACCGCAACGAAACTCTTAAGCACTTTAGGGCACTGTCGTAATAAACTTCAAACAGAACATCAAATCACAAGTATGACAATAACAATGGTGTCATAATGACAAGGTTCTAAGTATGCTCAACATTTTGGTTGGGTGACTGTACTTATAGCAGGAGTTAGTTTAAACCCATCTTGCTTCTATATCGTAATCATATTGTACGTTATCTTAGCTCGGCTAAAAAGATCTTGACACTGAAAATACCTATGGGCTACTATTTAGTAGACACTGAAATACGAGTAGAGACCCATTTATTTTTTATACTACTCGTTTCTATCTACAGCATAGACTTGTACATTACGATGAGTACGATGACATAACATCGAGGAGAAAACAATGCAACAATAATAAAAAACAAATACTGGTTCAGGAAGTAGAGCGAATAAAAACATAGCGTCGCGCGGCATAGAAATATTCGTAGTTTATTGATAGGCTAGTACTTTAATAATTCTATCCCGATTTAGGAAAAGTAAAATTAGGGGTTTTTTTATTAGTAACGTCAACGATGATTCAATGCTAAGAAAAGAAAACGTAAGAATCGAGCATATTTCTAAATGAAAAGTGTTTGGAAGTTATAGATAAGGCATTTTTCTTAGGGATAACAACTAAGTAAGGTTAGGTTACTATTGTTACTTTTCATACTTAGACGTATTCTACTTTTAAAATTAGTATGAGAAGATGCAATAGCCCCACAGACGCAATAGCCCTGCCTGACCTTATAGACAAAAACTTCTAATGGAGCCACCAATGTTTCCATGCATATAGCAGTATTCGGATAAACATCATTTAATAAAATAAATTAAAATAAATTGCTATTAGAAATGTACGTGTAGGTCAATGCAGTTGTTTCTATAATTAATAGGGAATATTCATGACTTTTTTTCACATCTTCAATAAAAGCTGATTCATGTAACAAACAGTTGAGAAAATTCACCAAAGATTAGTTCCTATATCTTTCTAACAAAACAGAATTTACATACATACATAAACTCACGCCGTTATTCCCAGAGTGGGGTAGGCAGAGCTACAGAATTACCAACAACTCTAAAAATTTGTTAATAATTCTGCAACCACATTTTGCACTTTTAGGCTAAGATGTTTACCAGTGTATTAGTGACAGGTTGCAAGCCCATCGCCTAGTCGTAAGAGACGGCTAAGGGAATAAAGGCGTATAGTAGCCTTTATTCCCTTAGCCGTCTCTTACGACATCCACGGGAAGATATTATGGAGTGGCACTATTCTAACCCGGCAACCACACGGAATTTAACAAGAGTTTATATGGCCGACATGACATGACACCACACTGCATAGTGGATCTCTGTCTAATCGCTGTCTAATTAGCAGTTAAAAATGCTTAAAGGAGGGGGGGGGACAGTTGACTCTAATAAAATAAACACTATAAACCTTAATCTTTCACAGACGGATCCCTTCATAAAAAAAATATTTCAAAACCCGCAATATTTTTGAAAGACCAACGACAATCCACACTAAGGGGTCGACGAGAAAAAAAACATCACAGCCATTGCTGGATGTCGGTAAGGACCAAAAAGTTGGACCACAGTTAAGCGCAGTTAACTATACAAACAACAAAGTCGAAAAAAGTTCCGTTGTGCGATGAAAAGTATCTCTACAATCGTATGGCTAATTTTCGTGTCCCAACGGAAAAGTTTCATAGAAAATTTAATTGGGTGAGTTAGCGTGGACAACTTTTTGGTCCTTAACCATGTCTACCCTAGGTATACGTGGCGTGTCACGTGTAGGGGACACACCCTGAAATAAAAAATAAATCAAGATTTTATTTTACCACGTGACTAATAAACATGTATAGGTATTCATGCCAAATAATAGAGTTCTAGAACTAAGTCTCTGAGCTAAGCTGCAGACGTACGGACATGCAATTTTTTGTATACTATCGCAATGCGTTGCTGTCGTTTACTAAATAGTTTCTTACCTAAAAAATATTAAAATTGTCACTTTGTCTAAAACCATTTATCGTTATTGTATATTTAACGTTATAACTGATTTTCATTGGACAACTAAGACGGCCGTATCATAAAAAGCAATATGGTTTCGAAAACAAGATGGGTTAAATAATGTAGAGTGAAGTAAAGACCCAGTAAATAGAGCGTAAAATTTCGTCTGCAAAAGAAGACAATCAATCTAGCTGGGGCGCCATTCTACTCGGGCTAAACCTAATTGCTTTCGACATGTATTGTTAACGTTGTGATAGCTCTTATTTACTTGACAGTAGTGGCGGCCCAATTCAGATCATTACGATAACAATACGTGTAGAAGTCAACGTCGTTGGCAAATGATTCATTTGTACCCGACTTCTCAAGAAAGAGGGTAATGCTTTTGACCTGTATGTGTGTTTGGTTCCTTGTTTCTTTTTAGATGCTAAATAACGGCTCGATTTCGACAAACGAGGTGTCGCTAGATTCATCGTAGCGTCTGGGCTATCAGTAAATTTTTAGAGAAATTTTTAAACCGCCTATTTTTGGATTCCGAAATGTATAAGATGGACATTATTGCCATCATACTCCCCTGCTAAAACAAATGGCAGTATCTCAGACAAAGCTTCTGTAGCAAGTGGAACCTTATTACTAACAACAAAGGGACTGAATCTGCTTTGGCTATTGAATTTGATATATGTACTACTTTTTGACTTATGATGGCAGCATATATGATGATGGTGTAGATATACGTACATTGTGATCCTAGACAAGATGCATTGCGAGAACGTTATCGTTATCTAAAATGTATAGGAATGAGTAGTAAGTAGTAAACTGCCGAACCGTCGCGTCGAGTGCGATTATGTCAATTCAATACATTCTGTCAGTTTTCAAATAGTAGTTTATGCAACTGACACTGAGCTGGCTGTCAGCGAGTTTCATGATAGGATCACACGAGTGTTTTAAGGCCTAATTATCTACAGTTGCATACACACCGTTAAGCACCTTATCTAAGGCTTGGAATCTGTAATGTCATTAAACGTATAAAAGTGTCAAGGTCTAAGGTGTATGGTATTCACTTGGCAACGAGACAGGCGGTCTGGTCCCAATTGCCGGAGACCCCCTATTAGCCTAAGTGTTCTCTTCCGCGAACTGACATCAGCTCATCGGTCCATGTTCTTGTTTGGCTCCGAAACTCGTTAGTTTACTTTATGGACCGATATGTATGTTAACGACGCCTAATTTAGTCTAATTAGTTCCTATTTTCGTCTGATCCCATTCTTTATTTAGAATTGACGCGGCGGCCCTTATTTCCCTATTAAAATGTATGTTTCATTTTTGATACACGATAACAAAAACCAGTTATAAGATTAAGAAAACAACAAAATATTTTTCTGCTGGACAAAATACGTAAACATCACATTGTTGCGTTGCTTCTTTAGCTTTCGTTGTCATAAGTACCTAAAGAACACATTTGATTGTACTTTGAAAATACCCATCTCTTCAGAGAGACACATTGTTTTGGAATACGAAAGTATGTTTTATTTGTTAAGCCTGCATTGTTCTCAGTGGGAGATAATATTGGCTCGATTATGTGCCATACGTTTGTATTTTGTTTGCGTTACATAAATGATGAGATGAATGAGACCGAGTGTATCTAATGATGCGTCATCATTTATTTATTCATTATTATTCATATATTTAACCTAAGTATTAAAGCCCAGGGTATGCTCTTGATAAGAAATTATAATATATTTCAATAAAGCAACAACAAAACGTATTTTATTAGTATAGTAAAAGCAGCTCAATCATTCATCCGTGGTCTTAAAAAAGTACCCCTTCATCTTCCTTCAATCTGATTTAGAGTACCTATAGTCGACCCAACCAAATTTTAACGATGTCTAGTTTTGAATGTTTTTACAGTTTGTTCCCTCTCTGCTTGCAGTCTTTGCCTAACCTTGTACCAACGCGCTAAAAACCAACACGTGAACCTATAATCTACATTAAAATGTAGGCTTTCTAAGGAATAAATAAGAGGTTTCCGGTGACAGCAACCAGTCGCTCCCACTCGACAAGGTCCTCCCGCTTTTTATGAACTGAACCGTTAGAGCCAAGTACCATACCAACAAGACCAACTTTCGATGTACAACTAGAACGGCTCGAACTTTCGTTAACCGATTTGACTTAGTAACATCATCACCTATTAAGAAAACAGGTTTCATTTACGCTTTGACCTACACTAGGTCAATAGAGAATTGAACATCTGTTAGTTGAAGAATGTATTTATGCATACGCTATTTACATAGTCTTGATGACATTCCGTCGCTTTAACCGAGTCGATACTCTCGCAAGAATTATTGTTAATCGTAAAATTGTTTAGATGGTCAGCGAGTTCAACGTTGCATCGTTATCTTACGATTCTTATCATCAGTCGAAAGTGGACGGAGACATTGGCTTGGTCGCTTGGCAGACATTTATCAGTTTCAAAGTTTCCTTAAGTCAAGGGCTTCGTTAGTGGTTCGCCGCCCAGCTTTACCTAATCAAATCACGTAGAAAATAACAAACGTGATTTGAGAGTCTGCTTAGACACTGTATCCGAGATACATCGTTGTAATAGAAACATAACACGCATGCGTGGGAACATGTGCTTTTTTCGCAAAGTAACTCTAAATGTTTTTTGTTTTCAATTTCAAAATGATAACATAGGATCGGTATTAAAGTAGATTATGTTTGCAAAGTAATTTGTGTAATCAGTAATCACGTTAAACATTTCCTTACAATAACAAAGAACCAATACAAAGTGTACCTATTATTATTTACTATCAATTTATGGAACCCAAATGGGAGGGTACTCCTTTGTCACGTAAGATTTGAAGTAGGTAATCTCATCTTGCTTGCTGGAAACAGCATCCGTCCTTCTCGCACTAACCTACTGGTCAGAGAGCGACAGATGTTTTATCCACATCGATAGACACGACCACAACGACGACTCCCAGCGAACTGCCACACCGTATCCCATTAATTTTCAAAGTCAAAATTTTATACCTACAGTAATTCCATCGGAAGTTACCGACGATGGCGATGAAAGAGTGGCTGCAAAGGCTGCCGCCGCCGCGCTCGCTGCTGGCGCTGCTGCTGGCGACCGCTGGCTTCAGCGGGCGGCTGTTCGCATCGCACGTCACGCACTCGCCCACGCTAGTGGTTGACACCTGCCACGCGCTGTGCCGGCTCGTGGGGCTCATCACAACGCTCATCGCTTACAAGGTACCTCATCACTATCATCACCAGCGTCATCATCATTAGCATCATTACGACACGTGTAGTCTCGTTGATAGTGACTAGTGACCCTGCCTACCTAACAGGTAGAATTACAGCTACAGGTATACATGTGATACCCTGCAAGGGTATAACAACATGAGAGGGCAACTATATGTAGATAATTTAATTACCTTTCCTTATTTTATTATATTCAACATTGTACATTAACATAAACTTAATAGGAATCAATAAGAATTTGGAGGTATTCCACTCCATACAGTAATCATTAAAATTATATTCTACTTTTTAGGGTTCTGTAGTCAAGCCAGGAACTCTTATATGTAGTTTCGCCATGTATGTCCGTCCGCGCTTTGCTCAGAGACTCTTATTTTAGAAAGCTGTAATTTGGCATGCATATACATATTATAGTCACGCTGACAAAGTGGTAAAAAATAAAACAAACAAAAAAATGTGTACCTCTCCCATACATATCGTGCGTAAATGTTCCGCATGTTCCCTAAACAATCCTACAACTACCTACTCAGTCCAACAATATTCACTGAATATTGCAAATAAAATAGGGAAGAACTTTCTTAGTTATTCTTTTGTAGAAAAAAATAATCAGACATAGGTACTTACTTATGTTAATGATTACCGATTTCGATTGAAGTAATCAATCATTATTCACGATTACTGATTACTTCTATATTTATCATCAATTATAAATCCTGATTACACCAATCATGATAACATGGAACTATATCCTGACGAATCTTGTAGGTAGGTACATTATTTACATTAAGTACAGTAAAACCAGAATAAGTATTCAATTAATATTTTGGTTCTTTTAATATAACTCTTGCACAGAAAATCCTCAGAGTCAAAACATGTTGAGTCGAACGATATTTGTCTAACCCTAAATCCCCAAAACGTAAAATAAGTAATGGTAATGCACAAGGACTAATATGATGGACACTTGATTTTTATTTTACAGAAGGTGAGGGTTATTCATTTGATTTGCAACAATCAATATATGACCGTATATTCTTTGAATTACGAGTTAAAGTGTCCATTATTGGTGCCTGTCAGCTTAAAGTGTCCAACTATGTTTATATAAATATAGGTACGCTTACGTGGGCTAAGTTTCCACACCTACTTTGCGTATCATTGTTCTGTAACACGCATTCTAACTCAAACAATGCATGTAATCATCGAATTATGCCATTATTACACACTTGAGCGAGGAACGTAATGAAAAACTATGCATAAGCTTCATTACTTGCTAATTTGTCAAGTAAGTACCCTAACTCATTTTGGACGCTGCTTGGTAGCAATGTTTCTTATCCTTATCAACATTTTATAACATTATATTGCTAGTCGACAAAGCAATATACGACTAAGGTCCTGAATGAATTTAAAGGTTAATTTAAGTTTAATTTTTTACCGTTTGTACATTTTGGTCACGTGTCCCGTTAAACTTAAATTCTAAAGTAACCGCCATATTCAAACACATTTAATTTTTAAGAGACAATTAACTCGATTTTTTTTTAAACTTGCACTGAAAAAACAAATGGGTTGATTTTACTAAGTTGTATGGTTAAAATAGGACTTACACGTGAGTTTGGTTGAGTTAACCAGGAAAAAGGTTGAAGCAACCTTTTCAATGTGTTGTTTTTACTAAGGTTAGGTGTTACTTCAACGAAACTCATGGGTAGGTCCTAAAATGTAGTAAAATCAACCCATTCGGTTTTTCAGTGTTTGTATGAAGAATGATCATTAAGTAACTGACTCTGAGTCCCCACTAAGACCTTATGGGCCGTATTAATAAACTAATCTCAACTCTAATGCTCGGCTCGAGATGCGTCAAATATGACAGCTTACTATGGCTTGACGTTTACTTTGACGTATCTTGTGACGGGCCTCTCAACCAAGATGAGTTTATTAATACGGGCCTTAAGACTTCGACAAAAACAGGAAAGGCATTTGGTCCTTTGTGTGTGTTTGTACCATATACAAAAACAGTCGATAACCCTCAATGTTAAAGATCGTATCGTGTAATGGTTGTGACACATAATAATCGGCGATGAATGGCGACTGTTCTCAGTTCGAGCGGGCAGACGAGAACGCGGGGCGGGAGGGGAAGCTCCGCAACACGTTTGGCTGGGCGCGCATCGAGGTGGTGGGCAGGCTGTCGGTCCACGTGCTGTTCGCCTCTTTCGCCCTGGCGCTGGTGGTGAACGCCCTGCAGCTGGGAGTGCACTCCTCCCACGTGCAGCCGCCGCGGTACCCCAAGATCATCATCGCCACGGCCGTGATCGGGCTGTTGCTGCATGCCCTCAACTACATGCTGCTTGCCGGTGAGTAAGAAAATTTTGAATCTTCAGGCGGTAGGTATATTTACTAGCTCGCAATAGTATAGAAAAAGGATGATCTACATCGTATCCAGCTATAAGTAGTTGGATCACTTACCATAATATTCAGTAGGTAGGGTAGGTACATAATTGCATTCAAAATAAATTTGCCATAAAGGCATTTTTTCTAAAACTGTAAACCTTTAAGGTCATTTTTATATGCCATCGTATAGGTTACGTTAAGTTAGTTTTATAACAAGTTTAAATAGTGCACGGTTTTAGAAAAAAAAGGATTTATGGCAAATGAATTCTATGGCAAGTGATACAATTATAGCAATGAAATTCGGGCAAACGATAGAGGTCCGATCTGCAAACTCGTATGTATATCTCGAATGGCTTAATTGGGTCCAATTTTTTTTGTGAAGTGACGCTTTAAATATTTGCATGCTTAGCCAAGAGATTCAAACTTGAAATCTAATTGGACCATGCATAATAAAATTCATTCATCCTTAATGTAATGAAATAGATTCATATTCGTAATCAATAAACGTGTTTCATAAACCTAAATAGTTTTTTTTTCTATGTCTTTGCACAATTGTCATTTTGAGATTATTTCCACACTCTACAGATTGTCTATTCACAATCTTTGAAAATGGCGATAATCCTCCATTCACAAAACACCGTGAGCAGTTGTTTAGGGGTTTCCAAAGTAAATAAAAATAACTTTTAATCCTTAGAGATTATAAGAATTTTTAGTCCCGATGTGCAGAGACTAAAGTAACAGTTTAAGAGCATGATGAGAAGTGAAAAAATAAACAGGGGCGCAATTAGACCTAATACCAAAGAAAGCTCTAGCTTCTGCCATGCCTGACAATGATGAAAACACTCATATAGAGTAACCAATTAATTACTTAAATACAAAAACCCATAAATGAACACTCAGTGCTCATTGCAACAACTTTGTCCATTCCAAGAATGGAACCCGGCACCCCTAGCCTTGTGAGCAGGGTCACTACCAACTAAGTTGGCCGTGACGCCATTTCAGCTGAACATAAATAATTTAATTAAGCTAAGATGAAGTGAAACTTAAGACTGCGCCGAGCAAACGACGAGCGTCCAGTGGCGCCCTCATTACTTTTATTGGGTTTTCTAATTAACTAAAGAATTTCCTTGGACCCCAAACAAAATGTATTTGTAGCGCAAGTATAAACACAATTTATGGGATACGTAACAAACTTTAATAACAACGGCGCCACTGTACATCCGGCGTACGCTCGGCGTAGTCTTAACGTCTACTTTCTGAGACGTACGAGTTCATACACTACCATCGTTAATTAAATACTCGTAACAACTATTAAAGGTAAGTACGTAAGTACGTACGTACGTACGTAAATTACCTACATATCTGAATCGCGTATTCAGAAAAAAGCAACGAAGTACCCAGTTGTACGTGTGAATGACATAAGAAAAGCTTTAGTATTACACATACTGTCCAGGAACTGTTATCATCCAATGTAATTATCAGCGGATCGTTTACTTAGGTACGTGTATGAAGGTAATTTGAAGGCGTCTGGAACCCGGTATGTCAAGTTGGAAACATATAACCGTTGTCTACAACAGAAGTCTAACTCCGGTTATCGAGGAAGATAAAATTAAATATTGTAAATACAAGATACTCGCACTTGTTTATTCTCGTAACTATTATCTTTTGAAATTAAATGAAAGTGTTCGTCCCGGATAATGAACAGCTACCTATTTTCAATTTAAAATTATCTTACACGTGGACAAGATTATTATTTGATGACATTGTTTTATCGCCAGATACGTTTTTTATATTTACTGACGTCATTAAAGATATCAAAACAATTTAATAGTTGTTGGGCTGTTATTTACACCTCCAGCCTGTTAGCCGCGATTATTTATCCTTGTAATCCTTGTAATCTATACATATTTATAGTTTATACAATCGATTCTCTACGGGCTCCTAGTTAATCATTTAATACGCTTTAACTTTGGCATCGTTTTATGGCAGTCACTTTTCACTTCGTATTCAATTATACTCGTGCATACATTCGGTCACGGTGTATGTTACAGATTCATGTGCATAAGTGGTTAAACAATTAGAAACGCTTGCGTTTTATTTTACCCATACAAAAATTACTTTTTATCATCAACAGTGTACATAAACTAATCAGCAACATACTTCGTCAATAAATCTATAATTATTCCCCACCGCTCGGGTAGGCACCAGGCCGAGTATCACGCACGCCCCTATCTATCCCTTAATTCACTGATTTAAATCTCTCTCAAGTTCTCTACTAGAACCTCCAAACTCGGCCCTCTTTGGATTACTGGCCTATTGCCTAACACAATCGCAATCGCAATCGACTTCAAAGTGGAGCAATTGTTTTCATTTTATATGCAGACAAGCCTTGAAATGAAAACGATTGCGATTGCGAGTGCGTTAGGCAATAGCCCCTCGGTCTCTTTTCCTTTATTCAGGCTAAGCGAAGGTTATTCTGCATGCCTTATGTTCTGAATGAATTGTGTTTAGGGCGCGAGCTGAGTTACAGCCGGCGGCTCAGCATGACGGAGAGCGGCGGCGTGGTGCTCAAGACTGGAGTGGGTGAGCCCATTCTTGCCCACGCACCTACCGACATCGCCAGTAAGTACGAGAATAGGTTATTCACTTGATGATTTCCATGGGTGTAGTGGTACATGCTAGCACCACTCGATGATTTTAAACAATGTTGGGGCACGACAATATTTTGCTTGGGTATAATTGAATGTCTGGCGCGACTGTCATCTATTGTTTTCACACATATGAAAACGCAAGCTGCAAGAAGTTTATTCTAATTTATCCTGATGCTCACAAGATGTATATACTTATATATGTATAGCCCTCAGCTTTTTTATGAATTATTCCATTAAAATAAGGTCCAAAAGTGTACACATCACCCCCTTCTCGACTGTACATAGAGTTGTAGATTAAAATCGCAAATTATTTTAAACTTATCTAACATTCTTATCTTACTGCATATATTTAAATATAATCCTAATTTACTACGAGTATTGCCTAATTATCTTGATAAGATATCTTAGTTGCAAAAGCAATAATTTGAGATATCATAAAATATTATATGGAAATTACCTACTATTTAATTACCTTCACATACTAAGGCTGCATACTTGCGAATCCTTGAAGGAATGAGAACCACAAAGTAAATTGTGAAGGTTCAGTAAGTATAATTAGTAAAATCCGATTCGTTGCTTGGCTCGTCACCTTTCTCTAAGTCCCATTAAATCCTACAGGCTTCGCCAGTACTAAAACCAGCAGCAGGGTTCAACTTCGTCTTCGTTCAAGTATTTTTCATTTAAAACTGACAATACTTTTGGCAAAATAAGGCAAATTACTAACTTGACTGGATATAAGCAAACAGATCGTTCAGGGTTTTACTGGAACCTGGTATGAAACGTTGAGAATTTATTGGAAAACCTGTTACAGGTAGCCTGTTTGTAATTGGAGCCGGGCTGACGTCTGAGTGGGAGGCGCAGGCGGCCGGGATCGCCGACCCGGCGCTCTCCGCCATCGCCGCCATCGTGCTCGTCATCTTCAACTTCCCCTTCAGTAAGTTACACTGGCACAAAGAAATCAGTTCAAGATCTCTACGAACTGCTAAACGTTTCATTTTCATAATTGGTAGGCATCCCTTGGATACCAGCATAAGCCTGCTGCGGAGACGATCATGTGGACTGCATGAGGTTTAACAGATCCTTGAAGTTGGTAGCAGCTTTGCCATTCAAAACAAGACTTGCTCATTAAACCTATTGATTTTCCTTACGGTCAACCATGGTGATTAGTGAGTTCGGCTAAAGACACACACAAACAAAGACTAAACAAATCCATATATATGATTACCCTCTTTTTTGATTGCAAGTAATATCTTCGTTACCTATGTTTTCCAATTAAATTGATTAATTGATTGATTGTCATGCTTAAAACCGTACTGTCATTGACAATAGTCCACCCATTTATTAAGCCTTGCCAGCATCCTCAAGAACATAGATTCACGAATCCGTAATCCAGCATTATTGGGCACTCTCGGTATTGACCCCATCCATGTAAAGCGAATATTGTATTATGAGTTGCGTTGAACAGTGCGGTCGGCGGGTCTGATCCTGCTGCAGACGGTCCCTGAGGGCCTCGGCGCCTGCGAGCTGAAGGCGGCCGCGCTGCGCGTGCCCGGCGTGCTCGCCATCCATGAGCTCCATGTGTGGCAGCTGCATCGCGACCGGGTCGTCGCCACTGCACACGTCGCGTACTCTTCCCATGAGGTAGGAAATAAATTAACGCGGCGATGACAGGTGAAACTGCAGTATTAACCGACCACCATATAGAGCACCTGTTCAGGGTTTGTTCTGATTAGTGATCAAAACAATCCCTGTATAGACGATGCTGTATGTATGTGTTAGTGATAGCTCACCTACCCACACCCACTATCCACCGCCAATTGAAACAAACGGTCAAATTACTGACAGTGAGGCATTCTGTCCTCAGAGTTGGTAACGCATTTGTGATCTTGCGCTAGTTGGCCTTCCTAATGGCATAAAAAGTAAAAAAGATTCCTTATATACCATGTAGGTACTTACAACGCTCTATTTCTTTCAACAAGTACTGTATCGAAATATATATTCCGTTGATAATCGATTTAAGGCGTTAATCGCTAAAATCAGTTAAAACTTTGATGACATATTTTCTTTATACACATTATCCGGTGAATATTGTTATTTATGTATTACTTAGCCCTACAACTAGTCTTCTATTTTATTCAACTACGTGTCATAACATACCTACCCCTCATATTTTATGCCCACATATGCAGGCACTCCTTGAAGAGTTGGATGTCTGAGTCCTGTTATATTATTTTTATTTACCAACGCAACCTTCTTCAGTAAGCCCACAAGCTCTACGTCAATCATTTAATAATATAATATCTGATAAACCAAGACAGTTATTTAAGAGATAAACAGCTCATCACAAAGCCAGTTCACCACCGGAACCTTAAAAATGCCAAGCAAATCACAAGTCTTATGTCATTCAAATATAATCGAACACTAAACATGCCACCGAGACGAATGCTCTTTGACATGCGTACGCAATCTTGGTATATCATTAGTATCATTAGCCATGTTCCTGCGATAAACAGGCTTGACTAATCAAAGCTGTCCAATAAGACAAGTATACTTTCAGGACTATTTGCGCAGTTCGGAGCTCGTGTGTGACTTGTTCAAGCGTCACGGCATAGGATTGGTCACGCTACAGCCAGAGTTCATGCTAGCGTCACTTGTCGGTAAGTCATTATACATCTACCTTTTATGTAGGTAATTAGAAGACGTTGATCAAGCTCAGTCCATTAGGACGATAAGTGTAAGCGATGAACAACTTGACATGATCAGCTTAAGTGGTTCATATTTTTTTACACACTTTAAAAAAATCTAGCAATTGTTTTTTAAGTACTCGTATGCTTTATATTTCATTTGCGCAGTAACCCACAGAGAATTTTAAAACGTTCGACGTTCTTTACCATAAAACGCCACTCTAATTATTACAGTGAATGTTTACCTATTTTTGCTCCATTTGCAGGGACCGACGAAGAAAAGAAGGCATTAATAGAATTAGCGAATGAGGCCTGCGCCACCCCCTGTGCCAAAGAGTGCGTGGCGCCGCGGTGCTGCGAGCCCCCCCCGCGGCCCGAGGTCGCGCGCGTCTGAACCTCCTCCAAGCGGAGCATCTTGCCATAGACAACGACTAATAGTGTACAGTTTACCGGTGAAACATTGAGATACGAAACTGTATATATACTTATTATACAAATTATTTTTCTATGAATAGGTTAGATGACATGATATTTTACAAAAAATCATCAAATCGATCGATTACTTAGAATAAACGCAACCAAAGAAAGTCCATTGAACTGAGTTGTAGACGAGGCTAGGGATAGTCTGCATTTTGTTGAGAGCGAGTGAAAGTGTATGAATGAAAACCAAGTTCTCGCCTCGGCATTATAACATTGTCATTACCTACCATTACGGTTTGCTGCGTAACCATAATGAATGACAGCAAAATAAATATCATTTGAGACGGCTTTGTGGAAACTGGCAGTTTTTTGTATATCTACATTTAAATCGACTCCTAATTAAGACGTACGTGAATTGTTTATTACTATAAAAGAAAAATAACCTTCAAACTGAATACAGCTAAGGACATTATGTTAAAATATTCATAGGTAACAATGTACTGTTTGTACATTACTCATACATAAGACATTCACCGAATGTATGCTTGTTGTCCTCATCAAGCACCTGCGGAGACATTGCCGTTGAAAACAATGCGTAACAATAGATCAAATGAAAAGTAAAAGACTAAAAACCTTTGAAGGTAAAAAGGTACCGACTGTTGTCTTTTACATCCCTATAGAAACTGCAAGAGCGCTTTCACATTGGCCACGTAGCCGCACCATATGGCAAGCAGCAGCGCGCAAAAACCAAAGATTAAACTTCATTTTCTTAATGTCCACAGAGCTGTACCTAATGCTATCGGTAGATTGTGTCCTGGCGCATTGATTAGCCGCCACGCACAGCTCTAATCGAAACGCAGCCCTTGTTCTCTGAAGTCATCTTAACACAACAGATAATTCAACATCTCCACCACGACTACGACAGCCTTTTCTAATAAGTAAACTACTATAACAAGATAAGATTGTGGGAGACATATTTACAAAGTGACCTGTGATGTTCTCTACAGTATTAGGGCAGATAAGTTAATCTAAGTCCTTATACTCTCTGCCGCTCATATAACTCCCTACATAAATAATTATAAGGGCTGTATTACACTGGCGTTTTTAAAACGTACTTGCATCAGTACGTTTTCAAACCGCCGATTTACATGATTAAATAACAGGCTTAGTGCGGCAGTTAGTAATTAGGTAATTATGTCCTAAGAATTTACTTGTAAGTATAGATTGTAAAATTTCGTGTACAAAGTTTTATTTTAATTTAACAGATAAATAATTAATTATATTTGGACTTTGATTTCTTTTGATAACCCGTTTCTAGTCAGCATAGTCATTCATTCAGTAGATTTGATTATACAGGGTGTCCCAGAAACCAACGTCAACCCGCCTAGGGCTGATAGAGCAGCTCATAAGCTATCGATTTAACCCCCATGTATGTTCAGCAATTGTTATTAGTTTCCGAGATATTAATCATTTTCATCGGATTTTTTGTCATTTTTCCTTATGTCCGTGATACGAGAAACCCCTAAATACATGTATTTATACACTTTTTTTTCAGTGTTTTCTTGCATGATTAGAATCACTGTGAAATAAGGAAGTTTTTAAAGCTACATGCCATTTTTTTTTTCATTACAACTTTTTGAGTAAACACACAAAGTTTATTTTTCCATACTTGGTGAAAAACAAACGCGGGGTTCCCTTAGTATGGAGAAAGTAACTCTGTGCGATTACTGAAAAAGTTGTAATGAAAAAAAAAATGGCATGTAGCTTTAAAAACTTCCTTATTTCACAGTGATTTTAATCATGCAAGAAAACACTGAAAAAAAAGTGTATAAATACATGAATTTAGGGGTTTCTCGTATCACGGACATAAGGAAAAATTACAAAAAATCCGATGAAAATGATTAATATCTCGGAAACTAATAACAATTGCTGAACATACATGGGGGTGATTCAGATGCCCCTTGAGGTGCTCTACCTCTGGACTTCCGCTTGACACTACTTCCTGGGACACCCTGTATATAAGATAAGGATAAATAATAAAATCACAGTTAGGTAATATTTTACTTGATTGTTTATTTCAAAAAACCATTCATTTTAAATAAGTCACTGATTTGATTAATATGTTCTAAATACCTTACTATAGTTGAAAACTCTCACCGATGCAATGGCTCTTTCACTCTTCAGTCTATGTGCAATCCTCGTGCAATCAATGGTAGGTAAGAGATGGCTATCATAACTTCCAACTTGAATTTTAGGAGTAAGTTGAGCTCCTTAATACTATGAAGCTTAGGAACAACAAGAATTATTTAGGTTTCTGTAGAAGATAAAACAAATCCAGTATTATTGGACTTTGCTGAAAGTATTGTATCAGTTGAACAACGTACAGTCACCACACGGGATTGTTGAGCCACTTGCCACTGTTCGTAAATTGGCCGTGTTATGCAAATCGGGTTTAGTCTTTAGTCGGTTATACTCGCACGGCTCGCGCCCAAAGTCACCCAATTGCACGTCTAGCAACGGTAACCTAGCGACAATTGTTAAGCGCAGCGATAAATTATTTTATGATTTGTCACTTTGACTTCGGAAAAACTCGGAAAACCCGATTTTATCCGAACGCTGTTGACGTGTAATAGTCATCGTAATGAATCGCCGATTTCCCGCCATTGATTTTATAATCTTTGTTATGTCAAATTTCAATTGGCTTCAACGTATCAACAGCATTCGGATGGGTCGGGAATGACAAGAGATTTCTAGAGCCAAAACCTCTACTATATTGTTATATTTTAAGGTCTACTTAAATTGATTATTCGAATATCAAGCATGTTCATAAAAAAGAAAAATATATCATGATATATATGACTATTTATTTATTTTATTTTATTTTAGAAAACTTAACTAGTGTGGGTAAAGCTAGTAGCATATATATGCTCCATGGGAGTCTATTACAGATTGGAGACGCGAAGGCATAGACTCGACCAACTGAGCACAATAACCACTTCCTCGCAAGTCTTCCCATACTTCATGACAATGACTTTCAACGGCCTCTCTCGTTCGCTCATTCCGGTTTTCCCTTCTCTGAACCATTAAACCCCATGTTTTCGGATGGTATTGGGGTGACAATTGAAACGGTCTGCGAAATAATTGGTGGATATAAAGCCATTATTTTCGTAGTTCTGTCGCATCTCATCGCGTTGCTCAGCCGAGAGTATCGAAAGACCATGGTTGCCTTCACGGTGATCATTTATAGCTCCTTCTTCAGCATACCTATTCACCCACAAACTGACAGTATTTCGCTGCACATTTAAAGCGGTTGCTATTGCACGTATGCTTAAGCCTTGCTGATGCAAAATTACAATTTGTTGTCTGGTTTCGTTGCTAATCGAAGGTGGCATCGCGGAAGGCGAAAGAAAATTGACAATTTACATGCAATTTACATTGACAATCCCATTGTCAATTATTTTTTTTAAGTTATATTTTCCGTACGGAAGTATGAAGTATTTAATTAACTTTTCCTTGTAGGTAATAGCTGACAGATCGAAGGATTATCTGAAGTAAATAGAATTGACGCCAAAGGTTATCTATGGCACACAAAAAGGTTACACCTTGAACTCATTTAGTAATATTTGCATTTCTCTTTATCTTATATTTCTATCTTTATCATTACGAGTTTGTGTGTCATTTATGAATCACTTGATTTAAAAAAATAAATTTTCATGCAATTTTGGTGTTGGCTAACCCAAAGACAAGCCTGCCAACTTAACAATAGAGTGACTAAAGCCAACCAATTACAGGTCTAGAAACAGTAACCTAGCAACAACTGTTATTACGTAATCGGTCACACGACATCGGGAAAACTCGGAGTCCACGACTTTACCCGAACGTTGTTTAAGAGTCTAATAAATTTAATAAATCACCGATATTATGTCAATTCTAAAACACACAGCGTGATGTGAAGAAGCTGTCTATGGATATCCTTATATCTACTTAAAACATACCTGGCCACACCGGATTTTACCGATATGTCACTGCAGAGGGCGCCACCTCCTTCGCCAGAAGAGCGCGTCTGTTGCTTGTCAACGTCATTAGCGTTTATGGATTCCCGCCAAGAAGCGTACTCTTGTTTGGAATTTTTGATATTTGTGTTTTTTTCCATAAAACTAACGTTTTTTCGACAAGAAATTTCAACTTTGTACTAAAGAGTAACACGCGAAGTATATTTAAGTGTTTTAGTGCAGTGCGAAGTGCAACCAAAGTGATGAATACCGACGAGGTGCCGGGTTCACAAAATGTGTCGGAGGCCGAGAAGCAATCATCGGATGATAATACTTCAACGTCTTCGTCCTCGGAGGACGAGACGGTTCCGCCTCCCAACAAACGACCGAGAAAACCTCGCGGAGAGGATTATCAGTCGTATGATCCTAGGGTGGATTCATTGATGAATCAAGTAAGTTATATTTCTAATTACATTATGCAATTGGCTCAGCAGCCCTCTACTTCTACGAGTCACAGCCTCGTACCAGAGCATTTTCTGACTCCACCCGCTCAAAAACCTCTTGACGTAGATATCGGCGAAATTGTTACCGAGGTGAAAACAAATAAAATTGTCGCGGAGGCTAAATCTGATCGTGTTGCGCGGTTGAACACGATACAGAAGTTTAATTCACCAGCATGGCAAGGGGTAAGGTATAAAAATTCACTGAACTCTGTTTTGGCAACACCTAGTTTTGTTGAGCTAAAAATTAATGAAGAGCTGATACATTTAAGTAAAGGAAAGGACTATTTAGCATCCACAGAGAAAGTTTTAGCGGGTCTTTCAAATGCTATATTAAATCAAAAAGATTTGTTAAAGGAAGGCCTGCAGACCATTGTAGATTGGGCATCAGCAAATGAAAAAGATCTAAATGCAAACACTCTTTATGATAAAGTGACCCTTCTCTTTGGACCAGACTCTTCAATGAGCAAGAACTCTGACCTTATTATGCAAATATTGTGTGGGAAAAGAACAGAGTGCATAGAGGTGCGTCGTAATAGATTATTGAATGAGGTAAATAATCCTAATCTCAAGATGAGTTTAAGCAACATCCCACCAAGTAATGAATATCTTTTTAGTAGGGATTCTTTGCTTCCTTTAGTACAGTCCTTGGGTGGTTCTCAGATTTGGCTTAATACACCATCTTATGTTAAGGAAAAAGATAAAAGACATATGCCTAACACAGGTACTTATAAACCGTATGAGGGACAGGGCAGATATGATGACTCAAGAAAGGTACATCAAAGAAGAAACAACTATAATAATACCTATCAGCGAATTGACAAGAAATTTGGTAAGAAAAGGCGTTTTCAGGACAAACAAAATAAGCCCTTTCGTCCCGAACATACACAGCACAAATGACTATGTAAGAAAGGCAGAACTAAAATCTTTTCAAGGGGGTTGCTTAAGATTTTACCAACGAAAATGGAGGAAATTACAAGCGAGTCCTTTTATAATCAAAACTATTGTAGGCCATCGCATCCCTTTCTATCTCAAGCCCCCTTTGTTCTGCCCAACAACTCAGTCCCAAAGAAGATATTCAACCAAGGTCACAGAACAGATGACGGATATCGTCCAGAAACTGAAGTCTCAAGGAATACTGGAAAAACCAACTTTACTGAATCCGGGTTATTTTTCAAAAATGTTTTTAGTAAAAAAATCAGATGGGGGGGTGCGTCCAGTATTCGATCTCAGAATGCTCAATTCATATATAGCGACCAAACATTTCAAACTGGTTTCACAGAAAACAGTCTCGAATTTCCTCCAGGAACAAGACTGGATGGTAAAAATAGACTTATCCCAGGCCTATTTTCACCTACCAATTTCACAGGCACACAGACGATTTCTAAGAGTAATTTACAACGGAGAAGTTCTACAGTTAACTTGCCTTCCTTTTGTCCTATCTTCAGCCCCCCAAACCTTTGCAGCTGTAACGAATTGGACTGCGGAGGTCCTTCGTGCTCAGGGTTTCAGAGTTCTGGTGTACCTGGACGATTACCTATTGGCAAATCAGGATCGCTCCATGTTGAAAACCCAGGCTGCGGAAGCCGTGAGTTTCTTAGAACACCTAGGTTGGAATGTCAACTACCTACGCCAAGTCAGTCTTGACACCCACGCAAAACCTAAAGTATCTCGGTCTGGAATGGAATACTCACTCCAACACTATGTGCCTACCAATAGAAAAGATTCAGGCTATTCACAGGATCCTAACGACTATAATAAATACAACCAGTTGCAAACTAAGAGAGATTCAGCGACTTCTGGGTCATTTAAATTTCGCAAATCTGGTAATTTATCGGGGACAACTGCATTGCCGAAAATTACAGATATTTCTGCGACGATTCCCAAAGAACAGACCAAGGGAACGGAGGATAGTTCCACCAGGAGCTCTCGGCGAGATCCAGTGGTGGCTGTCAGCCCTCCAGAACAATTCAGCTCCAATTCACCCACAATGTGTTACTCATTTCCTAACAACAGACGCAGCGGATGCGGGCTGGGGAGCTCAACTAAATGGTCAGAATATGTCAGGAACATGGACGAGACTTCAGATGTCATGGCACTCGAATCTGAAGGAAATGTATGCTGTGTACGCAGCAGTAAAAATGCAAAAGAACAACCTGAAAAATGCTCATATACTAGTTCAGACAGACAATCGAACTTTAGTGGCCCACATAAGAAAGGAGGGGGGGACGAAGTCTCTCCGGCTCCTGAACCTCACAACCCAACTGATGCAGTTGTTGGATCAAATAAATGTTTCAGTGTCAGCCTGTTACCTCCCGGGGAGGTTCAACGGCATCGCAGACCACCTTTCCAGAGGCCGTCAGGTTCCAGAGTGGCACTTACTTCCCGAAGCCACGGAGGCAATATTCAAAAAATGGGGAAGACCTCAAATAGACTTGTTCGCATCATCAGGAACGGCTGTAGTCTCAAGGTACGTAAGCTTAGATTCAAGAGATGGTTTGGCAGAGTATTGCAACGCCTTCAGTCAAGCTTGGAATTACCACCTAGCATGGATTTTTCCACCTCCCAACCTGCTGCCACAAGTATTGCGCCATCTGAACAGTGCAACAGGCAGATACATTCTAGTTGCCCCGACATGGAACCAGTGCTATTGGAAACCAGACCTTCAGACCAGAGCACTGGAGGAACCGATGTCAATAAAGAACCTCCAGAAAATCAAAAAAATCAAAATCAAATCATTTATTCTGTAAGTAGGCCCTGTAGGCACTTTTACAAGTCTGAGTCTACCAGCGCTTCCAAAGAGACCACTGTTGAGAAGAAGCGCCGCAAGAAACTCAACAGTAAGCCGTTTTTTAAAAATAAATCACTTATTACAATACTAAACTTAAGCTACATAATTTAAATGTCATAGGGATGTACAGGTCCCAGTAGTAATAATAATTAAATACATCAAAATGTCAGATTAAAATAAATAATACAATTTCGGAGATGTAAACAGGCTCCAGGTAATATAGGGTGAATCTACCAGCGCTTCGGACGAGACCATCATTGCGGAGAAGAAGCGCGAAACTAAGTTACATTAAGTAAAGTAAGTTACATTAGGTAATAAAGTAATAAATAATAATTTCTTAAAACTACCAAAAATAAAATCATTACAAATGTAAGGTCAATAAACCTTAAATAAAAACAAACAAACAATAAAACACTATGAGAACAACACGACGAGGTCTCTACGTCAAAAGCCATAACTAGAATAATTTATTTAACAAAAAGTCCTTGCAAACGTGAACAGACCGGACCCCACAAACAGCACCCGTTCACGAGTATGACGCGTATCTCAGCCATCGCCTCTCTCAACCATATGTTCGGGAAAGTGGCGACCCGATCAACGACGCCGCCGTAAGCAAAGACCTTTGAGCGAGCGTGACATGCTCATGCTGCCGGACAACATAAAAGTAATATTGTGTGAAGCAGCTGTCCGGCGAGAAACATCACAGTGTGTTCTTAATTAAAAGCGTCTTGTACACACAAGAACTAGAAAAGATAAAATACAAATAGTAAACATAACATTGATTGCTTGAATACACAGTTTGCTTAAAGGCTATGCTTATCAAGGTACCTAGAAAAATTCTACGAGTAAATATACCTGACACTATTTAAAGACATCTTGGTCACCAATGAAGTCATTTACAGTGTAATATGCCCTACCCAACAAGCAGCGCTTGATGTGGGACTTAAATTTATTGAACGGCATATTGACGATATCAGAAGGTATCTTGTTGTAAAAACGTATACAGTTCCCCACAAACGAAGTGCTTACTTTACGGAGACGGTGACCTGGAAGAGCGAGCTTATCCCTATTTCTAGTATTTAAGTTATGAACGTCGCGGTTATGCCTAAAATCATGTATGTTTTTGCGTACATACATGATATTCTCAAAGATATATTGAGACAGAGGGTACTAATAGACCAGACAACAATGACTCATCCACCTCAGATCGATCAATTGCAACTACAAGCATGGCTAGTTGGGGGTGGAGTGACAAAATTGATCACTGGCAGGACAGAGAAAAACAACTATTAAAGAGCAGTTGGAGAGCTTCTACATTGACCAGCTATGCGCCAGCTATACGGAGATGGATTGCATGGAGTAATACAAATAATGTTAATAGCAAAGCTCCACAAGGACCGGACATTGCAAAATTCTTAGCAGATTTATTTTTAGATCATAACTTGGCTTACAACACAATTCTATTACATAAGTCAGCTGTTTTGACATACTGTGGCCAACCAAATATATCTGATAGTTTTTTAATAAAGCAAATTTTAAAAGCGATTTCCATAGCCAAGCCAATTCCACAAAAGTCACCCATTTGGGACACTAGTTTAATTTATAACTGGTTAATATCAGCACCTTCTAAGAACTCTCTCTTTGAATGTTCAAGAAGGACCGCAATTATTTTATTATTAGCATCAGGCCGTAGAATTCATGATTTAACATTATTAAAAATTACAGAAAATCATTTTATAGATACAGATGCAAAAATAATTTTCTGGCCTATGTTTGGTTCCAAAACAGATAATTCTAGACAAAGACAATCGGGGTGGTGCCTATCAGCACATCCAAATAAAGCTATCTGTCCTATCCATCATGTTAAATTGTTAATATCTATGTCTATCCATAGAAGACAAAATACAGATATAGATTCTCTTTTTATAACGATAACAGGAATGGTTAAAACTGCATCTCGGACAGTCATAGCTGGATGGATTAGGACAATTTTCAGAGAGGCTAATATTCAAGCTTCTGCAGGTAGTATTAGATCAGCAGTAGCTTCAAAGTCTTGGCTTGAAAACAGACCAATAGAGGAAATTTTGGAGAGAGGAAATTGGAGATGCTTCCAAACATTTAGGAATCATTACTATAGGACAGTACAAAGAAATAACAGTATAAATAATTCAGATTTATTATCTAATAACTTTGCTCAAATGTGATTTGTTATGTCTGATTAATTTAGACTTAGATATCTATTTTTGTTTTTATTTAACATTTATTACAATTTCTGAACAAAAAGTATTTGTTCTTTTAGCAAGAGATATTGCTATTTATATAACTATGATTGATCTCAGTTTTCTTGTGTTTTTATATAATAATTAAAACCTATTCATGGGAGGTCTTGAATTTTTCATTTATTTATATATAGATTTCACATTAGCGTTTATGGCTCTTGTCACCAGCAGATACCAGACACGTCTTCACATCACGCTGTGTGTTTTAGAATTGACATAATATGAATGTTTTGCATTACAACAAAACATGTATTATGTCTTGAATAAAACACACAGCGTGCAGCAAGGTTCTTGCTGGTGCAGTGTGAAGACGCTAATGACGTTGACAAGCAACAGACGCGCTCTTCTGGCGAAGGAGGTGGCGCCCTCTGCAGTGACATATCGGTAAAATCCGGTGTGGCCAGGTATGTTTTAAGTAGATATAAGGATATCCATAGACAGCTTCTTCACATCACGCTGTGTGTTTTATTCAAGACATAATACATGTTTTGTTGTAATGCAAAACATTCATATTCTGTCAGATTATTTTTGACAGTTGATTTGATAGAAATACCGAATGACAAAGATAGAAATATTTTTCTCTTTCTGTTACACGAATATACGAGAAGACAGACATGTCATCATTCGTTATCAGTCGTTCACGACGATGTCACACGAGTATGCCCGATTTGCCTACACGGCTAAATTATGAACTGTGGCAAGTGGCTCAACAATCCCGTGTGGCGACTGTACTAATTGTACTTTACTACTTGTTTACTACATTTTAATTTATTTCCTATTCCTATAATGTTTATAATGTAAAATTCAATAAGATCTTATCTTGTAAATATTCAGGTTCGTGTATATGATTCATTTCGAAACTAGCTACAACAATAGTGAAAAAACCTCACCCTAACCTCATTAACCTTATGAACTAGATTCGAATGGTGATGCGAGTATAAATAAATGTTTTGTAGGAAAGCCGCGAAGACGTACCGTAAATAAACAGAAGTCAAATACAGTCAACGTTATAAGTAAGAGAAATCAGCGCCTGGACACGTATTAGTATTATGACTTTGATTGTACTTTAATGCAGAACGCTGCAGATTTTTAGTGCGAAATTAAAGTCTAAATATCGGTTATATTAGATACACCATTAAAAATCCGCAAAAAAAAAAACTTGCCCTAGCGCGATCTGTCTGCTGTAGTTGCTAAGTAACTAAAGTAAAATAAAGATAGAAAGCAGCATTAGAATTGCGAAATGTCATCCTCGTAAAGGAACTCGGTGATAGCTAGCATAGTCGGCTTGCGGCAGTGGGCTGGCTTGCAGGGGCGGCTCTTCACCAAGTTCGGGCAAGGCTTGCCGGAGCCCGAGGCGGCGCGCTGTTTAAAAAAAAACAATACAAAGGAGAATAGCCGAGCACAAAAGATCTACAGGAGTCCTAGGTAAAGCCTGGTTTACACGACTTATATCTCGTCAAGCGATTGACGTGGCGTCATATCAATTCAAAAACAATATATTATGAAACACAGCTCAACTAACAACTGCGTAAGTTCAGATCCGCATGCGGTAGGTACTAGGCCGTTCCGTGGGATGAATATTCGGCTCTAAAATAAAGGAGCGGGGGCAGCGCGGTGTGGCGCGTTCCCATACTAAGTGCGTTTGCGACTTTCGGGTATGTAAGTTTCGTAAACGAGTTTTATGAATTCGGTTAAAGATTATTACTAACGACTTACCTGAACTAGCCTATAGTTCAGCTTGAGAGCGACGTCACAGTGGCCGAAGCAGCTTCCCCATCCCAGCCACGCGCCCACCTCGCAGTTCACGTCCTCTAGCGAGAATTTACCATCAACATCGTTTATACTGTACATGCCTAGGGGCTCTATTCTGCCCTCGAACGAAAAAAAGGCACATCTAGATATGAATTGTATTGCACTTACAACCTTATTATAAACCTTTGCGAGTTTAATATGTTTCTATGAATTTATTACACTTGTGCCTTTTCAGCGTAGGAAGGCAGTATTCTAATCACTAAAGCCATATTGGCTTTGACATGCTATCGTATTGTTTTGTACTCGGCCGCTATTAGGTACTATCAAGGAAATAAGATCTATCATAAGTCATAACCTTGTCAAACGGGTAATATGTCAAAAGTAATATGGTTTTACCGAGTAGAAAAGAGCCCCAGATGGAGTATAGTTCGTTCGATCAAATAGTTTGATGGCTTTGATGTGCCGCCACAATTGATACACGCGCGCAAAGCGGTGTCGGCGACTTCAATTCAAAGGGTTGCAATGCTTACTATTTGAACGTTACGAACTATAAATAATCATACGTCATTGTATTTGGTTAGAAAAGCTCGAATTCATCTTCCTTTTAGTAGGTACTTGTTGATAAAGTGATTGAGAAAGTAAGATAAATACAAGCTTATGATATGATCTAATGATGAAATCGGAAGGAGGCAACAGGATCTCCGTTGTACTTAACGTGAACTCACTGATTTGGCATTCGTTAGTTTAGTCTCAATAAGATGATAGCGATTGAACGAAAAAAAGTACAGTCGGCCGCAAAACGTTGTTTCAAAAAACTTATTTTCTCCTTTATTGAATATAATAATTGAAATATTTTTAAATGTGCTGGACGATGACAATTAAATTAAACTTTACCTGGCTTTGGCGAATCGTTTTGGATGACTTCATTGTCTTCATTAGATGCCGCAGATTTTATTTTCTTTGTGATAATTTCAGTCGTCGTAGTCGTCGTAGTCGTCGAAGTCGTCGTAGGCGAGGGCGCAGCTGAAATAGTTCAATGGAGGGACATGGCGAAACTGTAAGGGTTCATTGTTGATTTCGAAACCCTAAAAAGCACACAACATTGGAGCAGTCAGACCCAGATAGGTTTCCAGACGGGTACACTACATACCTAATCTCAAAATATGTTTTTTACGAATTTGATAAACCCTAATTTCCGAATTCCGATTAAAAATTTCCGAATCTTCACTATTCTGAATTTTAGTTTCACAAAGCATCATAATCAGGATTTTTTTATATCACGAATAATCACATTTTCGACTTATAAAAATAGCAAAAAATATTTTTCTCAATTTCACAATTTGTACAAAACGGAAAAACGAATTTGGTAATTCCGAATATTCCTATTCCGAAATTTTAACAGCTCCAATTATCCAAGATTTTTTTATTTCAAATAAGCGCCTGTTAAAATATTGTATAATGTTTAACATGAATGATGCATTTTTTTTTAAGAAATCTGGTAAAGTCGGCAGAGCTCCGTGAACTGTTCCGGTAAGCTAAGGCGCTTCGCGCCTTGATGCAACTTTAACCACCCATCCAATCAAGGTCAGATTGACATTAGTAATTTGCTCGTCATCTCACCTAACTTCTCTTTCAACTAGAATACTCCAATTCAATTCAAGTGGTTAGTTTCATAATCCGAATTTTACATAACCGATCTGTATTGTGAATTTTCGGAATTCAAATATTCGGAATTATAATTTTCTTAAAAAAGAAAATTCGGAATTGTCAACATTCGTAAATATAATATTCGGAAAAACATTTACGTGATTTTAATACTTACTCGGTAATATAAAATTCGAGATTTTGATAATTCGGCCTTATATTTTTTCGGTAGGTATTGTAAAAATTTGGAGCTATGAACTTAGGTATTTTCAAATTCGGAATTAAATTATTCGAGATTTTAGGGTGCTTCCAGACATCTTAGCACCCCGTCACAACCTTGACGTCGCAGATTCTCAATTATTATTTTTTGCATTTGATAGTCTTGACTAAGGGGTTATTCCGCCGGGTCCGCCACTAGCTAGTTAGTTGTCGCCTATATCTAAGACCGAGGTACCGATAGATCAGCAGCAATCAGCACTGACCAGTGGTAGGGGCGTGCGTGCAGCGGCGCTGGCACTCGTCGCGCGTGGGGAAGTTGTTGGCGTTGCCGCCGCAGCCGCTGTAGCCGAAGGGCTCGCAGCGCCCGGCCGCCGCCTCGAAGAACCAGCGCTCATTGTAGCTGCGGCAGTACCCCACTGAAGCTGGCAACCTGCAGATTTCTGCAGAGAAAACATCATAGAGTAATGAACGACCGAAGACGTTTCCCCAAGACATTTAACGAATGCATTGCACATGTTGGAAATTGAATTAGGTTAATATCCTCTTACATGTATGGTCATTTTGTACTGGCGTCATGGTGAGTAAGGGGGAGAACAGCTCTTAACATCTTGCTGGCCCCAAATGTCATCCTCACCTGCACGCGCCGGTGTCTATCGGCAGTGGCTTACCAGCTGCTGAGGTGCTCCCTGCTGGATAACGGACGAGGCTCTGGCGACCGAGCAATGGCGGGATAACCATACACTCAGCTGGGTAATAGGCTGGAAGAGGGCTCAGCGACCTTGGAGTCTAAGTAACTCCTAAAAGGCTGATGACGGAAGGCAACGGGAAACCACCGTCATTAAAATTCCCTAGTTGGTCAGCTCTGGCCAGATAGCATAATGGATAGTACAAATATAGCCACGGCCCCGAGTCTCCGGCGTCCCTTCAATGGGACAGGGGTGCGAAGAATTCCCGGAGGTAAACAAAAACAAAAATTAAATTTGAAGATCGGTACATGGAATGTAAGAAGCCTGAAACAGCACGGTAAACTATCAAATCTAATCAAGGAAATGGAACGCTTGGAGATTGAAATTTTGGGTATAAGTGATACAAAGTGGCCAGGAAAAGACCGTTTTAATACCACAGAGGGTAAAGTTCTGTATCATTCGGGTAGTGATACGACGGAACCCTATGGAGTCGGAATTCTTTTAAACAAAGAGATATCAAAAGCAGTTATAAATTTTGTACCACTTTCGAATAGATGCATGCTAATTTGTTTACAAGGAAAACCACGTAATATTAATATAATTCAGGTTTATGCCCCGACACGAGATAAACCGATGGAAGAAGTCGAACAACTATACGCAGACATAAGAACACTTATGCAATACACAAAAAAACACGAGGTGAACATCATTATGGGGGATTTTAATGCGAAAATTGGATCTGGTGAGGTCCCAGGTGTAATAGGCCCACATTGACTAGGGAACAGAAATGATCGTGGTGACTTATTAGTCGATTTCTGTCAAGAGAATGAGTTCATGGTAGCTAATACCTTTTTCAAACAACACCCGAGACGCTTATATACCTGGACATCTCCTTCGCATGTTGCGGGGCGCATAGTTCGGAACCAGATAGATTTTGTTGCAGTGAACAAGCGTTTTAGAAACTGCATCAAGACCGCACAGACCTACCCAGGAGCGGATATAAATTCTGACCATAATCCGGTTGTTGTCAGAGTTTCATGCCAACTGAAACAGGTTTCTAGAAGAAAACCTATGGTCAGACCGGACGTGTGACTATTGAAGCATCAGGAGAAGAGGGCAGAAGTGTCCAATGCGATTAACGGCTGGGCGAAAAATAATATGGAGCCCGTTTCAGTAGAAGATTCCGTTGGCAGTTTAAGGGACACGGTGATCTATATTAATAGAGCTGTTCTGAAACCTCACCCCATACAGAAGAAACAAATCTGGATGACTGATGACATTTTGGAACTCATGGATAAGCGTAAGACTTACAAACAGACTGACTTGAACCAGTATAGGGAAATTGAAGAAAAAATTAAGGCCGAAATTAGGGTGGCGAGATATAAATTTTATGAAGGAAAATGTGAAAAATTGAAGAATTGGACAAGAAATTCGATAACTTTAATTTACATAAAGAAATAAAGGAAATGGCAGCTATCGGGCGAGGCTCAAAACAGTGTATGTTGGTGGACGACAGCGGACAGTTGGTTTCTAATGTGGGAAAAAAGAAGTCTATGTGGAAAACCTATGTAGAAGACATGTTGGCGGACTGTACCAGAAGAGTCGCATCAACACCACAAAGTATAAATGGTCCAGCAATACTAAGATCTGAGATACTCCATGCTTTAAGGAATGCTAAAACCGGAAAATCAACCGGACCGGATCACATTGCAGTAGAGATCCTTAAGCTAATCGAATACGAATATGTAGACTCGCTAACATCACTTTTTAATCACATTTACAATACCGGAATCTTGCCAAAAGAATGGTTGAAATCTACCTTCATTACCTTACCGAAGAAGCCAAACGCCAAAAAATGCAGTGATTTGATTACCGAACAATAAGTTTGATGAGTCAGGTGTTAAAGTTGTTTCTTTCCATTGTGCACGGTCGAGTCCTTGTAAAGTGTGAGGAACAACTAGGAGAGACTCAATTTGGATTTAGACCCGGTGTTGGCACCAGAGAGGCATTATTCGCAGTTAACTTACTCGTCCAAAAATGCCAAGACTTGCAGAAAGATGTATATTTATGTTTCGTTGATTACGAAAAGGCTTTTGACCGTGTTCGTCACGAGGTTCTTATATGTCTTTTAAATAAAGCGGGATTAGATGGGAAGGATGTGCGCATCATTCAAAACCTCTATTGGGGTCAAACGGGCGTAGTAAGAGTCGAAGGGGAAGAAACCGAGGAAGTGGTAATATGTCGGGGGGTGAGGCAAGGCTGTATATTGTCGCCCCTGCTTTTTAACTTGTACTCTGAAGCTATCATTTCTGATGCGCTGGATGATCAAGCATGGGGAGTAGTAGTCAACGGTTGCGTGATCAATAACATCCGATACGCAGATGACACCATCCTTATTGCTTCAAACGCGGAGGAATTACAAATGATAGTGGACAGAGTTTACGAACGAAGCCGAAATGCAGGTTTAGCCATGAACCTATCAAAGACCAAATTCATGCTGGTGTCACGTAACAAAACCTTAAACCCTACCATCCGTGTCGCTGGCACAGCAATAGAACGTGTTTCCCGCTACAAGTACCTGGGCACATGGGTCACTGAAACATGGGAATCAGATCAGGAGATTAAAACCCGGATCGAAATAGCCCGTGCGTCATTTATGAAAATGCAGAAGGTGCTCAGGAATAGACAGCTAGATATACGTCTACGTGTCAGAATGCTCCAGTGTTACATATGGCCAATAGTTTTTTACGGCTCCGAGGCGTGGACTATTAAGGAGGACACTCGCCGACGACTTGAAGCTTTAGAGATGTGGTTGTACCGCAGAATGCTGAGAATTAGTTGGGTTCAACGAGTTACAAATGTAGAGGTGCTACGCAGAGTTAAAAAACCCCGTGAACTACTGCAAACCATTCGTAGGAGAAAAGTAGCCTACCTGGGCCATATTCTGCGTAACAAGCGATACCAACTGCTTCAAACTATTGTCATGGGCAAGGTAGAGGGGAAGAGAAGCGTTGGCAGACCCAAGATGTCATGGCTCGGGAACATAAAGACCTGGACAGGTGTCGCCACGGTTGAAGAGCTGTTCCGTTTGGCGAGAGATAGGAAGTTGAATGCAGAGCTGACTGCCAACCTCCAGTAGTGGAGAGGAATTTGAAGAAGAAGAAGAAGTCATGGTGAACTGGCAGCAGTCCATAGCTCTTACACCAGCTGCTCTAATACTACTAGTACCCGCACTGACGGCATCGAGGGAGCCTGTCTCTTGGCCGCAGCAGCTGTTCTAACACCGTTAATACATATGAAGTCTAGGACCCGTACGGACGGTATCGAGGCAGCCGGTCTCCTCGCCGTCGCATAGCACCTCCTGCTGCGTCGCGGTGAAGTGGCAGCGGTCCATCGCTCTTGCACCAGCTGCTCTAACACCGCTAGTACATATAAAGTCCAGTACCCGCACTGACGGGCTCGAGGCAGCCGGTCTCCTCGCCGTCGCATAGCGCCTCCTGCTGCGTCGCGGTGAACTGGCAACGGTCCATCTGCTCCTGCACCAGCTGCTCCAACTCAGGGGTTTCCGCCGTTGTGTTTTCCGCTGGGTAATTCTATGTTAAAGAACATAAAACAGAGAAACTCTATGGATATTTTGTTACAAATTTATAATATAAGATCTAACAAAAATATGCGGCTTTGTAAAATTATAGGGGTGGATCTTGTCTCAATAAAGCCATCTTGATATCTTGTGATTCCATCATCAGAGATATAAATTAAAAATTAACAAAGCATTTTGTAAAGTTGTTCAATCAAAAGTATTTAATGTCTATACAGCCATCGCTTCAAATATACATACTTAGACCTTATTATCTGTGGCATAGGGGCGTATAGATATGACTCCTTGGGAATTTGTTATTTGATTAAACGGAGTTATTTGTGAGAAGTGAATTAACTTTCAGTAAAGATGTAGTGCAAAGTATAATTATTTTTTCGGATAACTAGAACTGAAAGAATTTATTACACGCAAGATAATTCATGAAGGCATATGTGCCTGTCTTTCGTTGGATATGATGATATTGATAATAAACATTATTATTATTATTATTTGTATGGCTTTACCAATCACGGAACTATGGGAGTCCCGGACCTTTGGAAGGCGTACATGGAGCCGAAGCCAACACGCAGAGGCCCTTTAGACAAGTTTAATTTAGTAAAGTGATGGGATACCAAAATATATTATTATTATTATTTTTATATTATTATTATTTGTATGTCTTTACCAATCACGGAACTATGGGAGTCCCGGACCTTTGGAAGGCGTACATGGAGCCGAAGCCAACACACAGAGGCCCTTTAGACAAGTTTAATTTAGTAAAGTGATGGGATACCAATATTATTATTATTATTAAGAGCCGCATGTGTCCCACTGCTGGGCAAACGCCTCCCCCCACTTTTTCCATGTGTCTCTATTATTTGCCGTCTCTGGCCAGTCCTTCAACAAGGAATCCAAGTAATTAACATAATCCGAAAAAAAACTTATTATCACTATAAATAAGAGTTTGTAAAGAATACTAACCAGGTGCTGTAGCTCCGCGAACCGGTGGTTCCAGGCGGCGAGCAGGCGGCGCGAGAGCGGGTGCTGCACGCGCCCCTCCCGCGCCAGATACAGCCGCGTGCGCAGCCGGCGCCCGCGTCCGCAGCGCGCCGAGCACGGCGACCAATCGCTCCACGTCGTCACCTTGCAATCCGGAGTCCCCAGGTCCTGGGATCATCCATGACGATAAGCACATTTTTAGTGTTGGTAGTGACCCTGCCTACGAAGCTAGTTCTCCTGGGCGGTCCTCGTTATGGGATAGTATTTGTGTGATGAGATGAGCGCGAGTATTTGTTCCTTAGAGGTTTTCAATGGGTTTCAGTGTATTTTTCTATATTTATCGTTCTCTAGTACCCGTAGTGTAGTACCTACAAGCATGAGCTTAGTTTGGGACTAGGTATTTTTTTATGAGATTGTTCCCTGATATTTATTTATTTTATTCATCACGATTAAATCAGCCTCACAAAATTGTCCACAGCTGGACATGCTGAAAGAGTCACCTAACCGTATTCAGCGGCCTACTGCAACCTTCAGCATGTTGTCGGACGCTACGTCTTCCGGTACGTGGAAGCCAATCGAAAACTCTTTGGCCCCAACGAACTTTGGGAATTTCCAGTCCATTCCTTTTATAGTTATAGTTAACTTTTACCTAAAAACTATCCATTTATATAGGGAAATAACCTTTCTACATACTTAAGAGTGGTGCGTTCGTAAAGTGATACTTCACCATTATTTGGAACTTTGTCAACCACAAATTTCAACAAAAAAAAAACTGGACTTCTGAGTAGAATTTAATAAAAAAGTCTTATCCATCGTATGCTTTTGTCACCATATTGAATCTGTCAGCCGCGCTTTAATTATTAGGTCCAAACACTAACCGCCTTACTTATAAACGTGGAATAACCACGCTTATCTGTCAAATTAGAATGTTACAATGACAAATAAGGACAAACCATGGTTTTGCTACCCCACAATTAATCCACGTATACATATAATAACTAATAAGTAAGACAGTAATTCTACTGTTTTTAAGTAAATGGCCAATAACTGAAATGCACTAACAATAAGACCAATAGCGAACTTACTGCCCATTTTTCATACAGTTCACCAAATATAAAATAAAATGAAAAATACATTAACAAGCAAGTAATTATAGAAAATACCCATCTCTAGATCTTGTATTTGTTTGTTTGCCTTCATTGGCTAACGTAACTTTTTCTACATCTCCAATGTTCTGCTCGTAAATTTTCCGATATGTACAAACCTTGAAAAACCACTCGAGGTTGGAAATTGCCGTCGTGTTGGTAGTGTTGGATGGCGGCGGTCTGTAAAAGCAAGATATTCAAATCAACTTTCTTAAGTAAATATAGTATGAGAAGCAATGTTTGTAAGCGTATACAAATAAATAACAATCGCTAAGATGTTACACAAGCACCTTAACGTGAACCTGGCTTTACCACCTAACTCAAATACCGCAGCTGTTGAACTCTTAGGTGTATAGTTCTGCGGGCCTAGTACAGTCAACAGCAAAAGAAACTGATGAAATAGGGTCCCAAAATTATCTATACAATACATTAAGTCAAATGCTACGGACTATTGTAGTTGATCAAAAGTAAATGAGCTCAATAACGTGTCATAATAAGTGATCACCATTATTTCGATTTTTGAAAACTCAATGACAGTTTAAGTCATCGTTGAACATTTCGAATTAAAGTTTTAACTATAAAATCTTGGTTTTGGGACAACCTCGGAGTACTTCGGTTAATATCGGTTATGTTCGTCGAAAAACATGCGAAGTGACAAAATAGCAGTCTCCTTTACGCCAAGATTTAAAATAAGTTTTTATTACATCTTGGAATTATTTGCCATAAATCCTTCTTTAACCGATATTGTTGGAATGTCGTTATTTTGGTATTCAATTCACGTTTGACGCTTTTGATAGAAATGTCATGTCAGGCTTCTGTTTTGCAAAGCTGTTATGATCACTTTCTTTTGACTAATTAAAACATCAATTAATTTAGCATTTTAATATAACATGTTATATTTGGGATGCCATGACAATAGATATTTTGAAATGTTGATTTTGATCACTTACTTTTGACGTTGACTGTACAATTGCATTTATGCGTGACAAAATGTGGATAAAGCATCCGTCATTCTCGTACATACGAGTAAAAAAGTGACGGATGTTACATCCACATTTTGTCACGAGATAAACGCAGCCATATTAGGCCCCAGCTTTGCTAAAGAGCGCCCCATGTTTTAATGTTGTTTTGTTTGGAAAATACAGTTCATTTTAAGGTAATAAACTTTCGTTTATACAGTTTCCTTTGGAGATCCTTAGTACAAATGTGGTTTGAAGCGGCATGTAAAGCCGTAACCTCCCTACCTGTCGCAGGGTCCAGCGTCGCATGGCAGGGCCTGGCTGAGTATGGTCCTGGCGCGGAAGCCGATGTGGCAGTGCTTGTGCGCGCGCGGCGCCACGTAGTGCCGGGTGCGCGCGCGCACGCCGCAGCCCTCGCACGGGGACCAGTCCGACCACGCCGACACGGCGCACGGCCCTGTCTGCTCCGCTGGGTCCGGCTCGTACTCGGATATTGCTCTAGGAGTAACATGCAACAAAATTGGAGTGAGCGCCCATTGTTTCCCATATTTTTATTTGGCCATACATAATTCGATTGTTGACATAATAATAATAATAATTATTATTATTAAAATTTATTTCAGAATCCAGTTCCATATGTTGTAAGTAAAATCAAATCTTATTCTAAATTAGTAATTAATATTTGATTAACAAATTAACAAATAGATTATTTTAAAATCCTATGGCTTCTGCTACCCAGTGTCGCACCATGGGGCAGTCAGGCCGTTCAGCAACCATGTTCAGAATGCTGTTGTGGCCGCCACGTATGCGTAATAATAATTAAAGTAAGTAAAGTAGTTGAAGTAGTAATAATTTTTATATCGCTGGAACTGTAAACTTTTCCGAATTTCTAAATATCTTACGTGACTTAGGTTTGGTTTGATTTATAAAAATCCTGAAAAAGTAACAGTTTGTTTAAACAATATGTTATGACTTGCGATAATTATGACTTAAAACCAATTACAATGAGGTATTAGAGAGATAATGTCTGAGGCTCACGGAAGTTTTATATTCAAAATAATTGGTAGGTATTAGTTTCATATGTATTTATTTAATTGAAAACAAAATAAATAATAGTATCATAGTTCTCTTTTTTCCCTTGAATCCAACGAAATTCAATCCTGCAGGGGTATTTTCCCATTTAATTTGCTCGGAGTTGTTACACCTTGAACCCAGTCTACGGCAATTTGTGTTGGCCGGTAAGCAATCAATAAAAAGCTCTACCAATACTTCCCACCTCTTCCCACTCCCCGGTAAAACAACTTCAAAGAAACTGAAACCGTTGGATGGGCGTTTTTTTACTGTTGTAAGT
Organism: Acleris laterana; assembly: GCA_963966035.1. Lineage (NCBI taxonomy): Eukaryota > Metazoa > Arthropoda > Insecta > Lepidoptera > Tortricidae > Acleris > Acleris laterana. The sequence goes on along the minus strand of OZ014442.1, from coordinate 7,930,016 downwards.
ACTACGGCAAGATGCCTAGCGCCCCATATTAACAGTTCATATTTGAACAATCTTCATCTCGCAGATCGACCTTCTATGTTTCCATAGCACTTGATTAACGAGTAAAGAATGACTCGCTTCGTCGTACGGACGATAGCAGCCCTTAACTTCAACTAGCCTATAGTTCTTACCGGCAATGCATCCTGGGCCCGCGGCACTTGCGGTGGTCGGTGAGCACCGCGCGGCAGGACTCAGCGTGCGCGCGCGCCGGCCATATGTAGTACCGCTGGCGTGTGGCGCGACCCGCCCCGCACGTCACGCTGCACGGGCCCCACACGCCCCACGCATACGTCGCGCAAGCACCCATCCCCATGGTCTCCGACATATCAGACTCTACAACAGACATTTACCTTTACCTTTTACCTAATGATCAAACCACGCTCCTCATTGCCTAAGATTGGCTATTGATCCTTCGAGCCGGATTATGAGAGCTTTGTTTATCCGCCAGAGTCATTGAGATAGTGACACAGATTGACGATATTTTATGCGCAAAATATTTGAAGATCTGGCAAATGACATAGGATAGGATGTCTTCTTATCGGGGACAAATGCTATATTGTATTACAAAAAATAAAAGTACCTACCTACACTGAAAGTTACAGTAAAAAAAACTTTCTTGAAACAAATTAAGTATTATTTTAAGTAAGTTATTAATATTTTAATAACAAACTATAATTTATGGTAACCATATTATTGTATTTTGTATCGAATCCTTAATGTTCTCGAAATAATGATACAGGCAAAAATACATAAGGCAACAGAGCGTGTTTAAATATTTTTTATCACCTTGTAAGCTTCAGTATATTTGATGGATACGTTACAGCTTCGAAGAAACAAGGTTCAACTTTAACGCTTGCAATTACCTGCGCCGTCGCAGCTCTTCTCATAGAGTCTCAGGCGCGTTAGTCGCAGCGAGGCGTACGGGCGCATCTCCCCTTCCGTATTGAAAAAGGGTGAGCGCGCGTCGCGCGGCCAGTCGGGTCGCAGCGCGCGTACCGGCGCCGGCGGCACTGTGGGCTGCCGGCGGGACTGGAAATGAAAATGGAAGCTTAATAATGTATCGACGACGATGGCGGTATACTTAAACCAAGGCAAAGGAAAAAACACTCGAGTAGGATTCTAAAGCAGCAATTAAAGCTTACAGTTTCCAAGCCAAAGCTAGTTTTGCTGACTATATTCCGCCGTCTCTGGTTAGTACAGTGATGAAGATACTACGAGTACTACAAGTGTGAATATCGTGAAAATATGAGACAGTATTATATTTGAGAGTAGTGATGGCGATATCCATAGTAGTCACTCCTTCGGTCGGAAACTTGCACTGCTACGATTCCCAATCATTGAAGACGAGAAGCAATGCCAAAATACTTGCCGTATAACCAATGCCGGTGTCAGTCCCAGCATCGTACGGATACAGCGGCAGAGTCGCAGACATCCTCCAAGTGCAGTTAACGTTGCAGAGCTCCAGCGCGGAGACGCCCACGAACCAGTCCGGGGACGGAGCCAGCTTGGCAGCTAAGGAGACCAAGTGGTTCTTGGCGTCTGCGCGGAATACTGCGAACGTGGTGGGCATACCGGCGCCCGCGACCTGCTGCCATGATATGCCTCGGGCTTTGATTATTGTGCGGATGTGGTCGCTCTGCAAAGGACATACTTAATGAAGGTTTTATGGAGTAAAGTCAGTACAGTTAATACACATAAAATATAGATTACTAAAACGTTCCGAAAGTAGAAAAAAGTAGTAGGTCAATAGGCCATCGCGGACTTTTTAACATGGACCTTACAAGGACATAAAAAACAGTTCATACAATTTTAACCCCACTTTCGTCACTGTCAAATTGCACTGTAATATTATGAGGTGGTGGTAAAAACCCAGCGATAATTCTCTAAGTCTTGAAGGAAAGTTAGCGCCGTTATCGTTTATCTATACCAAGCTCCCTAAAATAAGTAAACAAAGGGAGCCACGAATGAGCAAATAAATAAATTAAATATTGTGTACCCCAATCCGACGCCAAACGCTGACCATCGTATTTACCTCGGCTTTCAACTCCTTCTCGAGCGCCGTGGTGGCACCGTCGTCGGCCAGCCGCCGCAGGCCTGCGCTCGCGACGCGGCCCTCCTGCCATACGCGGTACTGAGTCGTGTGCGACGCGCCGATCAGGTCGCCGAAGTGTGCACGGACCGACTCCGGCGGAAATGAGCGCGGGTGCATGTTGCGCGACCATAGTCCTTCGAAGGTCACCTGATACGAAGGGTTATTACATCAACCCTAGGGATTAAAGGTGTCCTACAGAGGCTCAAAAAGTAAAGTCCATGATAACATGAAAGTACAAACTTCTGACCTCGTACTTGGCCTCATCGCAGGCGCAGCAGGGCTCCACGATGGGAGTTTGGCGCGTGGCGCTGGCGGGCGTGCCGGGCGCCGCGCACAGCTTGCGCGTGAGAACAGACGACGCCGTGCCGTCCGCCGAGCCGACGCGCGCGCATAGCCGCAGGCATAGCTCCGACATCGTGAACGGCGCGTTCCAAATTACCTGCAGGTTAGTACCCCTTCTAAACGGTCGGAAAAACCACCCAACTCAAAGTGGCCTTGAATGAATTGAACCAAAAAATTGACTTGTAATTGAAGTTGACTTGGGTGGTTGTTCCGACCACCGTGTAAAAGGGGTTTACCTAAGTGAAGTCTTAAATACAATATACTATATGCATGGATTTTTCAAACTTCATTTCTTAACACAATATGGAAATTTCGTGAAAGAGATCACCTAAAGTGAAATCTTAATTAAAATCGGTCAAGAAATATTCATCGACATAAAGTTGTCTTGACAGAGCGTTATTCTTCGAAACGGCTTCTTGTCGAACGGTCGACCAAGCAAATGAAGTCATCCGAGCGAGTTTTAAACTACCTAATTGACAATGCACGTCTTAAAATAGTGTTTGTACACACTGAAGAACGTATCATTACGCAGAATGTTCATTTCACGAAAGGCAAATCCCGCCGCATGAGTTTTTTTTCAGTCACAAATCGAATGACGGGACAACTTAAACCTACCCGGTTAACAATTCGTCAATCGAGTATTAATCGTAAACCGAGAAGGCTTAGAGAATTCCTACGAGAACCTACCTGTATCTCTGTTTTGGAATGCGCAGTGGCGTTTTCCACGGCTGGGGTGCAGAATTCATGCGCTTTGGTTTGAGCGTCGTAAGCCTGGAAGACCCCTTTCGACTGGTTTTGGGCTTTAGGCGATTCCGTAGTGTTGGCACCGTCCGGGCCTTCGTCAATTTCCACCCATATCTTGAACCCTATGAATGGGGTCAGACCTTTACCGCTGTCTACCCCTTCAATGGATACTGAAAACAATTGTTAAATAAAGTACAGTGATTTATTAATGATTTTGAAAATAATTATGTTACCTAGTCGTCGAGATGAATAAACAGGTCTGTGCATTTATATTTTCACACCACCTGCTCGACAATGCCAAATTACATATCATGCAAACCTTACGCAAACCAAATCATTAAAGCCCTTGGCTTTAGCCGGGGTGTAATGTTGTACTGAATCTCATTATAACCCGCTGGGTTGTAATATTTTCACTTTTCATAGTTCTTATTACAATGGCCTTAAAGTCTAATTTCGTAATAAAAGATCAACTAATACTCGAAGGCCGGGCGCGGCGCGCCGCCGCCACCGCCGCGTCCAACCTAATTTGAAAATCGAACATTTTCTAAAATCGAGCTGGCCACGGCAAGCTGAATGGAACACATTTGAAATTAAACAAAAGCCGCGAGTATTGTAAGACGCTGCAATAAAATACATTGGTGATAACTGCAAAGTTTTAAATAAATATATCAAAATTGAAGAAAACATCAAATATCAATTTTCACTTTTAATTTTAATTTACTATAATAAAACGCTGTTTTTAGTAGACTCGCTTTTTGATTGTCTCGCAAAAGGTGAGAAAAGTAGAGTACACTCCTCGGGGATAAAGCTGTTTTCGTCTTGGGCGCGCTTGAACCCCTCACTGCACTCAGGACTCTTCTTAATTCCCTCGCTTCGCTCGGGAATTAACTCGTAACACCCTCGCTGCGCTCGGGAGTTAAATCTGGAGTCCTTCGTTACGTTCAGGATTCAATATCGCGACCGTGACATAAAACTGTGCTTTGTCCCATCGGTGTATAATCTACTATTATATTTACTTGTAGACTTATAGGTAATAAGACTATGGAAATTTGAAAATCCAGACGGCCATCCATACTTCCACTCATGAAGATTTTTTTAATAGCTTGAATTTGTGTCCCCTAAATAAAAGAGCAAAGACCTCTCCCTCGGGTTTCCAACCCTGTCTGCCCATAGCAATCTCTCATGGAGAATGGATAAAGACAGTAAGTATGTAAACTTACTAAAACCAATTTGAATCCGGGCGATAAATGAGGTTGTGGTTTGTAGGTAAGTACCTATATATAAATTATTGAAATCCTAACGCTTTTTTAGAATTTATAATTGAAATAAAAAAATATAATTTAATTAATTCACGATTCTATGCCATCCTGTACTATTTGTTGTCAAATCAAGGCCAAGTTCAACCCGTGACGTAAACACGTGGATCTCACGGATGGTGTCCTAAAAACGACGTAGAACCGTAGAAAATTAAGTATACAGATTATGGTGCATAATTGTTTTGTTACCAGTATAGAGCTCCCCCGGCAGGAACAGGTCGGGCTCCCCAGCTACGCCGAGCGAGTAATGCGCGTCAGCAGAGGGCGCGTTCAGTGGTGCGCGCTCGCACGGCGGCAGCGGCGCGGGCGCCTGCGTGCTGCCCTGCGCGCGCGCCGCTAGCCACAAGCACAACAAGGGGCAAAGCATGGTGCGCGTGTAACTCATGCCATATCTTTACGACACCTTTTTGCTATTTAACACAGAACTGAGTTTTTATCTCCAATGAAATCGGAGGTATAAAATTAAGGATAAAATAACTATAAATACAGCCCTGCTAAACCAAGGAGCGGCCTCTCCCACGAAACATTTGTAGTATTAGCAGCATCTTCATTAGGTACCTTTACTACCGGTAGAGAAACATATTTGCTTTAGCTATATAAATTGACTAGCTGTTCCCGTGTCCACTTCGTTGGGCAAAACATTTTTTTGAGTTAATTATTTTCCCGCTAATTCCCGTTCCCGTGGGAATTTCGGGAATTCCTTTCTTAGTGCACCTCTACGGTACCTAAGCTACGTCCCTTCCAAATTTCAAGTGCCTACGTTTAGCTGTTTAGGCTGTGCGTTGATATGTCAGTCAGTCAGTCAGTTTCTCCTTTTATATATTTAGATGTGCAACTTTCGGGTTAGGGGGCACTGCACCCCGGTGCCGGGAAAAAACCTTGCGTATTTTTTTGGGTTCCGCACTAAATATTAGAAAACGTAACCCTTTTAAGATGACTTTTTTGTTTTCTATTCGCCTATATATCATGCATGACCCTTTTCTCTGGAATTTGGAACAAGTCCTTGGTCCGCTCCAAAAGTCATCAATATTATTTGAAATGATTTACTTAAGCAGCGGAAAATACTAATCACTGAAAAAAAAATGTAATGAATACTTAATTGAAAATGACCTATTAATGAGTTACTACTTAAATTTGAAAAACTGTCGTGGACGATAACCGTTAAGATTTGTAAAATCGATGACTATTGAGTTTTTTGAGTAAGTTACATGAAGCGCAAAGACAACACCTAGGGGTAGAGAGCGCTTTATTTCAGCAACTACTAAAAACTTTTCAAACTTAAATAATACATGAAGGCTTCTCTTCCCGTATTTCCATTTATCCCTTTGTGGCCATGAGCCCACAGACCACTTAGCCCGCGGGCTGAGTTGCCCACTTTGTTTTTTTCGTAAAATACTCGACCCACACTTATCGGATAACTCAGCCCGCTTTAAAATTCGAGTGTCGACGGAGGTCCTATTTCGGGGTGGTTTGGCCCTGCAGGCCTGCTGCAAAACAAACAACCTCAACCTACCTACATATTAACGCGGGCTCAGCTAGCAGATTAAGTGGGCCAAGTCAGCCACAGAAAATTGAATACGGCCAACTCAGCCCGCGGGCTAAGTGGTCTGTGGGCTCACATGAACACGAAACTGCTCCTCCCCTCTTCCTCCCTCCCCCTATACCTTCTAATTAAATATATAAAAGAAGAAACTGACTGATGTATCAAGGCACAGCCCAAGAGAATATTCCTCGGATATCCTAGGGGTGCATTACCATGGGATTTTTGAAAATTCATCCCTCAACCGGTTAAAATAAGTAGCGGGAAACTAATTCTACGCGTAGGAAGTTGCGGATGTCCTCTACCCCATAATTATAAAAATATTCGTAATGAAAATTAATGACAGTTGGTAGTTAGATTATGAACCAGATGTAGGTAACAACCAAATTTTTTATAGTAGGTACCTAGTAAACACCTACAATTATTATTTACATTAATAAGAAAATAAATAAATATAAGGGGACACACAGATTGAACTGCTGTAAGCTCAATATCATATAGTGTTATTAATAAACCCAATACATTAAACAGATCCCTCCCACTTCAAACACAATCGCTCATGCCGACGTACGTCTCATTCACCCTAGCATCGTTCTTTGTCATCGGTAAACAAAGGAAAATCATTAACAGCCTGATATCGAAAATTTACAGCGTAACTTGACATGCAAATTCAGACGTTAATAGTTTGTAATGGTCGTATTATACGGGGTTTATGGGTCTTGTATAAATTTACTGTTAATTAATTTGTTGCACGGGAGAGGGCGGTTTTGAGGCAGACGCGGCCGCCCGTGCTCGCGTCCGCCGGGAACTGGCGCTATAGGCGGCTGAAGCTTCAGAGGTCTTTACATCTTACGATTTCAGGCCTTTATTTACCGAACCGGACACGTGAGATGTATCAATCGTTATCATTTGCAAAGCCGAAGCATTTGGGCTAGCCTGGGCGTCATATCAACTACCTAATACAGTTTGTGTCAATTTAAATTGCAAAGATGTAAACAAATTAGTACTGTTTAACACAAAACTTCAAATATTCAACGAGCGTGATTTTTTATTATTTAAAATATCGTATAATTAATAGTTACTTAATCTTAAACTGAATGTCAAAGTAAAGATCAAGTGTGTCATTGCTAAGAACTCACTTGATCTTTACAAGCATGTAATTATCGAGAAATTATGGTAAAATGATTCGTTTGGTTGTGTTTACATCTTTGCCACAGTGACAGTTTACAGTGTTGAAAAATAAGTCTGGCCCTGGAGGGAAACTACCTTAATTCTTAAGTTGGCTCATTTTAATTAAAAGAGACATTCCTTTATTTTTAAAAAGAATCAAAACGTCATTTAAAGATTTTCTAAAATTATCGCTTGTCTCAACCGGGAATAGAACCAGCTAAAAATGAAAAAAAATCAAAACTCGCTATTTTATTCTCCTAATCGATAGGATCTCCTAATTGTTCGGGATTAAATGTTTCTAAGAATTATTTATAGTATGGTAGTCCGTGATGATGGAACGCGATGAATGCGATGATGTCATGCGCATTTCTCAAAATATTTGCAAGTCATATAAGTGAAGGTAACTTTTTTGTAACCTTTGTTAAGTTACGTTATATCCATCCTCAGGGTTGGCAACGTGGTTGCAGTCTTAGGAATGTAGTCTTGCGATTGTAGCCTTGAAAATGTAAAAAAATCTATGGGTCTCGAACCCAATTACCATGAAGTGGCCTGTGTGCTCATTTACCTTCTTGAGCAAACAGAAATGACCCACAAATGCTAAATGAGGTACAAATTTCATTTAATTCGCAGTTTTATCTCCATAAACTGTGCAGTTCTCGAGGGAATATTGATTAACGACCAGATAATCGCAGGGAAACCATATACCTACCTTCTTAATCAATAAAACGGTGAAGTAGTTTTGGAACGAGACTAGAATATAGGTAAAGGGTGGTCCAGATATAGAGGCCGCTTTTTCTCGCAGTTACTATGACTACGTGAATAAACAATTGAAATAAATGTCAAATGCATTTTAATAACCATTTATCCTAGTTTGCAATTCAGTAGCATTATTCGACAAATTATATAATAATGCAACGTGCTGAGCCCGAATACCGAACTAAGTTGAAAGTAGAGTTTTACAAACATCACTCTGAAAATCGTTTACCAACTTTGCATCACTTTCGTAAGCAAAATATACCTGACCGGAGTATCCGAAATGTGATCAATCGGTACGTAGACGGTCAACAAGTGGGATTCAAGCGGTTTCCGGGTCACTGTAAATACTCCTAGATTGAAAAAAAAAGATTGAGGAAAGCGAGACAGAATCGTAGCAAATCTGACCGCGTCGCGTCACGAGAGCTGGGACTGAGTCTATCTACGTACCGGTGAGCGAAGAAAGCTGCTGGGATTCGGAGCAGGAAGAAGAGACGCAGCCCGAAATACAATCAAAATCAAATTGATCGGTGTATTAAAGGTGCAGCTAAGTTTTACAAGGACAGTATTCCGAGCGGACGAAATTACTTCTTCGTTTTAGATGACGAAACCTACGTGCCTTTAGATCCGTCGCAAGTATCAGGAGATAAATGTTACATGTCGGATGATGAACAGGAGACTCCTATCGAAGAGTCATTACTCCCAACTGGGAAATTTGAAAGCCGTTTCATGATTTGGCAGGCCATCTCTGAAGAAGGGCACATTTCTGGCCCTTTATGACTAACCGAACTGTAAACGGCGAAATATACTTAGAAGTGTGTCTCAAGAAGCGATTATTGCCTTTAATTCGAAAGCTAAATGTCCAAAGGCCTGTTTTGTTTTGGCCAGATCTCGCTACGTCACATTATGTTGAACCTGTTCTTAAGGAACTCAAAAAGGCAAGAATCCTATTATGCCAAAACGAGACAACTTGCCAAATGTGCCACAGCTTCGGCCGATCGATAAGTTTTGGGCTCTTTGTAAGCAGAGATATTGTGACTTAAGTAAACCAGCTACCACCATACAAGCAATGAAGAGTATCTGGAAACGGATTTCTAAGCAAATCGCGGAAAAATCTGGAAAATCACTGTTTAAACGCTTTCGCTCCAAATTGCTGAAATGTGCCAAACAAGGACCCGTTGGGCTATAATATTATTTACGTATTTCCTGAAAATAAAACTAGAAAAATACCAGGTATTCATATTTTGACTCATTCTTTTTGTTTAAACGCAATCGACATTTTCACAGGCGGCCTCTATATCTGGACCACCCTTTAGGTATGTCTTCATGATAAGATTCATAGTTTTGTTTGATAACTAGTTTATTTAACGTGCATCGACATCGTGCGGTATAAAAAGCTCTTTTCGCAGACATGTACCTAAGCTCCGGTAAGCCGTCGGATACAACGGGTGCCCGTGCCCTGTCCACCCATTTTTATTGAATTTGCATCAGAACTTTTATGACATGGCGGCCGAGTCAGGTGTCCCGCGAATATAATTATTGAATCTGTGAGGGATTCTTCGATGAATTAACAAACGCAACTGTTTGTCCAGCATCGATTCGTACTTTAGTAAAGTGCAATCCTGAGGTGCAATCACTTATTTTATTTGCACTGCGCTTCAATGTACGAGTTCATTGCGCCATGAATCAATATCGCCATTGCATTACCAACCGTAGCAAATGAAAGTTACCTTTTGGCACAAAGGCATGTACACGGGTTTACATAATATTTGATCAGTTCCGTCTTCTTAACGTAAATTTCAAGGATGATGTAGGTAGTAGCACTTTATAGTTAATATGAAACACTAAAATCTAAGTAAGTAGTTGTAGAGTTAATTTGATGATTTTGTTAATACCTGTAGCTTGAGTTTCTGGAGGGATATTAAGAGACATGATGGAATATTTCCATATAGCCGGCGCTGTCAAGGTCAATTCGCCAAATTAAATGCGGTTAGATAGTTATATTATACCCATGGTCCCACTGCCGGCGAGAAAGCGATTAGCTATCGACTATTTTCTCGGTGAAGAAACGAACAAAAGATATAGATCCCGTGTCCACAAAAGAGATATATAAAGTAGATCGCTGGATCCACTCGCTTCCCGCTCATCGTCGTTACAAGTGCCTGAGGCCCTACTTTGAAATTCGAAGTTCGAAGTTCTATCTCTTTCTCTCAATTTAGCCACGAATGACGAGTGACAGGAATGGAGCTAACGTAACTTCGAACTTCGATTTTTAAAGTAGGCCCTCTCTAACTGGCATGGCGCTAATGATGTCGATGCAGACTGATCGAAAGGAGAGGAGCATTCGGTAGGTAATTGAAAAAAATGAAGTTAATTACAAAATAAATTTTGTTTTATTTAAGATTGAATTTCTAATAACATAAGTAATACACAAATTGTAAATTAGTCATACAATGGATTTAATTACTCTTAAGTTTATTACGTCTAAATTGATATACTTAGGCTGGATTTTATAAAGATCCGTTACATCAATTTTCGTTCAGGAATGTCAAAACTTGTATGAAGTTACTAAAATTTGATCTGAAATATTTACTAACGGGCCTTTATAAAACCGGGCCTTTGATGTTTTATTTAACCTTAAACGTAAATCTAAAGACAATGAATAGGTAGACACATATTTGGTACAGTCAATATGAAATCATCGAAGCTGGTGTTACAAATATTTATGTAGTAGATACACGTTTTTACGAAGACCTATCAAAAGAGCCATATTATCTATTCCAAATATTTCTCTCTAAGGTGTACAATTAAAAGATGCTGACCACAGTAGCCATATTATTGAATTATCGTTAATTTTGAGTGCAAATACATGGTAATTAATACATCTACATCTAGGCGTACGGTCACGAACTATAATTATCCAGCCACCATAGAACCTCGTCACACTAAACCAATGGTTAATTTTGACGTACAATCAGCAGCAGAAGTAGTAGTGGGAGATCTTAGGTCCTGAACCTTGCATTTTTGAGACAAAGCATATCCCTTGGACCAGGTGTTCCTGGGGGTGATCTGAGCTGATTTAGGCCGGGTGCCCAGTGGTACCCCCCCACAGGTGGTCAGGGGAGGGGGGGGAAAGTGCATCCGGCGCACCTCACTCTAAATTTAATATCTCCATACATCTAGCAACTATATCAAGTTTGGTGTCTTTTTCTTATAATTCGAGGACGAGGAATTCATTTCTGGAATAAAAAACTTACCCACCCATACAAAAAAAAATGAGAAATTAAAAAATAAAAAAAAAACTTTAATTTTTTTTTCTTGAAAATTTTCTTTTTTCTTAAAACTACGGTGATTTGCGTCACAAAAAAAATACTAGTTAATAGCCCAGTTATCTTAATATATAAAAAAAAATACTTGTCATACATTATTTGTCTGAAAACGGAGTAAAAAAAATTTTTAGTGCCGCGCGGCAGACCACGCCGAAATAGGTACACTCTGTCAGATTTAGTATAAGGGACGCATTCAATTTTAAACTTTATTCTACATACATAAGTAAGTAATAAAATAAATACGTCCTGTAATTATAAAAGAAAATAAGGGTAAATAAATTTAAAATTAAAATATAACTGAATATGGGATTATCCTATGCTATAGGTAAAACTTTTACTTTACAAGCAATCAGAATGGGTCAGTCAATACATACATACAGTTGTGGTCAACTAATTAGGGACACTTGGTGATGACACAGAGTTTTGACTTTCATAATTCCTTATTAATATTTTTTTCTTAAAACTTCAATGATTTATTTCAATAACGGGTAGCTAAAGTTATTTTCTTAACTAAAATAATATGATACACGAGTTAATTTACAGACCATATAAATATCGTCTCATAAAATACAATACAAACCTTTTTTGTCAACCAGACTGGCCGGTCATATAATTAGGGACGGACTCAGACTCTGTGTTCTATTTTCGAAATTTAAAAACTTTGCTTGAATTATTTTTTGGTGTTCCAATTTTCTGTTCCTTCCGCGGCATTTGAGTTAACAATTTTCCTCTTTCGAGTGTAATTTATTGAAAAAAAGATGGGTAAAAACAAAAACTGTGATGAAACATTGCGAAATATTGTTGTTAACTTTGTTAAGCGTGGATGGTCTTATCGGAGGATAGCAGACCATTTAAAATGCTCTAAGAACTTAGTGTATAACGCAGTGCAACATGTGCGACGCAATAAAACTGTTCAAAATGTGCCCAGAAAAAAAAGATCAAGAAAAACAACTCCCCAAGAGGATAGGATGATGGTGAGATTGGCTAAGGCCGATCCTTTTAAAGGCTCAGTTTCTATAAAAAGCGAATTATATGGGGCACACATAACTGCAGGCGTGTCAGCGAGGACAGTACGACGGCGGTTAGAAGAAGCGGGGCTACTTGGAAGAATAGCTCGCAAAGTACCTTTATTAAAAAAACAACATCGGGACGCACGTCTGGCTTTTGCTCGTAAATATGAACATTGGACTTATTCCCAATGGCAACATGTTTTATTCTCTGATGAGACCAAGGTCAATCTGGTTTCATCAGACGGCAGACATTATGTACGGCGACCAGTAAACGCAGAAATGAATCCAAGATTCACAAAAAAACAAGTGAAACATGGCGGAGGAAACATAAAAATTTGGGGGTCATTTTCTGGACTTGGATGCGGGCCCATCAGGAAAGTTGAGGGCAATTTAGACCAGTTTCAGTATAGAACTATATTGGAGGAAACCATGTTACCCTATGCCGAGGAACACCTTCCGGTTATTTGGACGTTCCAGCATGACAACGACCCAAAGCATACTGCAAGATCTGCCAAGGCGTTCCTTACCAGTCAATCCGTTTCGGTTCTAGACTGGCCGGCAAATAGCCCAGACCTTAACCCAATCGAACACCTTTGGCATGAGATTAAGAAAAGGGTTGCTGGCTATCGCTCTAAGTCCTTAGATGAGCTTTACGAAGCCTTCAATGAAGCATGGACTAACATTCCTGTGGAGATATGCCGTAAACTGATATCGTCCATGCCACGCCGGTGTCAAGCTGTTATTAAAAATAAAGGCTTTGCTACTGGTTACTAATTTTTTTTTCATTTCAGCCGGGGTTGTTTAAATTTCTTATTTACACAATTATTTATATGTAAATACTTCTGTTTTTGTTCATTATTTAACGTTTACCCCCGTGTCCCTAATTAAATGTCCAGCTGTAAAATGCCTAAATTAACCATTTGTTTGTTATTTCGTATTAAATATTTTATTTACTATACTTTGTTTTTCATTGTGTATAAATATCTGTAGTATATAAATGTAAGCAAACACTGAAAATTAATTGAGCCGGGAAATTACCCAATTTTGAAGTTCGTAAGAATTTAAATAAACGTTTACATAGTTTGCCGTGTGTGTCCCTAATTAGTTGACCACAACTGTATATGGACAAATTGGAAACGATAAGTTACTGGGTATTATTATGTTGTTAGAAACCAAGGCCTTTATTGTGAAAAAACCGGTCGCGTGCTAGTCGGACTCGCGTACCGAGGGTTCCGTACTGCCGCACATTACGTATTATTATATTCCAATTTCGAATTGAATCCACGCGACCCAACTCACAATTGACTATATTTTAGTATTGGTGGTTTTTCTTCAGGGTTTGTCATATAATCATACCAAATTTGGTATATGTTATACTGTTCTTACGAAACAGAAAAAATAAAAATACGTTGAAATGAAACGTGTCTTGTATGGGTGGGTACCTCTTTATTATTTTACTCATTTTTCTTTTTTGGTCTAAATCTTCCTTAATAGGTAAATACATATTATTATGGTCCCATTGGTCTCCATTCGGAAAAGTAACCCTTAAATCTTCATTTAGGGGTTTAAATAATAAAACATACCTACGAGGGCCGGTCCGAAAATTATTAGTTAAACAAAAAATAAAAGAAGTATAATAAAACTTTATTTACGACTTTTCAAAGTATTGCCCTGCTACATCTATGCACTTATGCATTCGACTAAACCAGCTTTCAAAACAGGAAAAAAACCGTTCTTGCGGAAGGTCAAAAAAGTCGCCTGATTTCGTCCACTGCTTCATTCGCCGTCGAAAATTTTCGACCACGTAATGATTTTTTTACCGTGGGAAATAAAAAAAATCACATGGAGCCAGGTCAGGGCTATAGGGAGGGTGTGGTAGCAGTTGCACTCCCGATTTGTTCAAAAAATCCATGGTTCTGGCAGCCGTATGAGCAGGAGCGTTATCTTGATGAAAAATGCCCCGGGTTCCACTACTTGGACGACTGACGCTCAGCTCCTGGAATGCTTGTGGCAAACAAACTTCGCTATACCATTGGCTGGTAACCGTTTTCCGATCTTCTAGTGGAATTACGGCTACAGGCCCACTTCGTCGAAAAAAACAGCAACCATTTTTTTGTTGACGCTTCGGCCGCGAACTACTTTAGTGGGTAAATCATCTTCTTCAAAGACCCATACTGTCGATTGTTGTTTTGTAAATGGGTCGTAGCTGTATATCCAAGATTCGTCAGATGTCACATTGTAGGTCACTTGTTGTGATATGCCTCCTTCGAATTTATCTAAATATATAAAAGGAGAAACTGACTGACTGACTGACTGACATATCAACGCACAGCCTAAACGGCTAAACGTAGGCACTTGAAATTTGGAAGGGACGTAGCTTAGGTACCGTAGAGGTGCACTAAGAAAGGAATTCCCGAAATTCCCACGGGAACGGGAATTAGCGGAGAAATTATTAACTCAAAAAAAATGTTTTGCCCAACGAAGTGGACACGGGAACAGCTAGTTTAGCATAAATTTGCACCAATCGACACGTCTATCTTTTTGCTCCTGTGTGAGAGAATGTAGATATCTATCGAGACGCAACCTTCCGAACTTTAAGGTGCTCATGCAAAATGGTTGAAACTGCCTGGGATCCAACCTTCAGTTCGATCTGAATCTCTCACTTGGTAATATTTCGAGATTCCTTGATTAGCCACTCCATCCTGATGACGTTTTCTGTAGTGACTGCCGTTAGCGGTCGCCCTGGTCTAGGATAATCTTTGAGGTCGCTCCGCCCACGCTTAAATTCACGGAACCAGTAACTGACAGTGGCAAGAGATGGGGATAATGCCCTAAAAGCACTGGTTAACTTTTCATGAGAATCATTGTAAGTTAGCCCTCGTTTATAATCGTAATATATCTTAGCACGAAATGATTCCCGCGATACCTCCATCGTTGCGAATAAAAAGTAACAGAATTTTTTTTCTAATTTCATAAAAAAATAACTGTATGTTACTGGCCAGTGACATTACACAAAAGAGTTTGTAATTAAATTTGCCTTTAAGCTGCAATAAAATGAAATCAATAGGATTAATAATACGCCGTTGACTAACTTTTTTTGGAGCGGCCCTCGTACGTTACGTAGTAACTAACCGGGAAACAAACCCAATGGTTGACCTTTTTTGCATAATTTCTCTTAATTTTGTTCATTTTGGAAACAGCTGTTCGAATGTTAATCATTGCTTACCACTTTACGCATCAAATACAGCAATAAAACGATGTATATTTATTCGGGAAAAGTACTTGGTTTGATTCCCTTTACAATACCAAGGCGAAACCTTTAAATGCAGTAAGTATTACGTCTTATCCAAAATCAAGGCTTTAGATCCTTAAAACATTATCTTACTTTTAGTTTTCGAATTCCCCGTACTGTGACATTTCAATTTATCACCCTGTATACTTATGCAATATGGCCGAGAGGGGGCTGCCTACGAAAAGTTGTCTCAACATGGTATGGCTGACCGTACCGTGGGCCGCCTCGCGATACAAATATTTTTTTTGAACACAATTATTAAAAAAAAATGTACGTCAAGTTTATTTTTTATATAGTAGGAGTAGGATATCTGGGCTGGACTATTCACTAGTATTTTGTTTCTTGGAAGAATCACCATAATTTTAAGCAAGGAGAGGATTTTTGAAAAAAAAAAGTAAAGATTTTTTTGTTTTTTTTATTTATTTTTATTTCTGTATGGGATAGTAAAAATTTATTTCCAAAAATGAATTCCTCGTCCTCGAATTATAAGAAAAAGACACCCAACTTGACATAGGTGCTAGGTGTATGCAGATATGAAGCTTAGAGTGAGGTTCGCCGGATGCACCCCCCCCCCTCCCCTGACCACCTGCGGGGGGGGGGGTACCACAGGGCATCCGGTCTAAATCAGCTCAGATCACCCCCAGGAACACCTGGTCCAAGGGATTTGCTTTGTCTCAAAAATGCCTGGTTCCCTTAGAAATCGGGACCTAAGATCTCTAATAATCCTATATTCAGTTATATTTTAATTTTAAATTTATTTACCCTTATTTTCTTTTATAATTACAGGACGTATTTATTTTATTACTTACTTATGTATGTAGAATAAAGTTTAAAATTGAATGCGTCCCTTATACTAAATCTGACAGCGTGTACCTATTTCGGCGTGGTCTGCCGCGCGGCACTAAAAATTTTTTTTACACCGTTTTCAGACAAATAATGTATGACAAGTATTTTTTTTTATATAGTAAGATAACTGGGCTATTAACTAGTATTTTTTTTGTGACGCAAATCACCGTAGTTTTAAGAAAAAAGAAAATTTTCAGGAAAAAAAAATTAAAGTTTTTTTTTATTTTTTAATTTCTCATTTTTTTTGTATGGGTGGGTAAGTTTTTTATTCCAGAAATGAATTCCTCGTCCTCGAATTATAAGAAAAAGACACCAAACTTGATATAGTTGCTAGATGTATGGAGATATTAAATTTAGAGTGAGGTGCGCCGGATGCACTTTCCCCCCCCTCCCCTGACCACCTGTGGGGGGGTACCACTGGGCACCCGGCCTAAATCAGCTCAGATCACCCCCAGGAACACCTGGTCCAAGGGATATGCTTTGTCTCAAAAATGCAAGGTTCTCTTAGAAATCGGGACCTAAGATCTCCCACTATAGGTGGACAGACGAAGAAATCAAAATCATCAAAACACTCGCTTATTCGCTTGACAGTAGAATCGTGTATAGACAATTTTGAGCTCTTCGACTGTCCACCCACTTTTGCAGTTAACTTTACCGTAAACTCGGGCAATAAATTGAGTGAACTAATTACCAAATTATTATTAATTATGTTTTCTTTTTCGAATTTGTTACTCTATGCTACACAATAAATCTTTTACTACCTATCAATCACTTACATTTACTTAGAATGATAATGGACTATTCTTAGAAACTGGTCGCGAGTTACCCAAGTTTACGTGGTACTTAATCTACACTAATATTATAAAGAGAAAAAAATGAATTTTTGTATTTTTGTGTGTGTGTGTGTATGTTTGTAATGAATAAACTCAAAAACTACTGTGCTGATTTCAAAAATTCTTTCACTATTGGAAAGCTACATTCACCCTGAGTGACATAGGGTTTGTTTTATTTTTCTGCGTGGACGGAGTCGCGCGCAACAGCTAGTACTATATATTTAAGTATGTATTCTCTATATAAGTATGTCATTCGCTGTCTAGTACCCATAATACAAGCCTAGAACTTAGTGTGACATTGTCCCTCGATATTTATTTACGTTGTATCGACTGGGTTCTAAGTTGGCTCAACAATTAAGATACCTGTCTACATAAAAGATTGACGAAATACTGCTATTTAATTACCTATTTATACCTAACTATATATTGAAATAAATAAAGTAAACATCCAATGATACCGATTCGTCGTTATATCTATTGATAAACTATTGGTACATTATAAATTGAGGGATAAATAGTTACAACTTTATGACTAGGGTTTTAAAATTATCACCAATGATAAATAATGGCTAATGAAGTAAATTGGATCGTTGTTGATCATAGAATTCATAAAATAGCCTAACCTAGTGCTTTGAATAGTTTAAAAATAGCGCACAATTATCTAGTAAAGGTACCTATTTAAGTGCAGAAAAATCGTATTGATAAGTTTTCCTAAGACTTCGATTGTTATACTGTTGTACAGTCAAGGTCACCAATATGTATACACCACAAAGTGTCAAAAACATATACACAGGCCTTATTACTATGGCAATAAGGTCTATATGTACACATTGCAACTTTGTGCGGATATTTATTTTTAACCTTGACTTTACCAAAGCAAAGGAAGCCACTAAGTGCAATGTTGTATTTGAAGCATTATATAAGGTGCTAACAAATTAGATACCGATATTTTTACAGCTGATAGTACTCCGCTCTCGGAGTACATTTAATTATGAAACATCATAGGTTTTCTTATGTTTTTTTGGAGAAAAGTAGGAAACAAATTTGCTACGTTAAAACACCCTGTTAATAAGATAATTAAATGAGACCTCTTTAGACATTCTAGAACCTCTTTAAACTATCATTCAGATGCTAGTATTTAATAACCTACAGTTTTCCCGCCGAATCATAATGACATATTTATGAAAAACAACTTTTGACAAACAGTGTTAAACATCTTGACAGGTACATAATAGGGGTGATTATTTTAAAGATTAATTATAATTTATATTTTTTGTTCGGTAAATTAAAACAATAAAATGATATACAAAGGTTCCTTAATTACAGTTAAAAGTAAATTGTTTTAATGTAATGTATTATCTCTTAAAATATCCGTAACTAATTTGTTAGCACCTTATATACTCTATTGATAAACACATTAAATTTAAAATGCTTATATTATACAGTCAACTACCTTCGCTGGTATGACAGTAGCATAGTGGTTTCAATCAACGACGGTGCGCCCCACTACTTTCATGCTTTAACACGTTCACTGTCCCCATACGAGGGCTGCTACTTAGGTAACCGGAATCCAGGATTCCAACATTTTTAAACGCTATATATCTGACCTCCATGGTAAAATTTGAACTTTTTTTAATACTGGCCGCTATATATTTTTTTTCTTATGTACGCTAGTCTTTTGTTTTTGGCGGGTTTAAATTTTAATCTCGCTGCAAGAATGGAACTCACTCGTGAAAATATTCGTGCTATGATTTATTACGATTTTCGGCGTGGTTTAACGCAACAACAGTGCATAGATCAACTAACTTCGACTTTTGGTGATGAAGCTCCATCCAAAACTACTGTGTATCACTGGTTTAGTGAGTTCAATCGTGGACGTAGTATGCTCAGGGACGAAGTTAAGGATGGTCGCCCGAAATCGGTCGTTGTACCACAAAATATTGAAGCTGTGCGAAAACTTATAATGCATGACCGTCATGTTACGTATCGCGAGATAGAGGCGACTATAGGCATATGTATGACGAGCATTAATAAGATATTACATGAACACTTAGCTGTGAAAAAAATTTGTTCGCGTTGGATCCCGCACAACTTAACTAAGGATCAAAAAGAGGCTCGCGTCGAATGGTGCAAGGAAATGTTGAAAAAATATAACCGTGGTGACTCAAAAGCTGTTTATAATATCTACACAGGTGACGAATCCTGGATCTATGCGTATGATCCCGAAACTAAACAACAATCAACGGTGTGGGTGTTTCAAAATGAGCCGAACCCTACGAAAGTAACTCGTGCAAAAAGCACCTTGAAGCAAATGGTGGCCTGCTTTTTTGGTATTAATGGCCATGTGGCTACAGTGCCCCTAGAGAATCGTAAAACGGTTAATTCGGAGTGGTACACGACCATTTGTTTGCCGGAAGTATTTGAAAAAATACGGAAAAACAACCAGCGACGGAGAATCATTCTGCACCATGATAACGCCAGCTATCATACATCACGTGAAACGACTCGATTTTTGGAAGGTCAAAATATAGAATTAACGGGTCATCCACCTTACAGCCCTGATTTGGCACCCAATGATTTCTATTTATTTCCAAATGTAAAGAATAAATTACGTGGTCAACGATTTTCGACCCGTGAAGATGCCGTCGACGCGTTCAGACAGCACGTTTTGGAGATACCTCAGTCAGAGTGGAAAAAGTGCTTTATAAATTGGTTTCAACGTATGCAAAAGTGCATCGATTATCACGGAGAATACTTCGAAAAACAATAAAACCATATTTAGCCATGTACGTTTGTTTATTTTTTCTATTCCGGTTACATAAGTAGCAGCCCTCGTACAAAACGATCTGACAATGTCACAAATCCAACTGTGCATTCAGTATGGGGATGTGATCCCATAGTGGAAGCACGGGCTCCTGAAAAAAAAGGTTCATGACCCCACATTGGGGGCACCCGGACGGGGAACGTGTTAACGCAACCGTGCCATCAATTTGACCGGCGAGGCGTGCCATCGTAGGTAGGTTGAAAATATCAACTTTGCCGATTCTTAACTTCGTCTAGATTGCCTAATCTATGATAAGGCGTAGGTACAAAGAACGTACAAGGAACCACGCCGTTTTTGCTTTTTTCAATGCCACTGAAGAAGACATCCACACCACTGGTTACCAATAGCCTAAAGACTTGAAGTACTGTTCGTATCGTACCGAATTCTGCAGTATTCCCCGACCATTATGGCTCTACAATGCATATTAGCGCTTACAATAAAATAATTAATAAAACCATTGAAATTACTTTTTTTAAGTCAAACTCAGAAACCAGGGGAAGGCAATAGGGTGCAATTTGGCACATATTTAGAGCATAGGTACTCTTTACAAGATCATCCACAATCAAAGGTTACAAAAAGAGGATTTTTTTAAAGCATATTAACCTAAATAATTAATCCGATTAGTAGGTACACTACTATTTAACAATTACTCGAAGTAAATCACTTATACTTATATTAGGTACTATCTTGTTTATAATATGCTGTCTTACCTAAATCATGCATTAATTTTATGGAAACCCCTCATCAATCATTTAGGGCTCAAAGCTGACATTTAGCCCTAGACGGACCCGTGATCTACATTTACGGCACAATGTCGATAGCATTTCCGTTGTTACGAAAGTTGCCGCGGCGAATTATTTTTTCGAAAATAACCAAGCATACCGAACCCATAATTATATACTCACACCTACAGCAATCTATAGGAACCCAGTCACATCCCTCGGTAGAAAGTTTATAATAGATGAAACACGTATGAAATTGGCAGTTTCGAAGTGGTTTGTGTGTTGTTGTTGACTCAAGAGGAAAGATTCCACTTTGTTTAATTGAAAGTTATGATTGCTTATTTAATTGAAAATTATTACTTGTACGTCGTTGAACACAAAACTGTTTATCCTTATTTAGTCATGGCCTGTGCGCACGTTTGCTTTCTTTATGTATTAAAAAAACAATGCTTACTAAACTCCTAGGAACTTCATAGTGATTTCGCGAATGTTAAGTGAGTGGAGTGTCTCAGTAAATAAAATATAATATCGTGTAATTATTCAATAAATGATTTTGATATATCTATTTTTTTAATATATCAATAGTAAAAGTCAGGCATATTTCAATCGGCCATCTTCCCTCCTGACGGTTTCCGAAAGATTCTTAAGGTTTTGTATAACGTATCTACAGGTTGAATACAATAAAATAAAAATTATAACCCGCGTAACACCAATACAAGGAGTTAAGCTCCTGAAGTATCTAATAATATGATTCGCGAAGAACGTACAAGTGTACAAAGCTATATAAGAAGAAGTATAGTTAGTTCACCATACTAAAGTATATATCAATCTAATCATAATGTTTATGTTACGGGCATCTTGATGAGTCCGATCACTACGAATAATGACCGCTCGACCGGTCTGTATGCATAATGCCCACCCTAACTTGGGCAAATAAAATAATATACAATAAATAAAAATAAAATAACCCAACCTAACCTACACGTTGCTACTAACACGTCGCTGCGTGCTCGCGCAGCCCTCCGCCCGCGTCCCGCACAGGTTGCACGGCGCGTCCGAATTTATCACATTGCCCGGTTAGAAGTAAGGAATAAGGGAAGTATTCAAATCTCAAACCTTGATTTATTAAATGGACCACGGGCCGTTGGGGATTATTAATACGGACAGGCCAAAGTAATAAATATATCACGTTGCCCGACGCCCTTGGGCATTATTCATAATGACCGGTCATTATTTATACAGCCCGATTAATCAAGTCGCCCGTAACATATACATTTGTATTTGTATTCCGATGGCTTAAAAATGTAAGTACATCGAAAAGCAAGGTATTCGTTCAATAAATATCATTTCATAATTATGAATTAATGAATTATCAATAAATTATTTAGTTTGCAATCGGCTCTAGGATTCGACACAACGAAACACTGTATAATCACGTAAATGAGCTATTTGTTTACATATTTATTTGATTGGATTGACACAGACTGTAGTGGCCCCGGGGTTAGTGAGGGCGCGCGGGCCGGGCGCTCAGGTGCGCGGGCGCAGCTCCAGCACGTGCTGCACGGGCCGCGGCCGCCCGTCCGCGCCCACGCGCGCCGGCCGCACCACGCCCGACGACACCATCTTGTCGAACAGGTTCACCAGCTTCATGGCTTCGTACTCTTTCTGCAACCGGAACATAACAACCGTTCAGCTACTCCCAGTATGCGTTTTAGCGTCAAACTCCTCAATCCCGTTTGCGTTAACTCTCAATTATTAAGGGGTTATTGGTAATTATTAAGACGTTATAACCTTGCGAAACTTTCACTAAGCATACGAGGTAGGATGCTTCGCGTGTGTCGTGATACCATAAAAAAATCTAACATAAATCATTAATGTTAGGAGGTGATAAACATTATACCAAGTTACAAACTGCATCGTAAACCTGGGATATTGGTCATATTGGCTAACCACAAGTACAGCACAGGTGGATATCGTTACACGTTAGTGTTTATTGTTCTAAAAACAAGTAAAACAAGGAAACTAAGTCACATGACATGTTAAATAAACCTTCAGTTATTTCTACGCTGAGTTCTGGGACACCTGTTTAAATGGAGCAGTATGGCAAATTTGTATGCGTAGTTTCCTATCCTCCCCATATTTTTTCATTAGACCTTTTTTTTGACAGCAGTCGGCACGATGCTAGTAAAAAACTAAGGAGGCTCAGCGCAATGAAGATACATCTGAACATCCGATGCCCTACTTTAAAAATCCAAGTTACCTTAGTCTTATTCCTTTTTCTTGATTTAGACACGCATTCATTAAGATTATGGTAATACATTATTTCTTTAATTTTAGTTCAAGCTGTGGGTTGCCTACCAGGAAGTAACGGAGCAAGTTTATAAGTAGGTAAAGATTGTGACAATCATTTTGCTGCTACCTTTAAAAAGCCTTCTTTTCTTAATTATTGAATGTAAATTGTTGCGGTTACAACTTTGGAAC